>OY283145.1:6218280-6598909 GCA_958299785.1 Medicago lupulina
AAATCAAACATAGAAAAATGAAGAAGAATAGCTTCATAGAACCTTAATTCCCTCAAATGTTAATTATTATATATATTGATAACACTTTCACTCAATAATCTATGTTCGCCGCAGCAACCAAAATACAACAACGACATCGAACTTCGAATGTCTGAAAATGAAGTCCCATACTCCCATTGGAATCCACCATTGATTATATTTCCTCGAAAAACCTTAAACCCATGTGGGATCCTGAAACTAAGATTCAAATAAGCACAAAAATTCTTTTTCATTTCTTATTGGTATTGAGATTTAGAAATCTTCAAAATTGTAGAGTTTGATTCAAAAGATTGGATCAAGGTTTGTTAGCGGGTGAATGATGTTAGGAGAATGGCGTTATATCATTCCTCTCTTCAATTACCCATCTTGTAATGGTTATTCTTTTGTATATGTTTTGTTATGGATTCAATTGGGTAATTTGGGTTTCAAGAAATTGTTTATGACTAAAAGTAAATTACAACTTTGTCCCTTCCTTTTGTCATTCACAAATAAACAAAAATATGGGTATTTAATTAAAAGGTGCATCTTTTTAAAACAGACCTTCGTAAAAATAATGAGTGGGTATATATATATATTGGTTTCCTAAGTTAGACCAACAAAAAAATATGAAGGTATAAGTTAGCAAAACTGCACTTTCATTTGAATAAAAAAAAAATATATCCATTAGTGTAAACCAATTTAAAGTAAGAGATAGTTTAGTAAATATACATCAAACTATTTGTTATAAAATAAAAGTGGTACTAAGTTAACAAATTGATGCAAGTTAACAAATATGTTTTAATAAAAATTACTAAAGTAACCCTCTCTCCCACTCAATCTTTTTTTACTTCAATCGATACTCCTATTTGATGCGATGAAGGGATGAAGTAGGTTCTCCTAACAACAAAAAGGAAGAACTTATATTATTTTTTTAAGGAAAAAAAGGGAAAGAACTTGTATTGTAAGATTGAAAGAAAATAACCGAAGGAAGAGATGAGAGAGATCAGAAGTGCTATGTAATTTTGCAACTTAATCCATCTGAACCGTTTGATTAGATCCAAGGATTGAGATTTAATTTTTTTTTAAAATGAGGTGAGTGTAATTTTTCCAAGTAGTAATTGTTGAATGAAATTACCTGGAGTTGGGTATTACAAACCCTGCTATGCTAGCTGCCTGACGAAGAGCCTCTCTCCAACTTTGCACCAATTCCTCCTCGTTTGAAATTTTGTTCAAAAGACTTTGAAATGATTTTCCAAACTTGCCTTTCTGATGACACACGTCGGAGGGATCTACATGGTAGAACACTGGCACAACCTTTTGTCCTATGGTTCTATAACACTTCATTATTTTTTCCAATTCATCCAAACACCATCTCGAATTGGCATAATTTTTTGTGAAAACAATTACAGTAATGTGAGATTGTTCAATTGCTTGTGATAACGATGATGAAATGTGATCTCCTCTTTGAAACTTATTCTCGTCTCTAACAACCTCAATTCCGAAATTTCGAAGAGCCTCATAGAGATGTGAAATAAAGTCACAGCATGTATCCTCCTCCTTAAAACTTAAGAACACATCATGAATCCTTACCGGTTGCGGTTGTGGATCTAGTTCTGATTCCAAATCAGGATATGTATGATCTGAAACCACAAAAAAAGAAGAGAGAATCAATCAATAAAATAAAAGTTTAAAAGCACTTTTTTCTCTCAATGTAGTCATGTAAGCTCTAACACATCATTGACGAATATTTCACATAAGCAAAAATGCATGTAAGTCAAAAATAAATGTGTAACTTCAAACTAAATTCATGTAATACACCTTAAATAAAATAATCTATTCACCTTGTTGAAATTGTTTTATAGCTGAGTCACGCGTAGCCATGGATGCGGAAGACTTGAGCTTGAGCGATTTTGGTGTGGGATCCATTTTGTTGGATCAGTCAGAAAATGGCAGAACTGAAGTATGGTGAGGGTGAAACCTTTCTAAGAAAAGATTTAGAAAACCAAATGATCAATTTCAGAACAATTAATTCAACATAATTATGGAGAGTGAGAAGCAAGAAGATGTGTCCTCAATTTATGGTTGTCAAGTTTAGTTTCAACATTGGCTAGCTGTGGGGACACCATAATCTAATCCTTATTTATTAATTTTGTTAAGTCTAACCCTAATTTTTTTCCCTCGTAATGTTTTTTAGGTTTGCAACAAATTTATCCTAAAATTTTGTCTCTCAAAATGCATCAAATATGTTTTTATTAATAGAAAAAAAAACCTAAACTAATTCATTCATAAATAGCAAAAATTAAAAATAAAAAAAAAGCTAAACATATCGATAGACTTCTACATATATATTTTTTTTCTTTTCTTCTTATTAATCTTAGTTTTTTTAAATAATTTTCTTATTTTGTGTTCTACACTTTTTTTTGACAAAGTATTTTATACAATTATTTAATACTAAAAAAATGCATCGTTCCTATCCTCTTCTTTTTTTTTATACACTTCTTTGATACTAAAAAAATGCATCTTTTTTTTTGACAATATTTTGTAGACTTATATAATACCCTAATTTTCATCATAACTTGGCTATATATACTAAACCCTAAACCGTGTTTCTCTAAAAAAACCTTAACCCCTAAGTTTTTCCCTCCATAATGCTTTTTAGGTTTGCAACAAATCTATCCTAAAATTTTGCCTCTTAAAATGCATCAAATATGTTTTTATTAATAGCAAAAAAAAACACTAAACAAATCCATTCATAAATAGCAAAAAAAAAATTTAAAAAAAGGCTAAACATATCGACTTCTATATATATATATATATATATATATATATATATATATATATATATATATATATATATTATTTTCTTTTCTTTTCTTCTTATTAATCTTAGTTTTTTTTTAACTAATTTTCTTATTTTGTGTTCTACACTTTTTTTAACAAAGTATTTTGTACAATTATTTAATACTAAAAAAATGCATCTTTTTTTTTGACAATATTTTGTAGACTTATATAATACCCTAATTTTCATCATAACTTGGCTATATATACTAAACCCTAAACCGTGTTTCTCTAAAAAAAAACCTTAACCCCTAAGTTTTTACCTCCATAATGCTTTTTAGGTTTGCAACAAATCTATCCTAAAATTTTGCCTCTCAAAATGCATCAAATATGTTTTTATTAATAGCAAAAAAAAAAAACTAAACAAATCCATTCATAAATAGCAAAAAAAAATTTTAAAAAAAGGCTAAACATATCGACTTATATATATATATATATATATATATATATATATATATATATATTATTTTCTTTTCTTTTCTTCTTATTAATCTTAGTTTTTTTTAACTAATTTTCTTATTTTGTGTTCTACATTTTTTTTTTGACAAAATATTTTGTACAATTATTTAATACTAAAAAAAATGCATTGTTCCTATCCTCTTGCCTTTTTTTTGTACACTTCTTTCATACTAAAAAAATGCATCTTTTTTTTTTTTACAATATTTTGTAGACTTATATAATACCCTAATTTCTATGATAACTTGGCCATATATACCAAACTCTAAACTGTGTTTCTCTAAAAAAAAACCTTAACCCCTAATTTTTTTCCTCCATAATGCCTTTTAGGTTTGCAACAAATCTATCTTAAAATTTTGCCTCTCAAAATGCATCAAATATGTTTTTATTAATAGCAAAAAAAAGCCTAAACAAATTCATTCATAAATAGCAAAAAAAACAAAAAAAAGGCTAAACATATCGATAGACTTCTACATTTTTTTTTTCTTTTCTTCTTATTAATCTTAGTTTTTTTTAACTAATTTTCTTATTTTGTGTTCTACACTTTTTTTGACAAAGTATTTTGTACAATTATTTAATACTAAAAAAATGGATCGTTCCTATCCTCTTGCCTTTTTTTTATACATTTCTTTGATACTAAAAAAATGCATCTTTCTTGTTTTTTGACAATATTTTGTAGACTTATATGATACCCTAATTTCCATGATAACTTGGTTATATATACCAAACCCTAAACTGTGTTTCTCTAAAAAAAACCTTAACCCGTGGTAAATTTCACACACATCACAAGAATCATATCTATTGATATTTAGAGGTTTGCAAATGGAACGACGTGACCTTACAACTTTCCTCTCATACAACTGCTTAACTGGTAACTTTTTGATCATACACCTGAATTGTCGGCAGCGATACGGTCAAGAGGGGAAATAGTTTTAACAGTTGCTTCGAGTGGTATAGCTGCATTATTAATGTTGAAGCAAAAATCTTTTTGATGAATGTTTTAATGATAACAAACCTCGTGGAATAAATGATAAGTTTTATGAATGGTGATCTACTGATGTTTGCACTTGAGTTTTTTTGTTAAAAGAACAGGAATCACATAAGTGGATGAGCTAGAAGCCACTCACGTCAATAAGTGCATTATATCTACTCAACAATGGAAGAATGAGTATATCATCAGTTGAAACACCAATATCATATCTCCATGAAGATTCATAGCTCAAGAATCATGATGGAAGAACATGAATCATGATGGAAGAACTTACATCACAAGCTATACAAGAATGTGCTTGATGTTATGTGACAAAACTCACATTGAGTGTTATGTTATATGATTTGAAGATCATCCATGGGTAAACATGATAAAAGGAAATATGCATACAAGCTAGGAAGATTCTCAGAACCTCCTCAAAGTATCACACTTCCAAAGCTTTTGAAGATAAGAAGTTCAGAGTGTTCATATGAATGGAGTTCATAATAATCATGAACATTAACCCTGAATATATCCAGAAACAATAAAGGATTACTTCATGGATAAACAAGAATATTTAAAGTCATCAGTTTCATGCAATGATGAACTAGATGCAAAGAAATATTCTTTTGGACTTCAAAGAAAGAATCATCTTGTTTGTCAAAACAAATGATCTCTCATTTATATGCTTCAAGTAGTTTTTGAAGGAAATAAATAAACAACCTTCATAGGTTTCAAAGTGTTGAAGAACATCAGAATGTTCAGCACAAAGTACAACCGTCAAAAAGAAAGGAACCCAGAAGAAACATTCTGAAGTTCATATGTTTGAACCTAGAAGAAGTTCAGAAGGTTGCTCAGAAGGTTCATTAGAGCAAACCCATAAATCAATGTCCACACCAAGAACATGCAAGAACAGATGTGACATGAACATATCTTATGCAGACAATGATTTTGACTTTGGATCAAGAAATCATTAAAGACATATATGGTGATTAAAGGATTAATGGACTTTGATAGTTCTTGGTATTTGTGCGTTCTTGAGTGATTAACCAAGAAACAAACAAAGTTTAAATCATACCAAGATTCAAAGAATCAAAGTACATTTGAATTCATGATCTAACACTGAGGTCAGAAAGTTAGATCAGAATATTCGCGCAAAGATCAGAAGACTCAAACTTCTGAACACTTCAGAAGCAATACTTCAGAAGCTATACTTCAGAAGCTACACTTCAGAAGCTACACTTCAGAAGCTCGACAGAGTTCAGAAGCAAGACATAGTTCAGAAGCTTGAACAGAGTTCAGAAGCTTGAACAGAGTTCAGAAGCTGGACATAGTTCAGAAGCTTGAACAGAGTTCAGAAGCTTGAACAGAGTTCAGAAGCTGGACAGAGTTCAGAAGCTGGACATAGTTCAGAAGCTGGACAGAGTTCAGAAGCTTGAACAGAGTTCAGAAGCTGGACAGAGTTCAGAAGCTTGACAGAGTTCAGAAGCCTGGACAGAGTTCAGAACCTTGTTCATGATGAACATCAAGAACCAAACCCAGAATCTCAAGAACGTTATTGAAGACGTGCAAGCTACAACGTGACATAGATAAATGTCCAGGAAAGTACTTCTGCATGGATCAATCAAGCAATAAAGGCATACACAAGGATTATGTCAAAAAGGATACTCAATGTTCATTTAAGACTATGAACATTGAAGTACCAGGAATATTCCAAAGGATAACATCATCCTAAAAGTTATATTCACTGCTCTTCATTATTGTTTCACTATTAGGATTTGATTACATCAAATGGTAGTCTTACAAATCATCCTAAGTGAAACAAAGGAACATTCTGAAGATCAGAATGTTCAGGCTCTGCACATGCTTACTTTATGAACAGTACAGTAGGTGAAAAGCAAAAAGCAAAAGCAAAGCAAATCTATCTTGATCAATCAGAGATAGACACGCATGGGAGTTGGTACTGTACAAGGACAACACAATCTCTCAAAGCATGGGCATGAAGATGCAGAATCCACTAACTCAATCCTGCACCAAGTCCCAAGGCAAATCTGGGAAATGAACTTTCTGAAGTATGATGAAAAGTTCATACTTTGGCTATTGCCCAGAAATTCATGTAAAAAGCACATGGCACGCCCAGAACTTCATATGTTCATTCATATATGATGAACCCAGATGAAGAACATGATGAACCCAGATGAAGATCATCATGAACGCAACAACATT
Source organism: Medicago lupulina (assembly GCA_958299785.1). Classification (NCBI taxonomy): domain Eukaryota; kingdom Viridiplantae; phylum Streptophyta; class Magnoliopsida; order Fabales; family Fabaceae; genus Medicago; species Medicago lupulina. Next base: position 6,224,789 of record OY283145.1, read on the forward strand.
CTGATGTTCATCAGAGATCAGAATGTTCACCCAGATTTTCAAGTTAAAGCTTGTGGGACCCAAGGACACATGGCATAACACCATTGGACACCCTACAACGGCTATATGAGTCCCATGGCTCTATAAATAGAGATCAAGGCCTTAGCAAAACTTGCACCATTGCAAAGCATACAAGAAAACAACTCTGATTTTGTTTGAAGCTTTTGCAAGTGAAATTGATCAATCTCTAAGGCTTTTGTTTCCTTAGTGCACATCAATACTCTTTGTTATCTCGTGCAAAGATAACTTTCTTCTTCCCCCTCCTCTGTTTGATTCTCAAACATTCAAACTCCACACAAATTGCAAAGCATACAAGAAAACAACTCTGATTTTGTTTGAAGCTTTTGCAAGTGAAATTGATCAATCTCTAAGGCTTTTGTTTCCTTAGTGTAAATCAATAACTCTTTGTTATCTCTTTCGCAGATAACTTCTTCTTCTTCTCCCTCCTCTGTTTGATTCTCAAACATTCACATCTCTTACAAATTGTAACAAAGTCTCATCTAGCTTTAGGGGTACTAAAGTATTAGTTTTGAGCAAAGGTGTAAAAGTCTAAGTAGGTAACTTAGCAAGAAGGTGCAAGCCTGCTGAGGCTTAGAGAATACAGAATTGTAATTGTTCAGGTGAACAAAGATTGTAAGGTGCAGGACTTGGGAGGTTATCTCAAGGCATCATAGTGGAAACTCTCACAAGATTGTGAGGAGAGGACTAGCCCACATTGGGTGAACCTCTATAAATCTCTGTGTGTTCTTTCTCTTCCCTATACTCTTTAATTTCAGTATACACAACACACACCAACACATTTACTTTGTTAATTAGTTTTTGTGTATGAACTTCAGAACGTTCTGAAGTCAGAGAGTTAACTTAACCATTCCAAGTAAACAACTTGAGAATCACTTTTAAGTTTCAGGATAATTTTTAAAGGGTCACAATTCAAACCCCCCCTTCCTTGTGACTATTTTATTCACTTCAATTGGTATCAGAGCCTGCCTCTATGCTCTGAGCACTTAACAGTGTATGAGGAAAAGATCCAGAAAGAAGTGATGTCAAAACCTGCAAACCAAAGTGCATGTCACATATGCAACAATGTGGGATACTTCAAAACTAAATGCCTTCAGAAGAAGAAGATGCAAAGATGGCAACCAGAGATGATTTTGAAGAAAAAGAAGAAATCAACACATGAGTAAAGACAAACACAAAATGTGAAGAGGTAAGAAATTCTAATCCCTATCTTCTATATAAAGTGTTTAATAATATTTCATATGACTCATGCTTTTTGTTTTAAAAGTAGAAACTTTTTAAAAATAGCTTCTCTTGTATAAAGAAAGAAAATGTGAAACCATTAATCTTGAATGAGATACATCTTAAAACCATTCAAAGATTGCAGCACTCTCTTTTTAATATATTTGAGAAACATAAGATCCTCAATAAGTAAAAAGTTGTAAGATTTAGAAAAGTCTAAATTTTGAAACAAAAATGTTCATTTTGAAAAAGAACTCAACATTCTTAACCTGTATTTTTTTTAAAGAAACATGAGAAAAATCCTCATTTCAAAAAGACATTTTATCCTAAATTAGAATGAGCTCAAAAGGTTGAGATTGGTAAAATATAGTTTTCTTATTTCAACAAATCTGATCATCTTGAATCAGAATGTGGTCATAAGAAAGAATCTCTCAAGAAGAGAAACACTAACCTTCAAGGACCCAAAGTAATACGGGTACCAAAAGTTTTACCAATTTGTGATGCAGGAATGTCTTCTAAGTTTCTAGGAAAAGTTTGATTCATGGACAAATTATGTTCAAGAAATATGAGGAGATCAAAATGATGAAGATTCAGAAACTTCTCAAGATGATGTTGAGTTGTTCTAGAACAATGGAACAATTTAAAATGAGTTCAAGTCAAAGAACCAAAACTTCATTTATTTGCACACCTCTAAGAAACTATCATTTGTCATCACCTAAACGTGAACCACAACCTATCCTATATTACACCAAACCTGATCATGATTCCACAAATCTTCAAGATGTCCCTAAAATCATCCATAACATGATTAGGCACACTTTACTTCCTAGATGTGGAACCTTTGATGCTATAACAGATACTAATTTATGTATCATGTACCATCTCATGACCAAAACAAAACTCAACCTATGTTTCATAATCCTTCAATACATGATCGATTCTTGTTTGGATGTCAAACAAAAAGTTGTTGAGTTGTCATATGGGATGCATATGACTCCCATCTTTAAGGGCTGCACAAGTATCCCTACAAGGTGAAGAATGTGAATACACCTTCATGAGGTTCACAACCAAAATCTTAGGACAACTTCACATCACCACTTCAAACATGCCAACTCCTCCAACATCAGAAACATCTGGATCTGTGAAAAGACATGCAGATCAAAAAGTTAAGAAAACTAGGAAGAAAATAACAGTTGAGAAGGTTAGAAACCTATCCAGCATACAGCAGTAAGAAGAAGTTGGATCTCCTGAAAGTATGAAAGATGATGAAGCTCATTCTCCTCCAGCTCTGGAGTTGTTTCAACAAGTTGCTGAGCTTGCAAGAAAAGCAGTTCAGAATGTTGCTGGTGAAAATGAAGAACAACTTTAGAAGGAAGATGAAGTTGTTAAAAAAAAAAAAAAAAATCGTGCAAGATGAGGCTGTAACTCAAATGGAAGATGACTCATATGGTTGTTGCAATCACTGAAGAAGATAGTCAGAAGATTGACTCAGCTGGTGATGCATCTCTTCAAAAAGAAGTTGAGAATGTTGCTAAAAAAGAACATCAGAAGGTTGACACACCTCAGAAAGCTGAAGAAAACCCTCTTGACCAAAATCAGAGAGTTGAAGAAAATACTGAGCAGGTTGCTCAAGAAGTTGATGAAGATATTCAAGAAGTTGCAAAAATCTTAGCTGTAAGATGATGAGTGGAGAAAATGCTCAATCACAAGAAGATAAGCAAATGAAATTTTCAACTGGTTTTGATCTTAACATAGAAGATCTAAACCTAGACTTCAACACTGATGTGTTTCAAGATGCTCAGAAAACAGTTCAGATTGTTCAAGAAAAATCTGAAACTGATGATCAGAATGTTCAAGTGTCTAGGATCAGAATGTTCAAGAAAATGCTCATGATGCTGAAGCTACTCAATCCAAAAAGTTGAAAGCTTCAAAGTTCATCCCTCTGTTTTCAAGCAAGGTAGAAATGATCTGCCTTGAGAAAATTGGGAAACAAGAGTTATTAATCAAACAAGACTAGAGAATGTTGGATCAAACAACAAGGAGAAATACAAGTTCTTCAATATCTAGTATCTACCTAAGATTCTAAACAATCTCTGCATTCACTCGATACAATGAGTGGAAGTGTTTGAGAATGTCATTAATGTTGATCATGTATCATATATCATGTTCTCAACAGATTGTTTTTCAATCTATACTACATGATTCTGCAACATATGATTGAAGAACAAGAAGACTTCTCATACTCTATATGAATTGGCTTTCACACTCACATTCAAGCATTTTAATATGCCTCCAAAAAAAAAAAAAAGGTATGAGAAGGAGTATCAAATCTTTATCATAAAGAATTTGACAACAATGAGGGTCCTCCAACAACGGATCAAGACATCCTTGAAGAAACCTTCCAAGAAGTTGCAGACATTGCTAAGGAAGCTGTTCAGAAAGTTGATGAAGCTCAGAATGTTGAAGAACTTAAAAAGGAAGTCGATGTTGCTGAGAATGAAAGTCAGCAAGTTGAAGCAATACCTCAAATATTGAGATTGCAACCAATAAGGTTTAGGAAGCTGATGCAACTACTGAAACATGAATTCAGAAAAGTTGATGCAGTTACTAAAAGATGGAACTCAAAAAGTTGATGAAGTTCCTGCATAACAACTTCAGAAGGTTAATGAAATTGAAGAAGCTTCTGAAAAATACCTCAGAAAGCTAACAGAGCTGGAAGCTTTTATTGGAGAGGGATCCTTTAAATCTTCTACTGCTGAAACAATTTCAAAATCTGAAGTGATGTTACAAACATCATGAGTGAACTCCAGTTTGATGAACAATAAATTGTTCTCGAATCTGATATGGGAAATGATCCTATGTAATCAAAAGATCAAGATATGCATGATGTTGATAAAGTTCTATCCACACATATGCTTAGTGAAAGCACTACGACAAAGGAATCTGATGAGAATGAGCTAGCTGAAAATCAAGCTGGTTTTGATCTGAATATGGAGGAATTCAACTCAGACTTCAATGCAAGTGTCCTTCAGGATTCTTAGATGGAAAATGATGGAACAAATCCTGCAACTCAAGTTCAGAATGTTCAAGAAAACATTCCTCATGAACAAAGCATTCCATTTGTTGACCATATGTCTGCAGATACTGAAACATCTGGATATATGTTAAAAAAAGACTCATTTCAAAAAGCTGGAAAGACTAAGAAGAACAGAAAGCTACTGATGATTGAACTGCTTCAGAAGGTTATGCTCGTTGATGCTTGGATCTTTCCATTCAAATCAGAAAGAGTTTTTCAGAGAAAGAGAAACATGCTCTCTTCATCTCAAAGTCAGGGAAGTCATCCCATAAGGTACACATTTATTTGCACTATAATAAATATGATGATTGAATGAAATTATGTCATGTTTAATATGTGCTTATATCAAATGTTTAAACCTAAATGGAATAATGTTTGCACTCTTTGTTCTTACTCCATTCATGATAATATTATATTCATTTGCAACTACACAAGTCATAATTAATGATCAAAGTCATTGCATGATGTCCTATGTTTTAAAGGTGCATTTAAAATGAATTAGTGTTCTCATAATCGAACAAGAGGTTGTTTCTGTTATGTATAATTTCATGCATAATATTCCCTCATTATCTTCCCCAAATCCATTCTTAATTATCTTGTTAAATGTTAAATGAGATACATCATTTTTGTGAATACATATCTCTTTACATTTGTGAAATAAATGATTATGATGCATCTCTATTCATGTTATTGATATGAGCTGCAAACTAAATCATCATCATTGTTAATTAATTCATAGGAAGATTTATGTTTGTTCATAAATGTTAAATCATGATATGGAAGATAAAAAATATCTTAATGTGTCAAACTTCATAATAATCTGAAACATGAAGATATTCACTTGATTTGATCATTTCAAAAAATTGCATAAATTGTTAATTTCTATGATAAACTTATATTCATGCTCTTGAAATCAAAATTTCAGAATAAATAATATTTGCTTGATTCTTCAGTAAAATATTTTTGAATATATTTCTTTTAAATAAAAAAAGGGAAATTTGATTTTGATGTGGTTTATGAAAATATCATTCTCCAAACATGATTTCAAATATATCTTAATTTTGAATTTATCATTAGAAGATTTTTTCAACAAGAACACAATATATACTTGATCTTGATGTTGTGTTTAACTTTTCTATGATTTTCAAAGCTTGTCTGAAAAAGATAAAGATCTGCATCCTTTGTTTCAAAACTCATTGTATTTAAAAGAAACTTTGTGTTTAAGCATTGTTGAATAATTATCTTACTTCAATTGCAAAAATTGGAGACAAAGATAGAGTTGTAAACATCATTGACATATCAATATGTGTTTGTGCATAAATGTGTTGCATAAGTATATTCTACAATTTGACCTTAGGTGTTTAACATACTTTTCAAGCATGAAAACTTGAAAGATCAACACCTAAAAGGTAGCACTCACACACACTTACAAATGTCAGTAAACATAATCATATATTTGATTGTAAACATGTGTGTTTTCCACAAATTGTGTCAAAAAATTGTTGCTTGTAATTGATTTCTTTTAAAGAAACTATCTTGCATCAAATGATACTTTAAAGCATTTCATCTTTTGAAAAAACTCTGCAACATTTTCCAACATGAGAATACTGTAGAGAGAGAAAGATCTTTTCTAAACTCTGATTTCACCGCTTCCACAAATACTTCATTTTAGAAATTGCTGAATAAGATCAATTGATCTTTTCTCTTTTAAAGACTCAATTTGGATTAGTTAATCATTTTCTAATTTTTGAGCATGACTTTGTCCAAATGAAAAACTTATCTGTCATGACAATAAGTAAAAGGAAATATTTATTTTCTTAGAAAATCAAAAGATTTGAAATGTACTAGGATATTCATCTCTAAAATTTAGGGGGAGTTTTCTATACTTAAAGATATCAATCTTTTCGAAAACATTGAAACTAAGGACAAAAACATTTTCTCAATTTTGAATATGTTGAAATGGTTGCATATGTTATCATTTTTCATGTCTTGTTTATACAACTGATTGAAATAATGATTTATCATGATTCCTGCAATGTGTTTTAAATCAAACCATGAGTTTGATATATGAATGCACTTGTGAATTACATGCAAATGTCTTATGATTCTTACCTTCCAAGATTATGTCACTTTTCCTTCATATCATCCCAAGTACTTTTTGATAGATGACAAAAGGGGGAGAGATATATATGATGGAAGAAAAACCTAGAATGAGGAGACATATGTATTATGGGAGAGAAAAATCTAAAATGGATTTAATTAATGAAGAATGTTATGAATTAACCTTTTGCATATGTTGAGGGGGAGTTTAATTAGTTTGATAAGAATTAAACTCTTGCATGTGTTTAGGGGGAGTTTAATTACATATCCATGAACATTCTTACATTTGTTATTATATCCATCATAAAACTTAAGATTTATTCAAAAGGTTTGTCATCATCAAAAAGGGGGAGATTGTTGAAGCAAAAATCTTTTTGATGAATGTTTTAATGATAACAAACCTCGTGGAATAAATGATAAGTTTTATGAATGGTGATCTACTGATGTTTGCACTTGAGTTTTTTTGTTAAAAGAACAGGAATCACATAAGTGGATGAGCTAGAAGCCACTCACGTCAATAAGTGCATTATATCTACTCAACAATGGAAGAATGAGTATATCATCAGTTGAAACACCAATATCATATCTCCATGAAGATTCATAGCTCAAGAATCATGATGGAAGAACATGAATCATGATGGAAGAACTTACATCACAAGCTATACAAGAATGTGCTTGATGTTATGTGACAAAACTCACATTGAGTGTTATGTTATATGATTTGAAGATCATCCATGGGTAAACATGATAAAAGGAAATATGCATACAAGCTAGGAAGATTCTCAGAACCTCCTCAAAGTATCACACTTCCAAAGCTTTTGAAGATAAGAAGTTCAGAGTGTTCATATGAATGGAGTTCATAATAATCATGAACATTAACCCTGAATATATCCAGAAACAATAAAGGATTACTTCATGGATAAACAAGAATATTTAAAGTCATCAGTTTCATGCAATGATGAACTAGATGCAAAGAAATATTCTTTTGGACTTCAAAGAAAGAATCATCTTGTTTGTCAAAACAAATGATCTCTCATTTATATGCTTCAAGTAGTTTTTGAAGGAAATAAATAAACAACCTTCATAGGTTTCAAAGTGTTGAAGAACATCAGAATGTTCAGCACAAAGTACAACCGTCAAAAAGAAAGGAACCCAGAAGAAACATTCTGAAGTTCATATGTTTGAACCTAGAAGAAGTTCAGAAGGTTGCTCAGAAGGTTCATTAGAGCAAACCCATAAATCAATGTCCACACCAAGAACATGCAAGAACAGATGTGACATGAACATATCTTATGCAGACAATGATTTTGACTTTGGATCAAGAAATCATTAAAGACATATATGGTGATTAAAGGATTAATGGACTTTGATAGTTCTTGGTATTTGTGCGTTCTTGAGTGATTAACCAAGAAACAAACAAAGTTTAAATCATACCAAGATTCAAAGAATCAAAGTACATTTGAATTCATGATCTAACACTGAGGTCAGAAAGTTAGATCAGAATGTTCGCGCAAAGATCAGAAGACTCAAACTTCTGAACACTTCAGAAGCAATACTTCAGAAGCTATACTTCAGAAGCTACACTTCAGAAGCTACACTTCAGAAGCTCGACAGAGTTCAGAAGCAAGACATAGTTCAGAAGCTTGAACAGAGTTCAGAAGCTTGAACAGAGTTCAGAAGCTGGACATAGTTCAGAAGCTTGAACAGAGTTCAGAAGCTTGAACAGAGTTCAGAAGCTGGACAGAGTTCAGAAGCTGGACATAGTTCAGAAGCTGGACAGAGTTCAGAAGCTTGAACAGAGTTCAGAAGCTGGACAGAGTTCAGAAGCTTGACAGAGTTCAGAAGCCTGGACAGAGTTCAGAACCTTGTTCATGATGAACATCAAGAACCAAACCCAGAATCTCAAGAACGTTATTGAAGACGTGCAAGCTACAACGTGACATAGATAAATGTCCAGGAAAGTACTTCTGCATGGATCAATCAAGCAATAAAGGCATACACAAGGATTATGTCAAAAAGGATACTCAATGTTCATTTAAGACTATGAACATTGAAGTACCAGGAATATTCCAAAGGATAACATCATCCTAAAAGTTATATTCACTGCTCTTCATTATTGTTTCACTATTAGGATTTGATTACATCAAATGGTAGTCTTACAAATCATCCTAAGTGAAACAAAGGAACATTCTGAAGATCAGAATGTTCAGGCTCTGCACATGCTTACTTTATGAACAGTACAGTAGGTGAAAAGCAAAAAGCAAAAGCAAAGCAAATCTATCTTGATCAATCAGAGATAGACACGCATGGGAGTTGGTACTGTACAAGGACAACACAATCTCTCAAAGCATGGGCATGAAGATGCAGAATCCACTAACTCAATCCTGCACCAAGTCCCAAGGCAAATCTGGGAAATGAACTTTCTGAAGTATGATGAAAAGTTCATACTTTGGCTATTGCCCAGAAATTCATGTAAAAAGCACATGGCACGCCCAGAACTTCATATGTTCATTCATATATGATGAACCCAGATGAAGAACATGATGAACCCAGATGAAGATCATCATGAACGCAACAACATTCTGATGTTCATCAGAGATCAGAATGTTCACCCAGATTTTCAAGTTAAAGCTTGTGGGACCCAAGGACACATGGCATAACACCATTGGACACCCTACAACGGCTATATGAGTCCCATGGCTCTATAAATAGAGATCAAGGCCTTAGCAAAACTTGCACCATTGCAAAGCATACAAGAAAACAACTCTGATTTTGTTTGAAGCTTTTGCAAGTGAAATTGATCAATCTCTAAGGCTTTTGTTTCCTTAGTGCACATCAATACTCTTTGTTATCTCGTGCAAAGATAACTTTCTTCTTCCCCCTCCTCTGTTTGATTCTCAAACATTCAAACTCCACACAAATTGCAAAGCATACAAGAAAACAACTCTGATTTTGTTTGAAGCTTTTGCAAGTGAAATTGATCAATCTCTAAGGCTTTTGTTTCCTTAGTGTAAATCAATAACTCTTTGTTATCTCTTTCGCAGATAACTTCTTCTTCTTCTCCCTCCTCTGTTTGATTCTCAAACATTCACATCTCTTACAAATTGTAACAAAGTCTCATCTAGCTTTAGGGGTACTAAAGTATTAGTTTTGAGCAAAGGTGTAAAAGTCTAAGTAGGTAACTTAGCAAGAAGGTGCAAGCCTGCTGAGGCTTAGAGAATACAGAATTGTAATTGTTCAGGTGAACAAAGATTGTAAGGTGCAGGACTTGGGAGGTTATCTCAAGGCATCATAGTGGAAACTCTCACAAGATTGTGAGGAGAGGACTAGCCCACATTGGGTGAACCTCTATAAATCTCTGTGTGTTCTTTCTCTTCCCTATACTCTTTAATTTCAGTATACACAACACACACCAACACATTTACTTTGTTAATTAGTTTTTGTGTATGAACTTCAGAACGTTCTGAAGTCAGAGAGTTAACTTAACCATTCCAAGTAAACAACTTGAGAATCACTTTTAAGTTTCAGGATAATTTTTAAAGGGTCACAATTCAAACCCCCCCTTCCTTGTGACTATTTTATTCACTTCAATTAATACCAGGAGGTAGAACCGCACATTCGAGATTTGGCATTTCCTTTATTATCGATGAATGCTCCACGTGTAATGTCAAACCTAATACCCCGTTGGCTCAGTTGGTAGTCCAAGCAAGATTAGTAATATGGGACGAGGCTCTGATGATGCACAAATTTTACTTTGAAGCACTTGATCGTTCTTTCAGAGACGTTATGAAGGAGGTGGACAAGAGAAACAAATACATCCCTTTGTACCTGTAATTCCTAAAAGGACAAGACCAGAAATCGTTCATGCTATTATCAATTCTTCAAAACTATGGAATGATTGTGAGGTTCTTACCTTGGCTAAGAACATGAGGCTTTTGTCTGGTGCGTCAGTAGTAGACATGGAGGAAAAAAGACAATTTTCAGAAGGAGTTTTAAGTATAGGTGATGGACGAATAGGGGAAGACAATGAAGTGGACAAGACCATTGCTATTCCGTCAGATTTGCTCATAGAAAGCGCAGGAGATCCTCTTGCTGCTATTGTTGAAAGCACGTATCCTAACATCTTGGAGAGCATGAGTGCCATAGGTTACTTTCAAAATAGAGCTATATTGACAACAAAAAATTCCATAGTCGAGAAGATCAACGACTATATGTTGGACATGGTTCCAGATGAGGAGAAGGTTTATTTGAGTTATGATTCACCTATTCATCGTAACTTAAACGATGATCATATTGACAATGTTCATACACCTGAATTCCTCAACACCATCACTGCTTATGGACTTCTTAATCACAAATTAAGGTTAAAGGTTGGTGTGCCAGTTATGTTGTTGAGAAATATAGATACACGATATGGATTATGCAATGGAACCAGATTGGTTATCACTAGGATGGGAAGATACGTCATTGAGGGGAGGGTCATTTCCGAAAGTAATGTTGGTGAACAGGTTTTTGTATCCAGGTTATCTATATCGCCTTCAGATGTCAGGATTCCCTTTAAGTTTCAACGAAGACAATTCCCTTTGTCTGTATCATTTGCAATGACAATTAACAAAAGTCAAGGACAGTCGCTTAAACATGTTGGTGTATATCTACCAACACCTGTAATTTTTCACAGACAGTTGTATGTTGCTGTTTCAAGAGTTACATCAAGAGAAGGACTAAAGATATTGATCACGGATGAAGATGGTGAAGATACCAATGTGACTTCTAACGTCGTATATGATGAAGTATTTCGCAATCTGCGATGAAATAACGTGCCAATTTACTAAAAATTTCATATTCTCTTACCAAATTATTGATAGGATTACCGAATTTTCTTTTATAATATTTTTCAGATTTTATACATTTTATGGAGCGTTTTATTTTGTCTACTCTGGATTATCATCTGTTATTTTTTCACTATTACCAATTATATATTGTATTTTATTATCCGTATGTCATTTTTTTAACAATAAACCCGTGCGGGCACGGGTTTAGTTTCTAGTTCTACTTGATTGAGTAGATTAGGGGTGGTAAAAAGGATGATTTGGATGATATGAACAGAAATTAATAGATTGAAAATGTTCATTAATCCACTAAATTCCTTTGAAATAATATAATCCAATCAAATTCATTACCGATAAAATTCATCTTTAGGGATGGCAAAATGGATGGTTTAATTAATTTTTTTTAATATTTATTAAAATAATAAATTATATAAGATATCCTTAGTTTAAAGTTTTTTTTGTAAGGGAAAAAAGTTTATTTTTTCAGAATTTTTTCCAATTTTTTTAATTTCTAAAGTAATTTTAATATTTAATTATTTTTTAAGTTTTTTATTATTAGAATTTTTATATTTTATTTGGTGGACTAATATTACCATTTGAATTAATTCATTGAATTTTTAAAATAAGTTGAATGGATGAATTGAGTCTTAATCTATCAAAAGAAAATATTTTGAAGATGGATTAGATATATTTTTTAGTAGATTTAATTCATATGAATTTTTAAATCAAATTGCCATCTCTAAATGAGATGATAACATTTATGTGGACACCTCCTCATTTATTTGTAGTACATTTTTTATTTTATTTTGTTTATCCATCTAATTTATGACGCTAAGGCTTTTCCAAAGAAGACTGATGATAACATAGTTACAAGATGAGTCAATGAATACATGTCATAAGTTAACAATCATTTATCCCTAGATTGACTTGTTAGATTAACCAGAATTAGTAGATCGAATTCAATAGCTAGTGTGAGTAGTCAATTGACATTTAAAATCATTTTATATGTGATCAATATACAAAACGCATTAAGAGCAAATAATTCTGAATAAAACTAGGATTATAAAACCTATACATGTGGTTACCCGCCCAAACCAAACTTAATTTGATGAGTTTTCTCCGTTTTGACTGGTGTGCTCGCGATTTTCGGGTATCAATCCATTAATTGGTTTTGAACCTTCAATCTTTGAACTCTCAATTTTTATTCGTGGGAAGGGAAAAAATGAGTAAAATCCCTTAAAGAGATCAAGGTCTGGGGGTTGGTTTCGATTAGGGAAGGTGTTAAGCACCGTAAACGACTTCGGTACTCCAAATGAGCCTCTTGCCTAAATTATCTTGTGCTAATTACTTGCTTACTTATTTGTAAAATATTGCCTAAAGTATAAGTGAAAGAATGGAGGGACAAGTATGTTTTTTTTGTTGTTTTTATTGATTTGAAAAGATATAAATCTTTTGCCTACATACCCAAGAAAAGGGATCAAAATCAATTAGTTCATCTTGAAAATTTCTTTGATGAGTTAGGTTAATTTTAAAGGTTTGGAAAATATTTTGAGAGGATTAAGGAGCCGAAAGGCATAGAAGATTAAAAAATGTAAGGTTGTTTGATTTTATTTGCAAAAAGATAAGTTTGGATGTAATATTAAAGTTGTTTGAAGATTTAATTAAGAAAATAAAAGACAAATCTCTTGGGTTAAAGTCCAAGGTTTCTTAAGAAAAATATTTTTAGTGTTTTTGATTATTTGATTTTTTTAGGAAAATGTTTTTTTACTAACGGTAAAAACTAAGCGTAAAACGTATAGAAAAGCGTAAGAAATAAAAAGCGAGGATATTGGATCCCAAAGTAAAGTCTCAAACCTAAAGTTACTAGTGGTTCAATTTTAAGGCAATTATATGTCAAGTTTTTAGTCCTAGTTTGTCACTACTTCGTTTTTTGCCTCGGTCGCTGTTACGGTATAATGCGGTAAATAAAATGTGGTGTCGGTGCATATTCTCACTATTTATATATTTACATAATTCCCTAAATACATTCTAAAGTCTTGCATAAAATAAATGACAAGAAATAAAAATGCAGAAAATTAAATTACATCAAATCCTAAATACACTAAAAATGATAATAAACAAAAAATGACAAGGAATAAAAATATGCATGAGATGATGAAGAGGAAAAAAAACATAATGCAACAGCATATAAAAAGAAAAGGGGTAAATTAACATGCAACAAAATATTTTGTGGAACTAGAGAAAGAAATTTTAAATGGAAATGAGGTGCACCTAGTAAAAATAATAGTATGAATAGTAAAAATGTAGAGAGAAAAAGATATAAGGATTAGGCTCCAACCCAGATTAAACTTGAGCCATCTGATTGATCAGAAGGCTCCAATCTGATTGCAAGGGAACATATCATGGCCGTAGAATTAAAATCCAAAAGTTTAGAAAAAAAACAAGAGTAAATCAGTGAATCAATAACAGACAGAACAGGGACCGTTAGATCTAAAGATCTGACGATTTAAACAACAGATCGTATAGTCATGAAGTAAGAAGACACATGTGATCACTAACTGGAATCATCACTGGCCGTCAGATTTCAGATCCAACGGCCTATATCTCATAGGTATGTGGATACCCCGTAGCTCACGTCACACAAGAACATTCAAACAAAACAAGGTATAAAAGCAAAATCCATGAAGAAAAAACTCACAACACACACACACTTCTCTCTCTAAGTTTAACTTAGAGAGAGAAGCTCTCCCTCCATGCCGAACCAACTGGTGGTGGCCGGCCCAACAAGGCGGCGCTGCCGTGCCGGACGATTCAAACTCATCTTTTTTTCAAATTTTTTTGTTTCTCAGACATCTATTTTTGAGCTGAGTTCGAATCTGGCCTTGCTTTTTCCAAAATCCAAATAGGGAAACCTAGATCTACAAATTGATTCGGCTTTTTTTTTTAAAGAAACGAGATGTTCAGTTTTTAAAGAGAAACAAGAATACTACCTTCTCTTTTCGTCCGATCTGGCCTTATGTACGAATTTGATACTTTTTCTTCTCTTTTCTCCTCTGATTCGGTTCTGGCAATTTGGATTATGAGTAGTTTGGGTCTGAATCGAATTTGGTTGTATTGTGTTGATTCAGTTGTGATTTGTTGGTTTTTTGTGTGACTGTGAATTGTTGCTATTGATTTTAATCTGAATGGTTGCTGGAAATATGTTCTTTATGTGTTCATAATTTTTTTCAATTTTTGAGGGTTTGATCTAGAAAGATAAGGAAGGAGGAATGAATTAGGGTTTGTGTTTGTGGCTAAAGACTGCAGCTACAGTGTAAAAATCTGACCTCTGACCACTGCAATGATTGCAGCTATTTATAGGCTGGAATCTAGGGTTATCTCTGACGCGGACAAAAGACTAAAATACCCCTGAAAAGTCTCTGGTACAAAAGGGACAGCAAGGCATAGAAACTTGGAGAAAAAAGTTTGACAAAGGACCAATAGGATAGTGACATGTGGACTAAGTGATAAGAACCAACTCTAGACTAAAATAAACACTAAAAATAAATATTAAACAACAAAAAACTAAAAAATAAAAATAAATAATAATATAAAACGAAAATTCAAAGAAAAAAACAAAAATAAACTCTAAAAATAAAATAACTTAAGAAACGAAAAGATTTTTTTTTAAAAATGTCTCTTCGGAACCAAAATGAGGTATTTTAAAATACCTCTCTGCCGAAATTTCGTTTGAAACGCAGGAAAATAAACATTTTGAAAAAAGCGAACGAAAACCTCGAGTGCGACTAAAAATTGGCAATGAAAAGTAAATACGAATGACGAGTTTTAAAAATACGAACAAAACTTTGAGAAATAAAGTGCTAACGTAACGAGCATTAAAAATAAATGAATAAAATACTACGACGACCATCATAATGTTAAAAAACGAGAGAAAAGTGAATAAAAGAAAAAAACGACGAATAAAATAAATTTGAATTAAAATATAAAATACAATTAAAAAGAGGGACCCTGGTCAAAATTTGGGCTATGACAACTGGGTTTGGGTATGATTCGGGTTTTTCCCTGAATTCAAAACATGGGTATAGGACGGGTAACATGTATATAGGTACCCACCCCAAACTCATACCCATACCCAAACTCGTCCCGAATGTAGAAAATTACTTTATATTAATATGTCATATTATTTTGTTTGATAATTGTCATGTTATAAAAACTACCATTGATATTTAAATGAGCAACTAAATCATTTGGTCTAACAAATGTTAAAGTGAACATATTGTTGGATAATGTATTACAACATTGCTCCTGAGGTTGCAAAAAACTTCTATTGTTTTATTAATTTTTTTTTATTAAATGTGGCGATGGGGATGTGGCGGGGATACCCGAACCCGTCTGGAACGGGATGAGATTCAATTTTTCATCTTCGTTGGGTATGGGCAGGGTAACGAATAAGTATATGAGAATCAGGTATAGGGACGCGGAAGGTAAAACCCGTCCCACCCCGCCCCAATGTCATGCTTACCACCGACTGAGCTAAACTCACGGAAACAAATTACAAATAATTTTTTCAAAACTGTATCGACCGCATAAGTAAATTTTAATACTTATTTATTTTATTTTGACAAAATTTTAATACTTAAATAATTCATGTCCTATCAACTGAGTTATGTTCACAAAGAGACTTATTTATTTCTTTTAAAATTGATGTTTTCGATTTGAATTTTAATTGTTAATTATAATAAAATAAATTATTTGATTGGTAAGTAAGGATAAAATTGTAAAAAAAGAAAAATTAAGTGAAGGATAAAATTTGAAGAAAAATATTACACCACAACTTTTTTTTGAAGGATATTACACCACAACTTTGATTATTTGATTAAATAAATAAGAATTAAATTGTAAATAAAATAATTTCTAGGAAAGAAAATATAGTTTAAATATACATAGATTATCAAACAGTTTTAAAAAATTTGATTGCCAAATAAATTTTCTATTTTTCTCTTCTCTAAAACTATTTCTGGAAATTAGATTATCAAATGAATTTTCTAATTTTCTCTTTTCTAAAACAGTTTTAAAATGTTACATTACGAAACAGATTTTTTTTTCTTCATTCTTTTCTCAAAAACAGTTTTCTAAAATTGATTTACAAAACATATTTTAAAAGCTGAAAGCAAAAACTATTCCAAAAAGCCTTAAACTTGTTGATTCCGACGGGTTAACTAATAATTCTTTCATTTACACCGTCAACCATATTACTTTCAAGAATAAAACAAATGTTTGAAGAAACATGCCAATAGGAAATTTATGAATGTAACAAAGGAAGGAACGCAGAAACTTATATATGTCCATTTTGTCAAAGGTTTCTCATTGCAGTCGTGAGCCAGCAATTATAGTAAAAGGTTTCTCATTTCACATTTTTTTATTATCCAACCAATTGACTAAATCAACCCAGATTAGTATTTAATTCCTAGCAGGGGCGGAGCTACTGCAAGCATTGTGTGGGCATGTGTCTGCACAAAATTTCCAAAATTTTCATTTTAGTATATAATAGTTAACGTGTTATGCCAACTAATTGTCACCATTATTTGAGTATTAAAAAAATACCCATCATATCAAAACTAGTCCAAGAGGAATCTATTCCAATTACTTAATATCTCCTTTATTGATAAATTGATCAATTAATCATAATAAATATTTCTTCTATTTTATAATTGTAATATAATTTTATTTTAAATTGAATGACGTTTTCAATACAATCTCAAATTGGAGCCAGAAATTTTTGAAGTAATTAAGATTGTATTGAAAACGTCATTCAATTTGAAATAAAATTATATTACAATTATAAAATAAAAGAAATATTTATTATAATTAATTGATCAATTTATCAATAAAGGAGATATTAAGTAATTGGAATAGATTCCTCTTAGACTAGTTTTGATATGATGAGTATTTTTTTAATATTCAAATAATAGTGGCAATTAATTGGCATAACACATTAACCATTATATACTAAAATGAAAATTTTGGAAATTTTGTGCAGGCACATGCCCACACAATGCTTGCAGTCGCTCCACCCCTGCCTAGTATATGTATAAATTTTGTCCTTATGGAAACTATGGTTAAAATCCAAACAAGCCATGAAGTGATAAGGAAGAAACATATCTTACGTTCACCACACTGCATACAATAACTCTAGTCTTGGTATATTTAAAAATTGAGGAAGCATATTTATCAATATCAAATATTTTAAAAGGAAAAAAATAAATAGAAGATATATATACTGTATACAAAGAAAATAACCTCTTTCTGGTTGATTTATAAAGAAAATATTTTGTGTGACGTGTTTTTGATTTCGCATCTTAGTGCAATGTTTATTTGATTCAGGTTTAAAGATTATCTTGAATCAAATGCATACTCAATCAATGATTTTGGCATCATCAATGTTGTGGATTCAGAGACATTTTCGGAGACTTGAATATTAACATGTGTACTCTGCCGTTTTATTTTATTAAGTAAGTTTGTTTGCAAATTCATCTTTTTTGTTTTTATCGAATTTAAATTTTTATTGTATCGATGTATCCTATCAATTTAATAAATGAAGTCTATCATTTATTTTTATAAAGAAAACTTTATCACACCACAATTACTTCCACTCGCATGCATGTTGTCAGGTGTTATAGGTTAGTAACTACCTTTGACATAAATGTAACATAAACATAGCAGACTTAGTGAAGTTGGGAATGATCAGAATCGTGACACGATTTCGTAAGCGTGTCACGATTTTCGTGACTGTGAGCATGGTTTTTGGTGGTGGTCAATTGTGACACGATTTTGAACAATCGTGACCTGATTTTGACAATTGCAGGGTATTATATAAGTGTTTCTTTGCAGATTTTGAAAGGAAGCTTGAAGAGAGAGAAACTTGGGACCACAGAGGAGGGAACTTTAGGGTTGAGGGTCTTTGTAGTGAGATTTTTTGGGTTGAGAAACATTGTGAACACCTTGGGTAGTGAGTTTTCACCATTGAAAGGATCAAAAAGCTTCCTTTTGTGTTTTCTCTCATACTCACATGTTATTTCTCTCTTCTTTTTTCTCTCTCCATTACTTTTATTTAATGCTAGTGTGTCAAAATATTTATCATTTATAGTTGTGTCTATTGAAGAGTTTCACATGAATCCCTAGCCTCGTTATCTTTCTAATATTTTTTGATTTTCTAATAGTTCCCCTCTCTCTCTCTTCTCTCCTTCTCAAACCCAATTTATGGTCGTCAAAATATTTATCATTAAGGGATTTTAAAAGACTTTTTAATGATGGAAAAGTCTTGAGGTATTCAATCAAAACTTTTTGCAACTTAAAAAAAGTTTTGTGGTATTCAATCAAAACTCTGTCATTTTTAAAAAATCTTGAGGTATTCAATCAAGATTTTTTATCATTTAAAAAAAGTCTTGTGATATTCAAAATCATTCAAATTTTGAAGGATTGTTTAATAAATTGGATTTTGTGGGATATTCTACTGAAATTTTAGCAAGAAAAAGTCTTTTATGAAAACATGAAATTTCTTGGGATTGTTTTTCTTTTAAAATTTTAGCATCTCTCTCCCCTCTCTTCCCTTCTCTCCCTTTATCTCTCTATCTCTCGAAAAAAGAAATAGTATTTATCGAGAATATTAAGATAGAAAGTGTGTCGTAATCATTTCATTTCAACGAATCCTTAAAATTCATAAAATCTTTTGAAATCTTATAAATTCATAAAATCATTTGAAATCTTTTAAAATCTTATTATGTAAATCTGTTGAAATCCAAATTGTAAATCTTGATAGTCTTTTAAAATCTTGAAAGTCATTAAAATCCTACACAATTTTTTAAAATCCTCAAAACTTTTTTAAGCAAAAATTATCCTTCAAAATTCTAATCCAATACACCCCCTTAAATACGGTCCTCACATAATCAATCACCATAACCGAAATTTCAATACAATTTTAATAATACTATTCAAAGTCCCTTCTCTTCCTTTTTGGTAAATCTGATACGTTGGATTGTATCTCATCTCATAAACTAACTCAAAGTCCATTCTCTTCCTTTTTGGTAAATATATTTATATTTTCCTATTGACTATTTAAAAGAAAAAAGAACAACTTGTTTCAAAAAAAGAAAAGAGAATCATCACCTAACCTGCCTTTTCTTTTTGTCGCACAACACATACTTTATCGTACATAGTCAAAAGTTGAAGCAGATATTAGTGGGTTGGTATGATGTCTATTTATTTATTTAAAAGAAAAAAGAACAACTTGTTTCAAAAAAAGAAAAGAGAATCATCACCTAACCTGCCTTTTCTTTTTGTCGCACAACACATACTTTATCGTACATAGTCAAAAGTTGAAGCAGATATTAGTGGGTTGGTATGATGTCTATTAACTTTTTTAAGTTGAAAATAATGCAATTTAGTGGCAATATTGTATAATTTTCTGATTCAACAATTAATGAATCAATTAAATCCCTTTGATCTTATCGGCAATGTTTTGCTCAAATCTCAGATCTATTGTTCCACTATCAAGTTTTTGAGGGAATTTTTGCTACAAAAAAAGTTTTTGAAGGAATTTGAACCCTCAAAATTGGACAAGCTCCTTAAACGCATCAAACGGTAATTAACTATCATATAAAGTCATGGTTATGTTATACTCAACATTTTTATATGTTTATATATTATTCAAAAATTGTTAAGAATATGTCAAAATTATATCAATTACAGATAAAAAACAAAACAAAAAATAATACTCCATCCGTCCTATAATAACTGAGTCATTTTCTAAAAAAAGTGTTCTAAAATAACTGAGCCATTTCACTTTCCAATACAATATTAATTACTTTTTTCCCTTTATAACTCTAATTAATATTAGTTTCATCATTCCCAATATTAATGCACCAATACTTAACAAGAACACTTAAAACCACTTTTCTCTCTCCTTTATTTATACATTTGTCTTAATATGTGTGAAATGAGCAAATAACTCGGTTATCCGGGACGGAGAGAGTATATGATATGCGGGGTTATGTATTTAAAAAGTAAACTTTATTTTAATAATTGAGTTGGAAGGTGTGTGTTGTATTCCATACATGATCCATTCTGGTTTTTCTGATCGTGAAACTCTCCGTTGAGTTGATTCATCCGATTCTATTCTTCACATCTAACAAGCATAAGCAAAAGTAACAGTCATTTGCTCATCAATCAATATGCCCCTAACAGAACTGGACGAGGCGAAAAAAGTTAGTCAGTTTCGTTTTCAGTCTCTTACTCTTTCCATTTTAGCTGGAAAAAAAGTTTGAATCGTTCACCATTTTCATTCACTTGTCACTCATGCTATATTATTATTATTATTAGTTCGTAAAGAAAGCCGCAGAAACTGCCGAGAGGATCCAAGCAGCTTTCAGAGGTACAATTACTATCGCTTTTCATAATAGGCGACTTAACTGCACTTTTAACCCCTCTAGTTTTTGGATTGTGCCATTTGGACTTATGCTTCAGCGCATTCACTGAGGAGGAGGAGGAGGAGCTATGAAGTGTTCTTAAGTTTTAGAGGAGAAGATACTCGTGCTTCCTTCACTTCACATCTCTATGCATCTCTTCAAAATGCCGGAATCAATGTTTTCAAGGATGACGATTCACTTCAAAAGAGGAGATCACATTTCTAAATCATTACTGCAAGAAATTGAAAAGTCTCAAATTGCTGTGATTGTTTTTTCAATAAATTATGCCAATTCACAATGGTGTCTAAATGAGTTGGTAAAGATAATGGAGTGTCACAAGACCATAGGGCAGGTGGTTTTGCCAATATTCTACAACGTAGATCCATCTGAGGTACGTCATCAGAAAGGCGAGTTTGGAAAAGCATTTCAAAGTCTCTCGAATAAAATTTCAAATGAATTTTTTAATTTGGAACCGTGTTGGAGAGCAGCGCTTCGTGAGGCAGCCGACCTTGCAGGATTTATATTTCTAAATTCCAGGTAATCTTGGTTACTGCTTTGAGATTCTTCATTCTTCGTTGTGTTTATATTTATCTTTTTCTTTGGTTTTTCTTTTATAGGAATGAAAGTGAGAATATAAAGGATATTGTTGAAAAAGTTGCTTGTATGCTTGACAAGACCGACTTGTTCCTTGTTGATAATCCTGTCGGAGTTGAATCTCGAATGCAAGAAATAATTCAACTTCAACACGTCCAACAATCAAATAATGTTCTAATAATAGGGATGTGGGGTATGGGGGGTATTGGTAAAACAACCATTGCAAAAGCCATTTATAATGAAATTGGCCGCAATTTTGATGGGAGGAGCTTCCTTGCAAATGTAAGGGAAGTATGGGAGCAAACTAAGGGACAAGTGTATTTACAAGAACAACTTATGTTTGATATCTTCAAAGGAACCACGACCAAAATACAAAACATTGATTCGGGAAAAGTTATACTAAGGGATAGGCTTCGCCACAAAAGAGTACTTCTTGTTCTTGACGATGTAAATGAATTGGACCAACTGGATGCTTTGTGTGGTAGTCAAGAATGGTTTGGTTGTGGTAGTAGAGTAATCATCACAACCAGAGATATGCATATACTTAGAGGGAGTAGAGTTGACAAAACATACACAATGAAAGAAATGGATGACACAGAATCAATTGAGCTTTTTAGTTGGCATGCATTCAAGCAAGTGAGTCCCATAGAAGATTTTGCTCAGATTTCTAGAAATGTGGTTGAGTATTCTGGGGGATTGCCGCTAGCTTTAGAGGTCATTGGACGTTATTTGTTTGGTAGGAAGGTAACAGAATGGAAATGTGTACTGGAGAAACTCAAAAGAATTCCCAATAATTAAGTGCAAAGTAAGTTAAAAATAAGCTATGATGGATTGGATGATGATTTCCAGAGAGAGATATTCCTTGATATTCCTTGTTTCTTTATTGGGATGGACCGAAATGATGTTATACATATATTAAGTGGTTGTGAATTTTTTCCTGAAAATGAAATAAGTGTCCTTGTTGAGCGAAGTCTTGTAACTATTGATGACGAAAACAGGCTTGGAATGCATGATTTGCTCCGAGATATGGGAAGAGAAATCATTTGTGATACACCAAGAAAGGAGCCAGAGGAGCGTAGCAGGTTGTGGTATCATGAGGATGTGCTTGATGTATTATCAGCGCAAACTGTAAGAACTTCATATACTTTTTATTAGTTCTGGATTTAAAATATTTAAAGCTTAACGAATTGAAACAAACACTTATGAATCCATTTATCACAAGAACTTTGACACTTAGTTTGTTTGATTTGAAGATTAGTTTCGTTCTGAACCATTTTCTGGTTCCTGATTTCTACAAACAAATGAATGGTTTAGTCGTCATCCTTGTATCTGTAAGTTGTGCGTGCTGAACTTTTTGGTCCGTTATGTTTCACAGGGAACAAAAGCTGTTGAGGGACTGGCTTTGAAGTTACGAAGTGGTGATGCAAAATGTTTTAGTACTAAAGCCTTTGACGAGATGAAAAAACTCAGATTGCTTCAACTTGCTGGTGTACAACTTTATGGAGACTTTAAATATCTTTCAAGGAAACTGAAATGGCTGAGTTGGAATGGATTTCCTTTAAGATGCATACCTACAAACTTATATCAAGGAAATTTAGTTTCTATTGAGTTAGAAAATAGTAATCTCAACCTTGTGTGGAAAGAGACACAGGTAAACATTTTGATTTCAGTTTTTTGTACTTCATTTGTTGTTTCACTTTTCGAGTTTATGCATGAAATTAAATTAAGACTCAGTTTTAAATTGCAATACTATTTTATTTTGTATTATGGTACTTTTGACATAGTTTCATATTTGTGTCTGTTAGTTTTTTCTTTTTTGAACGTCAAAGAGAAATTTTTTATCAATCAATGATATAATTCAATACAAGTGGTATTATACCGAAACAATCACGGTAATATCTGTTAGTCTTCAAATAATTGACATTGCTTTCCACTCGCAATGTTTGTGAGACATTGTAGTTGCTTCGATTTATTTTTGTTTATTTTGTCAATAACATTTATGTTTCTGCAGAGGCTGGAGAAGCTGAAAATTCTCAATCTTAGTCATTCTCATTATCTAACACAAAGCCCGGACTTTTCATATTTGCCTAATCTTGAAAAGCTAGTACTCAAAGATTGTCCAATGTTGACCCAAGTTTCTCCTACCATTGGAGATCTCAGTGAAATACTTCTAATAGATTTGGAAGATTGTGTTAGCCTTCGTAGCCTTCCAAGAAGCATCTATAAGTTGAAATCTCTGAAAACACTCATTCTTTCCGGATGTATAATGATTGACAAGTTGGAAGAGGACATAGAACAGATGGAATCTTTAACCACTCTGCTTGCACACAACACTGCAATAAAAAGAGTACCCTTTTCAGTAGTAAGGTCAAAAAGCATTGGATACATCTCTTTGTGCGGCTATGAAGGATTTTCACGTGATGTGTTTCCATGTATCATTCAGTCTTGGATGTCACCAACAAATAATCTCCCATCCCTATTTCAAACATCTAACATCATGTCATCTCTTGTTCCTTTAGATGTACCACACAGTAGTTCCCAAGAACTATCATCGATTTCCCAGTGTCTTCCAAGTCTTCGAAGTCTTTGGGTGGATTGCAGCTCGGAACTTCAACTTTCTCATGATGCAGCAATAATTTTGGATGCCTTGTATGCCAAAAATTCTAAGGAGTTGGAACCAACTGCAGCTACATCACATGTATCAAATATGACTACTTCTACATCGCAAGTATCAAAACATTCCTTGAAGTCTCTTTTAATTCAAATTGGAATGAATTGCCAAGCTACTAATATTCTGAAAGATATAATTTTACAGGTTTGCAATACTCTTTCTCTGTCCCTTTTATATGTCTGTGTGTATCCCACCAAACATTTGAATTCTTTAGTGTATAAGTCTATAATAGCACATTTAAATGTATACAATTATTTGATATAGGTGTAAAATACTTAAAAATCAAAATACTGAAATCCAAACATATGTTTAAATTGTCTTCCAAATTCTCACAGTTTGCTATCAGTCATTGACACCTTACTTTACACATGTGCAAGCATGTGGAAGAATTATAGTCTTTAGAATTTTTTCAAGATATACTCTCTTATTGTGCATACGTTTACATAACTGATACTAAATCACTAATTTATATTTGAAATGCTTGTTTTTTTATAAGCAATTTTTTTATTAATCCTCAACAGATGCACAAGAAGTGCCACTGTTAAGAGCAGATAGAATATTTATAGCTGAAATACATGTTGAAAAAATATTCATTGAAAGGACATTTTGGTTAGTAACTGGTAATGGTCATATTTCTGACACTAGTCTCATAGTATAATGCTTGTAAGATACACCTGTTGAAGAAAACAAAATATTTATCTATTTCAATTGGTAATTAAATATTTTCATTTGTCTAAATTAACATTCATAAAATAACTTTTATACCAATCGTTTTTTCAAATTAACAACAAAGACTTCTTGCTCATAAGAGGAACCAAGTAGTAAAATTTGCCACTATCATTATCTTCTCTGGCTACTATTTAGGTTGACATGGCGTTTTTAAGTATTTCTTTGTACCTTATGAGGAAAGTTACCATCCCCAGTGGTGATATTATTGAATAAATGATAAGGTGATATTAATATACTTGTCATTAAATTTTGAGCCGATCTTTACTTTTCCAGAATATGGATGGAAATGGGAGTGGTGGTTGTTTCCTCCCCGGTGATAGTTATCCAAATTGGTTAACCTATAATTCTGAAGGTTCTTCTGTAAATTTTCAAGTCCCTCTAGTGGAAGGACGTAACTTGAAGACAATGATGTGCATTGTCTATACTTCTACCCCGAATAACATATCATCTATTGGCCTTAAAAACGTGTTAGTGAAAAATTACACAAAGGCCACCATTCAGCTTTATAAGAGTGAAGCATTAGTCTCCTTTGAAGATGAAGAGGGGAAGAGGGTAGTATCAAGTATAGAACCTGGTAACAAAGTGGAGGTTGTCTTTGTTTTCGAGAATGATTTCATTGTGAAGAAGACAACAGTTTATCTTGTATATGGTGCTTGTAGTAATGATGAAAATGAACGCGCTGTCAAGAGATTCTCTACTGTAGAGGAGTACACTGATGACTTCAATCAAAACAGAAAGAAGAAAAGCCGAGTGGAATGAATCAATGAAAGATAGTAAAGCAATGGCCGAGCAAAAATCAATTCTTATGGTGACTGCAAACCTGTTTATCGGCAACAACTGTTTTCCATTTTTGGCTGAAGTTTCTAGATTGTATCCATGCTGAGTGGTGAAAGATTCTAATTTGTTATGTTACAATTCTTCCATGTAATGTACCATTTAAACGTCTTTTGGTAAAAGGGATTCAATAGCTATAGAGTTTAAATGTTTAGCAAACTTCTATAGTCCTAAATAATAGGGTATATGGCTGCCAAGAAAAAACTCTGATTTGAGCAATGAGCATTTTACCACAATCTCTGCATCAAAACCTCCCATGTTTTCAGAGGTACACTTCCGGACGGAAAAAAATAATAATTTTTGTGTATGTATATATGTGAACTACGAATCTTGCTGCTAAGTAGATCAGTACTTTTGGGGTATGAACCCCAAATTTGAAGAGAGCCGGGCCAAGTTACTTAAAATGGTGATGATATTGTTGTAGAGTAATGCTACACTCACTTTATTATTGACTTAAATTAAGGTAGGTCTCATTCTCATATTTATTAAAGAGTTCTACTTAAAGGGGTGTTTGTGGTGCGACTTGGATCAAAAATAAAAATCAAAGACGCAGATTAATTTGGATCGGTTTTTGGATATCCAAAATACAAAATATATTTTTTTATTTACTTTTTTTAAGAATATTTTTATATTAATATTACACAAACACAATAAAATAATATGTTTGATG
This sequence comes from Medicago lupulina, assembly GCA_958299785.1. Classification (NCBI taxonomy): domain Eukaryota; kingdom Viridiplantae; phylum Streptophyta; class Magnoliopsida; order Fabales; family Fabaceae; genus Medicago; species Medicago lupulina. The sequence goes on from OY283145.1 coordinate 6,251,034, forward strand.
CAAAATATATTACAACAACAACAACCAAGCCTTATCCTACCAAGTGGGGTCGGCTACATGGATCAAATTACGCCATAGTGTTCTATCATAAACTACATTTGAGTCCAACTTATTGATGCAAAATATATTAAAAAATTAAAAATTATAGTACAAATATACTATGTAATTATAATATAGAATAAATTAGTGCATGAACAAGTATTAATATTAAATATTTATAAATAGACACACCAAAGCTTTCATATAAAGGTCTTATAGGGAGTATCTTTTTCTGGTTTTGAATACAACTGTTCCACCCACCAACAGAAATATTGACTCGTTGAGAACGTTAAGTTGACTTGATTTTCCTTCTCCTTTCATTATTTGTTGAATTGAATCCACACACTTGAATCACTTGACTGTTTAGTAGCAATAATTTTGTGATTCAACAATTAGTTCTCATTCATTCATGTCTTACTCCAGTAAAGCAATATCTAAATGGAGAAAAGTAAGTATAGTAACAAGAGCAGTGTTGCGCTTCAAATCTCTCATTTTTCTTCGAAACGATACAAGGATTCATGACGTGTTCTTAAGTTTCAGAGGAAAGGATACTCGTGCATCCTTCACTTCGCATCTCTATGCTTCTCTTCAAAACGCCGGAATTCGCGTTTTCAGGGACGACGATTCTCTTGAGAGGGGATATCACATTTCAACATCACTCCTACGAGCAGTTGAACAGTCTCGAATGTCTATCATCGTTTTCTCAACAAATTATGCCGAATCTCAATGGTGTCTTGATGAGTTGTTGAAGATAATGGAGTGTCACAGAGCCATTGGACAAATTGTTCTGCCGGTGTTCTTCCACGTAGATCCATCTGAAGTACGCCGTCAAACCGGTGAATTTGGAAAAGCATTTCAAAATCTATTGAATAAGATTGAGAAGGAAGAAAATGAGTCCCTGCAATTCAACTTGGGGTTTACTGAGTATCTGGAGAGAAAGTGGAGAGCAGCACTTCATCAGGCAGCTGCCTTTGCTGGGTTCGTAGTTCTAAACTCCAGGTAAAAAAAGATTTTGCTCAACTATTACTGTAAAAAGTAAAATCCATGGATTTTACCAAAACAAAAATAATGCTAAATATATGTTATAAATTATATATAGTTTGTAAAAGCAGCTATTTTGGGCGATTTTTGTGAATTCCACGGTTTTGTGCGATTTTGATGCGATATTATTAGGATTTTGCCTCTTTTGAGATTTCGCTATGGATTTGAGTCGTTGAAGGTGAATAAAATCGCAAAATCTTAAATTTTAGGATTTAAGTCAGGATTTTGACAACAATGGTCGGTCTAAGTAAATATCAATAATATTATTTATTGCTAATATTATCATATTATATTTTATACTGTGGATTAAGTTATAAATTTGTTACCTTTTCACCGTAACTTGAGCTTTCAGTATACATTAATTTTTGCATATTTAAATGTATTATGAGCTAGAACTGAAGTAATTCTCTAAAATTTCATGTTAGATAGCAAAAGGTAGTTTATTGATCTATTAGTTTGTTAGTCTATTTGAATTTATATCACATTATTTATTTAAAGATATTCATATGAAATAGATTTTTGTAAAGACTATCGGGCCATATCATGCTTTCAAAACTAAAAAATAAGTGTATGACAGGCCGCATGCCAAACTTAGGCCTTGAAAAAAAATTCAGGCAAGATTTAGGTCTTGCAAAGTCTATCTCGGCCTAGCCTATTCCCACCCCTACTTGAAATAAACCATTAAGGTAGTCTCTAAACTAACATATTCTCTCCAATTTAGCCTCTAAACTATGCAAATATAATAAATAAACCCTTTAATAAAATTTCATATAATTTAATTTTAGGACTAAAATGCCAGATTTCATATGATTTAAGGACTTCTCATTACATTTTTATAGTTTAGGGATTGAATTGGAGACAGAATAATAGATCAAAGACTAAATAGATGGTTTATTTATTACTTATTACTGGTTTCCTACTATGCAAGGACTCTAACATAGTAGTGTAAATAAGCTGATTTCCGTAATTCACTCGTTAAATATTTGGTTGTTTAGCTTTTTTAGAAAAAAGTTTAGACCAGTTGGATTCGGAGCCATACCAAGGTAGCTGGCCTCAAAGCTCATGAAGCGCTTAAATATTTGGTTGTTTAATTAAAAATCAAACAAACACATGTAAGCAAGCATTTGTAATCCGATTTTGAACTCAGGTTCACAACAAGGCAGTAGAGCTGTGGAAGATGACTGTCTAAAAATGATTACATGACGGTGTAAAAATGTTATTCAATAAGCTTAGCCCTTACACTCTATTATAAAAGGTTTGGCAAGTAAATTCAAGCTTCTTGTAAAAGATAGAATTAAAAACTTCAGAATTATTTATTATGGAAAAATTATAATTATAGCTGTTTTTGAAAACCAAGGAACTAGTCTCTCACTACGTGATTAACCAAGGTTCGAATTCTAACTAGATAAGGTATCTGCATTCGATGGTGAACAGTGTCACAAACAAGATTACCCTCGGGGGAGTGAAACGGTAGAAAACCCAAAAACATAGGTATGTATTTATGTACCTTTTCTTTGGTTTATTTTTTGTAGGAATGAAAGTGAGGCTATCAAAGATATTGTTGAAAATGTTACACGTAAGCTTGACAAGACAGATTTGTTTATTGCTAATAATCCTGTGGGAGTTGAATCTCGAGTGCAAGATATGATTCAACTGCTGGACCAAGGTATACAACAATCAGATGATGTTCTTCTACTAGGGATGTGGGGTATGGGGGGAGTTGGTAAAACAACCATTGCCAAAGCTATTTACAATAAAATTGGTCGCAATTTTGAAGGTAGAAGCTTCCTTGCAAATATTAGGGAAGTTTGGGAGGAAAATGCTGGAAAAGTGAATTTACAAGAACAGCTTCTCTTTGATATATGCAAAGATATGACAACCAAAATACAAAGCATTGAATTCGGAAAACTCGTATTGAAGGATAGACTCTGCCACAAAAGAGTACTAATTTTACTTGATGACGTTAATACATTGGACCAACTAAATGCTTTGTGTGGAAGTCATAAATGGTTTGGTTCGGGGAGTAGAATAATTATCACAACAAGAGATAGACATATACTTTGTGGGAATAGGGTTAATAAAGTATTCAAAATGAAACACATGGATGAAAGTGAATCAATTGAGCTATTAAGTTGGCATGCCTTCAAGCAAGCGAGTCCTACAAAAGATTTTGCTGAAATTTCTAGAAATGTAGTTGATTATTCTGGTGGATTGCCACTAGCTTTGGAAGTCCTTGGGTCATATTTGTTCGACAGAGGGATTACAGAATGGAAAAGTGCATTGGACAAACTCAAAAGAATTCCTAATAATCAAGTACAGGAGAAGTTAAGAATAAGCTATGATGCTTTAAATGATGATACTGAGAAAGAAATATTCCTTGACGTAGCTTGTTTCTTTATTGGGATGGACAGAAATGATGTTACGCTTATATTAAACGGATGTGGACTTTTTGCTGAAATTGGAATAAGTATCCTTGTTGAGCGGAGTCTTGTCACTGTTGATGATAAGAACAAACTTCGAATGCATGATTTGTTGCGAGATATGGGAAGAGAAATCATTCGTGCGAAATCACCAGAAGAGCTCGAGGAGCGTTGCAGGTTGTGGTTTCATGAGGATGTGCTTCATGTATTATCAGATCAAACTGTAAGAACTTCATATGCTTTATTTGTTGATTTTCACAAGAACTTTGAAAAATTTGTCTGGTTATGAATCGTGTGTCGCTTCCTCGTTTATCTGCCTTGTATCTTTAAGTTTGCATGTTTTTCTTTTTGTTTCAAAGGGAACAAAAACTATTAAGGGGCTGGCTTTGAAGTTGCCTAGAGCTAATGAAAAATGTTTTAGTACTAAAGCATTCAAGAAGATGACGAGACTCAGATTGCTTCAACTTGCTGGGGTAAAACTTAATGGAGATTTTAAATATCTTTCGAGAAATGTGAGATGGCTGTCTTGGAATGGATGTTGTTTACCACATATACCTACAAACTTTTATAGAGAAAATTTAGTTTCCATCGAGTTAGAGAATAGCCATGTCAAACTTTTGTGGAAAGACGCCCAGGTATAAGTTTTGATTTCTCTTTTGGCTCTTCATGAGTTGTGTTCACTTTTCAAATTGTAATGCTATTTTATTACGTTGTATTCTTAAACATTTTTTCATCTTTATTTCTGCTAGCCATTCAAATTTTATTAGTACTTCAGTGAGAATATTCGAAATATTCAAGTTGTGAAGCATATTGTTTTCTGTTGTGAAACATTAGTTTGTCTAAATTTTGAAGTTAAAAAATGTTTACTTTTCCAAATATACTCAAGGAATTCGGAGATGATTTTCACTTTGATACTCTTTTAGATGTTAAATATAATTATTTTACACTATTATCCATTGATGTGTTAGCACTTTATTCAGAATCTCAGTTCTCCAATTTGGTGGTTATGATAATGAGACTTGTCTAAGAATTTAGCAATAGATAATTGGTTGATAGTGTAAAGAGGTTTTACACCAAGTAGGAATTAAAATTAAATATCCAACAGATTATATAATCAAATGATGTTATACTAATTAGCAATATACCACCTAAATGAAGGGAAAGAAGATGGTTGACACATTGACTCGTTAATATGCTCAGACATGGCTTTTTATAATTTCTGCAACATGATATACTGTTTACAAAATTTGCACTAATGTTGGTATTTGAAAAAATGGCATTGCATTATTTCAAATATTTTACTTACCACATTCAAGGTAAGTGAGACATTGTTATTGCTTCCATTTATTTTTCAAAGAGTCGTCCTTAAGTTTCCCTTTGACATGTCTGTTTTTGCAGTGGATGGAAAAGCTGAAAATTCTAAATCTTAGTCATTCTCATTGTCTGACGCACACCCCTGACTTTTCATATATGCCTAATCTTGAAAAGCTAGTGCTCAAAGATTGTCCAATGTTGTCCGAGGTTTCTCCTAGCATTGGAAATCTCAGAGAAATTGTTCTAATAAATTTAGAAGATTGTGTTCGCCTTCAAAGCCTTCCAAGAAGCATCTATAAGTTGAAATCTCTGAAAACTCTCATTCTTTCTGGGTGTGTAATGATTGACAAGTTGGAAGAGGACATAGAACAAATGGAATCTTTAACCACTCTGATTGCACATAAAACTGCAATAAAAAGAGTACCCTTTTCAGTAGTAATGTCACAAAGCATTGGATACATCTCTTTGTGCGGCTATGAAGGATTTTCACGTGATGTGTTTCCAGCGATCATTTGGTCTTGGATGTCACCAACAAATAATCTCCCACCTCCATTTCAAACAACTGATATCATTTCATCTCTTGTTCCTTTAGATGTACCACATAGTAATTCACAGGAACTATCATCGATTTCTCAGTACCTTCCAAATCTTCGAAGGCTTTGGGTGGAGTGCAGCTCAGAACTTCAACTTTCTCATGATGCAGCAATAATTTTAGATGCCTTGTATGCCACAAGTTATAAGGAGTTGGAACCAACTACAGCTACATCACAATTATCAAATATGACTACTTCTACATCCCAAGTACCAAAACATTCCTTGAAGTCTCTTTTAATTCAAATTGGAATGAATTGCCAAGTCACTAATATTCTGAAAGAGATAATTTTACAGGTTTGACATTCTCTCTCTCTGCCCCATTTCCATTTTATATGTCTGTGTGTGTATCCACTCAAACATTTGAATTCTTTAGTTTATAAGTCTATAACAGCACATGTAAGTGTATACAATTATTTGATATAGGTATAAAATACTTAAAAATCAAAATAATGAAAATTGTCTTCCAAATTTTCACAAAGTTTGCTATCAGTCATTGACAGCTTACTTGACACATGTGGAAGAATTATAGTCTTTACAATTTTTTCAAGATATACTCTCTTATTTTGCTTGCTTTTACATAATTTGTTCCTAAATCACTAATCTTTAATTGAAATGCTTGTTTCTTTTATAAGCAATTGTTTTTATTAAACCTCAACAGTGAAATTAATATACTTTCGATTAAATTTTGCAGAATATGGATCTCAATAGGAGTGGTGGTTGTTTGCTTCCTGGTGACAGTTATCCAAATTGGTTAACCTTTATTTCAGAAGGTTCTTCTGTGAAATTTGAAGTTCCTCATGTGGAAGGGCGTAACTTGAAGACAATGATGTGCATAGTCTATACTTCAACCCCTGGTAACGTAACATCAAGTGGCCTTAAAATCATGTTATTGAAAAATTACACAAAAGCCATCATTCAGCTCTATAAGAGTGAGGCATTAGTCTCATTTGAAGATGAGGAGGGAGAAAGAGTAGTATCAAGTATAGAACCTGGTAACAAAGTGGAGGTTGTTTTTGTTTTTGAGAACAGTTTCATTGTGAAGAAGACAGTAGTTTATCTCGTATATGATGAACCGATTGGCAAAAAATAGAGTTATATCATGAACCAGATTTGAATGACATTACTTGTAGAGGTGATGAAAATGACTGCTCTGTCAAGAGATTCTCTACTGAAGAGGAGCCTGCTGATGACTTCAATAGTATGAGTAAAATTTGGACTGAACTGTTTTCAACCTTATTTTATCCTGAATGATAGATATATGGCTGCCAAGAAGAAACTCTGATTTGTCAATTTTACCACAACCTCAGTCTCAGACTCAATGATTATCTATCTCAAAGCTCATTTCCTTTGCTTAAACATCCTGCAACAGCATTTATTTTTAACAAACTGTGCGATGAGTTCTTGGCGAATTTCTCTCCACAAGTTTTTATCATTTGAAGTGGATGGATGGTCTCGGTTGTTGATTGTCTCTTAATCCTCTGTTGTTGAGTATTGACAATTTTGAGTGGATACTATTTTTTCGTCGCCCTCGCTACTAAAAGAAACCATGTGTGTTTGGAAGTACACTTTCGGGCAATATAAATTGTCTGAAAGGGTCTTTCAGACAACACATAATTAGTGATTTTTTGGATGTGTACTGATGATGAGTGAAAACTGCACTGATTTGTGCCAACTATGATGGTTTTCATTTATGCCAACTACAACAGTTCCTAATGAAAAATGTATTTAATAGTATTTTTGGTCTAGCTATTAATGAATGTTATTGTTGACTTTCAATTAAAAAAATTGAATTGAGTTTGGTCTAATATATAGTTCGCGGGTAGGTAATTTATTGGTTGAAGAGGATGGTGCTTGTCCGAGATTCACATCAAAGTGGTGGAAGGACATTGCTCATTTGGAGGAGGTGGGTGGGGAGAGGTGATTTAATAGGGAGGTGGTTAGGAAGGTCGGGATCGGGAATTCAACTAGTTTTTGGAAGGATCCGTGGAGGGGGACAACTCCTTTTTGTAGGAAATACCCAAGTCTTTTTGTGATTGTTACTAATAAGGGGGCTTTGGTGGAGGAGTTAAGTCGAGATAATGGGGTAAGCAGGGCGTTGGAGTTTGAGTGGCAAAGGTCACTTTTTGTTTGGGAGGAAAAAAATCTTATTAGCTTGAAAGAGGATTTGGAGGGTCATATAAGGGGGAATACCCCAGATGGTTGGGTTTGGAAACCGGAAGAGGGTGGTGCTTTCTTGGTGAAATTTTACTATTTGAAGTTGGTGCGTTTGATGTTGGAGGAAGAGGTGTGAAGTGTGGAAGAAAAGGGAGTTTTTGAGACTATTTGGAAAAGTAAAGCCCCTTTGAAAGTGGTTGCTTTCTCTTGAAAACTTTTTCTAAATAGGGTTCCTACTAGATGTAATCTTGCTAGGATAAATTGTTTACCCTTGGAAGAGTCTACCTTGTGTGTTTTGTGTGGTAGAATGGAAAGAATTATCCAAACATCTCTTCTTACATTGTAATTTCCTGGCAAAGGTTTGGGAAAGGGTTATGAAATGGCTTGATTTCTTTTTCATTACTCCCCCGAATTTGTTTGTGCATTGGGCATGTTGGAGTAATGAAGGGAAAAATAAGAGGATTTGTAAGGGGTTGTGGATTATTTGGCCTGCTACTATTTAGGTGATTTGGCAAGCGAGGAATCACATTATTTTTCGAAATGAGATGAAATATGTGGACGAATTATTAGCAGAAATAATGATGATGTCGTGGCGGTGGAGTTTGAATAGTCTTTCTATGCAAACTTGTTTATATTATGAGTGGAGTTGGAATCCACAAAAATACTTGATGCGGTAAAGGTTTTTGTTTGGCTAGAGGTTGTTTGCGCAAAGATTGGGTGTGTTTACTTCTTTTTATGTGGCTTTTTTTTTATTTTTTATAATGGGGTTGGTTTTTAGATTGGAGTCTTTGGTGGGGCTTTAGTGCTTGTTTGTTTGAGAGCTGGTGTTGAGGCTTGGGTATACTATGCTGGGTTTGGAAGTGATCTTAGTGCTTCTTTCCTTTTTGCATACCTTAGCATCATAACTAGCCTAGTGGCGGTTTGTTTTAGTTTGAATCATGGAGTTATTTGTTTGCTAGGTGTTTTATTAGTGCTCTACTTATATATACGGTGCATTTGTATTTTTCTTTTCTTTGTCGTAAGTGGTATTATTTTTAGTACTACTTGACGTGAATAATATTGACCGAGTCAAAAAACAGTAAAATAGAATTTAAAAAAAAAAACATCTATGAACTATGAAACCACTTCAGATACTGATCTGAATTCTAGTTGTTAAACAAAAACTCCCATTTCTTCTCAATTTTTCCAGAACTAGATCAATCAGAAATTCCAGATAAGTACATATAATTTAACTTTGAACAAAAAACCAGCTATGTAATATTAATTATTAATCAAATATGTATGAAAAGCAAATATAAGAAATATATATTCCTTCAAACTAGAGAAACATGTGTTGAAACATACATTAATCCAATCAACTTAAAGAGTTGAATAATGTTCTCACAAACTTTTCCATTTCACATGGAATTATTCACATCAACAAAAATTCACAGATAATAATTAATATTAAACTTTAAATAACTAATAACGATTACATCTTCACATTAAAATTTCATTACACAATCACAAAGGGAAACATGTCCAATATTATTCCAATATCTTGAATTAATGAAAAGGAAATCAAGATATAATTATTTTCTTAGCAAACTCTATTGTAAATACCACACCTATTGTTAGGTCCACCTCCATTTTGAGAAGGCAAGCAAGTACGATAGGCATGAATTATAGGACAGTTAACAGCAGCACCATTGTTGTTACCACTTCTACCAGTTTGTGTTTGACTCAAATCCAAAAGCATTCTTGCTGCATGAGAACTCATAGAAAATTCTTCTGATTCCAAATCATTGTTGATGAGACAATCCTCTGAGGTACAACCCTTTATCTTCAATGATGTTGTTTTGCTTAGATGTAATTGGATCAATAAGATAAGGAACAATAGTGAAACACCCTTGTTCATTTTCTTCTTTGGAACTCAACTTTTTCTTCACACCAAGAAAAAAGACTTTGGTAGTTCACTTGAATAGCACCAAGTTGTATTGTATTTGTAATAAAATATTGATAAAATAATGAAAAAATCTTTTTTATATACATAATTAAAAAATTAAGTGAGTTGGGTCGGAAAAGTCTTAAGCCACGTGGACCACTAACAAATATACATATAAATTGTCTTCGTGAGCTTAACTCAGTTGATAGGGACAATGAATAATATATGCGAAGTTTGTGATTCAAACACCGACCATCACAAAAAAAAATATACATATAAATTTTCCACTATCGAGATTCTCACATCAACTAAAAAATTTAAAACCAGATAATTTGTATGAAATCCGATCATTTATGAGATTTGAGTTAAATTCTTATTTACCGAATATCTATGTTGGCGTAAGGAAGGAATCTTCTATATAAATCCAACAATAAGAGTGTATGTTAGGATGTTAACATTATAGTTTTTTTATGTTTGTATTATTGTGGGGAAAGCATATGCATTGACTTGTCCTATTATCATTAGTCTTCTTTTGGAAAGGCCTATACCTCATAAATTATAATTTATTTTAAACATTATGAAAATAATATGATGAAAAGGAAATGGGTTAGGGGGATATTTTCTATAATGTTTATTTATTATTATTGAGTTGATTGTATGGTTGATGTACTGAATTTGTATAGGAATGGACTTGATTGGTAGTTGCTCTAACAATGGGATAAGGTTAAGGTGTGGTTCTTCTTGACAACCAATAACTCAATAATTTGGTAGTGTGGCATTTTCAAGGGGTTCCTCCCTTTTATTTTTGGTGGCTTTTGGATTTTCTACTTTTTGCAATTTTACCTTTGTGTTATCTAGCCTATATTAATTTTTTTTTTTTTAAAAAAAAAGAAAGTATTCTTGTACACAACAAACTAATTTCTAAAACCTCTAAAAAAAACTAATTTCTAAAAGTATTTGTATTATGACCTTAAAAGAGGCGAACAAATTTCTCATCATGAACTATTGTTTACTTCATAAAAAATAATCATGCATTGGTACACTATTGCTTATAACTATTATTTTTGTTTTCTTTTACTAGATTGACAAAAGGACAAAGTCATTACAAATTCACACGTATAAGTAAAGAAGTCGGGGTTCGAATCTCGATCATAACGTTCAATCTAACTATTTCAACATTTTTACCAATTAAATTAGGACTTGTAAACTATTATGGTGTTCTTTGAAGTGTGAACATATTAATAAAGTAATAATAATAATAATAAGGCTTAATAACAGTTTTAGCCACCTAATTTTTCCAAGGTTGCGATTTTGGCCCCTAAAGAAAAAAAACCAGAAAACTACGCCCTAAGTTTTGTACTTGTGACAATTTTGGCCCCCAATACCAACTTTGACTCGGTCTACGCTAACGTGACACTTTAAGTGAGATGTCACGTGTTTTTTTTTTTTGGTATTGTGGAGCCAAAACTGCTACAATTGCAAAATTTATGGGGTAGTTTTGTAGTTTTTTTTAAGAGGCAAAAATCGCAACTTCGTAAAAATTAGGAGGCGAAAACTGCTATTAAGCCTAAGAATAATAATATCATTTTTTAAGGCTTTCTGATAATAACATTATTTTGAATCAAAATATAAAATAACATTATACCAAAAAGAAAATAATTTTATTCAGTTGGTTATGAGTATTTTTGTTCTTCAATTGCATATTCTTGAAAGATTTGAGTTTAATCTTTAGCAAGTAAATAATACATCTTCTCAATATGTATTAATATAAGATCATATATATCAACTTTCACCAAAAACTATAATATGTATCAACGGTCGACATTAACCATTTCATTATCAACCAATCCAACTTTTTGTTTATAACTTATGAAAGTAGGTAGTAAGTCACATGTAAGTGTTACTTTAATTTATTTTATTTTTTAAGAAGTGTGACTTTAATTTTTGTCACGAGCTATAATAAATTTGAAGAAAAATATCTAGCTGTCTGAATTATATGGACTAGTTCTGGGCTTTTGGCGTAAGAACCCGATGGCCTAAATTGCTTTCAGTGCAAAACTTCAAGGAGAAAATATTTTATACACCCCACACCAAATCATCCAACCCTTTTCTTTAAAAAAATTAACAAAAAGAAATCTTATTTAACCCTTTAGAATTTTAACTTATTTTATTTTATATTGTTTTTAATTTCAGAAAAACTTAGATTTGGAACTTTTCATTATAATTTTTTAATTTGAAAATTCGGTTGTCCAAAATATTATTTTTTTCTTTAAAAATATTTTTGGGTCAGGGTATTGCGCAAATGTCATTTAATGTATGGTGACATTTATCATGGGAAGGGTTAATCCTTTCCCACCATGGGAAAGGTCACTTTTTACCTACACATGGGGTGTAACAAGTTGCTACATGTTTTGTTTGGTTTTTTGGTTTGAACGAACATAATTGAATGATATATTAAATTAAAATTTGAATTACACCTCCCCTTTTAGAAAGCATTACTTTGTACACCACCACTTTATGTATCTCAGTTCTTGACCGATTTATTTTCTTTTATGCATTTCAAACTAAAATTATTGATAAGTATACCGCTTGTTGGTATTTAATAATGCAAATGTCTTGTTCTATGTATGCTTTGTTGTTTTATTTCGTTTTGGCGAACAAGCCATTTTTTTAGTGTTTTAGTTTTTACATAGGCTTTGGGGAACAACCATTTTTGATATTTTTTTGGTTTTTATTTTTATTTTTTTCGTTTAGTTTTATTTGGTTTTTTTTAATAATTTTTAGGATTAAATGTTTAATAAAAAAAACTAGCAATAGACCGTGGTCCGTACGGATTAAACATCAAAGCGTGACTTATACGTCAAATTATTGTATTATAAATTCTCTTATTATTATTTTGAAGATACATGAGAAAATTAATTTAAATAATTAATTAATTAGCTATTGACCGTTGTTTCATGTATAAATTGTACAACAATATTATCTACCGACTGTTGTTTTCTAAAGCAATAGTTTTATTTTTTTTACAAATTGTTATCAATATTAAAAAATCGTGATGAAATGACGTTTATCATACGGAGCATTTTTAGTCATACGAGTTTGTAAGTTATTCGTTATAGAATTCTGCTCTCCACCCTGCAAAAATGCAGCCATGGCGAAAATAGCCCTGCACTAGTTAACTAGCGCAAGTGCAAAATACTGCGCTAGTTAACGCACGCTGCGCCACTTAACTAGCGCATGTGTAAAACACTGCGCGCGTTAACTAGCACTACGGACGTTAACTGGCGCAGCCTTCTAGCACATGCGCCAGTTAAGTAGCGCACAATATGTGCTTGCGGCACAATCATGTGCTAACCTCTATTTTCCCTGATTTTTTAATCTTTCTTTCATACATTCATTCAATCAATCATTTTTCATCATTTATTCAAACATTCATTCAATCAATCAAAAATAGCAGAATACAACAACGGGAAAAATTAACGAATATTATCATAAAAGGGCAAATGTTATAAAATATCAAATGTTATAAAAAAAATTAAAAGGATTACAATCAAATCCTTCAAAATGTCATAAAAAATCTAGAAAAAAAACCTAGAAAAAAACCCTAGTCTCGTGGACTCCTACTCCTCCTCCTCCTCCTCTGGGGCGGCGCCATATGCTCCATCATGCTCCACTCCGACTGGATGCCCTGCATGATGCGAAGAACCTCCAGGTTACCAAACACATCAGGATGCCCCATTGCACTGTCCACTCTGGCCCTGATGTTGTTAATGATCTGGTATGGGTCTGGAGGATGTTTGGCCCACTGCTGCTCAACAATAACCTCCTCGTAAGGAGGACAGGACGAGGAGGGGCAGCAAATGCATAATCAGGAATGGCCGCAGGAGAGTTCACAATAGGATGTGACACTGCAACGAACCATCTCATGTAGCCTCTAGTATGAGTCCACGACTGGTTATCCGGAACCTGATCACCCCTCTGCTGATGGCTGAGGACATGTAGAGCAAACTCCGTGAAGGCATCGGCCATGGCATCCGCCGCAAAGAACCTCGATGTATGTAGGAGGCTTGGGAATCGTCTGGACATACCCGTACGGCCTCAGAACCCGCTTTGGCAAGTGACGGACCATCCTGTCGCGGCCGGCCATGATCCATCCGGAATACTAGCATATGTCCTGGAAGGGCGTGATGTGTCGTTGCCTCTCGTATGGCCTCTAGGTGACATGTGAATGGTCCAAGGAATCAATGGCAGCTCGGTAGTGTCCAGGATTAGAAAATCCCCTAGGAGGTCTCCATTGACTCACAAGCGGGGCAGTAGTAGGGTTGTACTCCTCAACATCAATCCTCAGAATGATGTTCGAGAAGTGCGCCAAAGTCGATTCCTGCAAACACAAAGAAACAAATATTTATATCACCGCAAGAATTATACAAACAACTAAACATTTACGATCAAATAAGTAAACAAGAAGAAAAACAATTATTACCACAAGCAATGTCATGTAACCACCGCAGGAGGCCACCGATGAGTCGAAGGCAAGTGAGAGCTTCTCATATAGGAAAGCAAGTCCCATCCCACCCCATGACCGGCTGTCCAACTCATCCGTATCTTGCAGCGCAAGAAGCCAGAGAAGATTAATGTTTTTGCTGTTCTTAGCGGAAAAAATGGTTCAGCCAAGCAAGAGCAACAAAAACGCCTTAACGCGGACCAACCTAACCAGAGCTCGCTCGTGTTCCTTCTCCTCGGTGTCAATCTCAACCAGCTGATTACACATGTGCAAGAGCTCCTCGTAGCGCCTCTTCAGGACACCAAAACTGACGTAACAACCACCCTGTCTTGTCAGCTCCTTACCGGCATCCTCTAGTGTAAACAGTAGGTCCGCCTGCATCATCTCTAACCCCTGCTCACGGGTTAACTCTCTATCAACAAGGAACCTCCTAGTGATGGGGATGCCTAGGAGACACGCCACATCATCTAGTGTGATGGTCATCTCTCCAACAAGTAGGTGGAAGCTGTTGGTCTCCCCATGCCATCTCTCGGTCATCGCACAAACGAACCCGTGAGATATGTTCTCATATCCACTACTGGGGAGGGGAGTAAGGCCGGACCCATTCACTTGATCCCAAAACCAATCATTTCCTTCCCCGAGCATAGGCAATGTCAAGTTTGTAATGCTCAGCTTCTTCCCGTGAGATATGCCTTTCACCCTATGTTTTCTTCGAAACTGAAATAGAAAAACAAAACACAACAAACAACACCGTTAAATAAGAAAAATAATAATTAGATTAAGTTGTATAAATAGTAAAAGAAAAGTAAAATAAACATTAAATTATACTTACATCGGCATCGACCCATATCCTGCAGGCCACATGTCCACCAAAGTCAGGTAGAAGCCTGAGGTCAGAAGGCCCCCCTGCATAGCCGTCCGGGCCGGCCTCGTACACCACCCTCGGCACCCCCTGAAAACGAGCCGGAGGTTCGTCAGCAACAGCCTCCTCATGCTGCTGAGGTTCCTCAACAACAAGCTCCTCATGATGATACCGATGCTGTTGATAAGCATTAAACTGGTATTGGTGAGGTTGAGGGTCCTCAAACTGATACTCATGACCATGCAGGTGCTCATACACCTGATACTGCGTTGGGTCCACCGTCTGGGATGGACCCGTATGCGACGATGACCCTCCTGCAACATCAACTTTAGCAATCCTCGTTCCCCCACCTCTCCCTCGACCAGCCATAGGAGGGCGTGATGCTTCTTTCTCCCTCCTTACACTACCAGTAGGGGCAATCCTCCCTGCCCTAAGTCTGTCGCTCCTATCCTGCTCGGACGGTATCTGAGAAGTATTCCTCCGAGACATATCTGCACAATATTTAACAAAACACAAATTAAATTATACAATTTCACATGAACATTGTTTCATTTCCAACAATTCAACAACAACACTAAAATTCCAACAATGACATTTCAATCCGTAAACTACCACATTGCAGTCAAACATATTATAATCAAAATTAACAAACCATATGCTAACTAATTTCATAAGTCACAATCAAAAAAACAAAACAATTACCATTGAGACATTTTATCAAACACTTGGTGTGCAATTTTCAAACAACAAAGTAATCTAACAATTTTCAAACACTAAACTACCACAATGTACTCTAAACAACTTCTAAACAACAATTCCTAAGTTAATTCATCACTAACAATCATCAAAACTAACATGCAAACAAAATTTATAAAACCCTAAAAAGTCACAATTTCTTCAAAAAAACAAAAATTTCTACAACTTAAATGTAATTAAGTAGGGTAATCATCACTTACTTGATAATATGGGATGAATTGGCTTTGAATGGCGCAAGAATGGTGAAAATCACACTTGGAGAGGAAATTTTCGTGTTTGAAAAAGTTGGAGAAGTGAGGAAATGTGTTATGTCCCATTTATATGACTTAAGTAACGCTGCGCTACTTAAGGTGCGCAGCGCTACTTAAGCGGCACAACAAACAATACTTGCGCTAGTTAAGGTGCGCGGCGCTACTTAACTAGTGCAGAGGTATTTTTGGCAACGCTGCATGGCGCGAGCAAATTGTGCTGGGGACAGAGCAAAATTCTTCGTTATAAGGAGTTTATATTCAGGTTCACATAAACCAGTAAACATAAAGCCCATTAAATAAAAAAAAATCAGCCCAAACAAATAAACAATATTTTATTTACGTGTGGGGTCACAATTTTTGTGATTTTGCAAAAACAAAAAGTTTCTAAAGGATAGCAAGTAATACATCACAACTATTCAATTATTTTATTATTAAATCAATGGCGTAAAAGTCACTTTTCCATAATGGGAAATGATTAATATTTCCCCTGGTAAATGCCACCGGTATTATTCATGACCAACTTAAGAATGTTATGTTTTTTAAAGGAACAATGTTATTATTAGAGCAATGGTACTTGATTAAATTAATCAAGTGATTGGACTCAAATTTCTAATAAGCTTCACAAGGATAAATTATTCAGAAGAACTTGAGTTTAATTTTTGGATGAAATAAATCTTAACAAAAAAACGATACTAGATTAAATTGACTAGTAATGTTTTTTTTTTCTTTTAAAATTTTAATACTTAAGCATGGTTGGTTAAATATTTTGTTTAAATATCACATTCCCAATAATTTTTTCACAATTTTGAAATAAGAACTTAATCCAAATTCTTATTTAGCCAAGGATTTGAGCTCAAATGGTTAATGACATCCCCTAAGACTGAATTGTTCGGGAAAACCTCTGTTTAATTCTTGACGGATACAACTCATGGTCATACTTTACTTACCTCTGAACGAACTCTTGATTACTAGAGCTCCTTTCCTCTAAGAACTAGAGGGTTAACACACAAAAAATTAAAATAAATTATTTTATGATATTTCAGCAAACACATATATTGATTTTTCGAAACGCATTTTAGTTCTGGAAACAATGCTAGTGATGTATTCTTCATTATGTGAGAGAATGTTCTCTTAAAAATAACAAGTGTATCCTCGTAAAGTCATCCTGGTTTTGTGAAAAAAGATACACTTGTTACTTTATAAAACGGGTTTTCATTTATCGCTCTAGAGTCTAACTTAGCAGTTGAAGTTCATTAGACCTTAAAAGGTGTACTCCTTCACACCCTTGTTCCTCTATTGTCTCCCTCATCGAGTGCCTTAAGAAAAGGGAGTGTCAGATCTCAATTTCTCATTGGTTTGCGGTGCATATACACCTTTTCTCTACCTTCTGATATTATTTACTTATCTCAACCAACCTTTTATAACAAAATGTTTTTAATATTTATTATAGGGTTAATATGTCTTTACCCCCTGTAATTTGGGCAAGTTCCGGTTTACGTCCCTGTAAAAAAAAAGTTTAGATTTCAACCTTGTAATTTAAGATTCTTTCGTTTTAGACCCTGACGCTGACGTGGCATGCTGAGTGGCGCGCTGACTGTGCATATTTGATTATGTGGCACGCTGACTGTATAATTAACTTTTTATTTTATTTTTTTAAAATAAAAAATAATATAAATGAAGTTATATTAATTGAAAAATAAAAAATTATTTTAAAAATCAGAAAATTAATTTTTTAGAATAAAAAAGTCGTAAAAAAAATATTTTCGAAAAAAATAAAAAATTCTGGAGTTTAATTTTTAAAATTTAAAAAAACCAAAATTTAGGAAAACAAATTTGAAATTAAATTTTTTTTCAGGAAAATAAAAAATTTCTAAAAATAAGAAGAAAAAAAATCTGGAATTTTGATTTTACGAAAAAATAAAATTTTGAAAAATTCAGGAATTTTTTTTACTACGAAAAATATTTTCCAAAATTTTTATTTTTTGTATAAAAATGAAAGTGAAGCTTTTTAATTACGAAAAAAAATCTAAACTTTTTCGAATTATATTTTCTAATTATTTTCGAAAATTTTGAAATACATTAAGTTCCAAAAATTTTCATTTGCGTAAAAAATAATTATTTTTTTTCTAATATTTTAGTTTTGAAAAAGATTTTATAAAATTTTAGGAAAAAAAGAATTTGAATTTGTTTCTGTTTTTTTAAATTTAAAAAAAAAATCTGATTTTTTCTTCCGATTATTTCAATTTTAGAAAAAATAATCTGTTTTTTTTCTATTTTTAAATTTAAATGAATATAAAAAATTATTTATTTTTTAAAAAAGTCTAATTTATTTTTGTTTTTTAAAAAAATCGATTTTTTTTCTTATTTTTTAAAATAAATTTTCAGTTTTTATTTTTATTTTTTATCTTTTTAAAAATAATTTTTTAAACCATTACACACATGTCAGTTTTTAAAAAAATTAAAATTAAAATAATTACACAGTGGTGTGTCACGTCAGCGTCCATTACACACGTGTCAGGTTTTAAAAAAAATAAAAATAAAAATAATTACACAGTGGCGTGCCACATCAGCGTCTGGATGGGGTCAGGGTGTTTTGTGGAGAATCTTTATATTACAGGTGTGTTTTGTGAAAATCTTCATATTATAGGGTTGGAATCTAAACTTTTTTTTTACAGGGGTGAAAACCGAAACTCGCCCAAATTACAAGGAGGTAAAGACATATTAACCCTTTATTATAATCGTCGTGTTCATTTGTAGTTTGGTTTAATGGTCTCTCCTTATAAAAAAATGTAGCTTTAATATTCACCATTAGTTTATTAATCAATAGTACATATGTTTTATACTTTAAAATGAATTGTTCAGTTTAGAAAATTCATATTCTTATGTGTTAGATCAAAAGGAGTTATACACTATTTAATTACAAATAAATGGCTACGAAAATTCTTATGAAAATAACTACTATTTTTCAAATAGGCTCAATCCTAAGTATAACCGCTTAATATGTCTTACAAAGTAAGCAGCCAACCCAAGCAACCATATTAAATTGGCTAGGAGTAGTCATATACCAATACTAGCTGCAAAAAATTCATGCAGCAGGTAAATATACCTAACAAAATCAACTAGATACAAAAGCAGATACACACAACTACCATAAGAAAAACGGGCACATTAGGTAAGATCAATTTATTCTGAATAATTCCAACTTCAATTGATGTAATGTATACCGTAAAGTGTTGGTTAGAAATCCCACGTCGGTTAAAAAAGAAAGATGGAATATTTTATAAATAAAGACTCAAAACTCATTAAGGTTTTTGATAAAATTGTTGTGTCTCTCTCACTTGTATTGATTTTCTTTTTTAATAAAGGTGATCCCTCAAACTCTCCTCATAACCTACACTTTGAGCCCCATGTTGGTGTGAGACCCCATATTTATCAAAGGATTTTTTTTTTTTTTTAAATAAATCAAAGGATATCTTTTGATGGTGTACTTTTTTACTTTTTTTTGTTTTTGAGAAGATATCTTTCAATGGTATATTTTACTTGTTTTGAGCAACATAAATTCCTAAAGAGTAATCATCAAAAATTGAATATAGCTTGGCACAAGGACTGGATTGTAATATTGTTAGTTGCTTCAACTAAAAGTCATGAGTTGGAGTTGTAAAAAACTAAAAAAATTGCAAGTGAAAGACTAATCCAACAATCCATTTTTTTCAATAACTAATCTAACAATCCTACTCCATTTTGAAGAGAGTTTTAATTTATAGCAATAAGTTCAATGTACAATTTGGTTACATTTCCACCTTTGATTTGGTACTATTGTCTTCTCTTATTTAACAAATTAATTAATTTTGAATAGATAGCATTATCAATTAATAGATAAAAGTGACCGTCCCCACAAAAAGATAAAATTGACCGTAATTTATATACCAAAAAAAGTGGTCCTAATTTGTAAAGAATATTTCTTTTTCTAGGTAAATGTTAGTTGTTGGTGTATATTAATTTATTAATTAGAAGGGGAGAAGAAATTTTAGCACCTCAAAATCGAATTTTGGATCTCCTTAAACTCTTTCAAACGTGTGTCCTTGAATCTCCTTCTTAAACTCCTTCGACGTTTTTTTTTTTATGGTGGCCAGAGTTTGAACTCTGAACCTTGTATATATTATATATTGTTCCTATCAACTGAGTTAAATTTACGAAGACCTTTAGCGTATCCTTTAATCACTCGACACTCATATTTTTTTAGAGAAATGTTAACAAGTGCCATTAGAACATTTGATAATAAGTTTAAAATATAAATTTTGTCTTGGAATTTGTGTATTCAACACATTAAAACGTCAAAATATAACATTTTATACATAAAAGTTATCAATTGTTTCTGTTTTTTGAATCCTTAACAAGTGTCCTACAAGACCCATTTTTTTATCAATTAATAAAAAATAATTCAAGCTCACTTTGCAGATTAAGTCCTGATTTAAAATGAAAAACACGAGTCTTGCAAAGAAAATGATACTAATAAAGTTGTGTAACTTTTCAATCATTGAATTTTAGTTGCCTTAATTTCACAAGAGCTAGGTGATGCAAACTCACGCAATCTTGTCTTAATGATGGTAAGGAGTGCTAACATACTTTGACCAAATCTTTTAAGGTGAACTCAATATATCCCACAAAGGTAAGTATTAAGGACAAAGTTACGGCATGGTTTGCATTTAAGCGGTTGAACTATTGTTCTTATCTTATCATTTTTTGCAGTTTGACCAGTTACGAGGTACTTTCAGATGTTTGTGTTTCACTATCTTAATTTGGTTTTCGTGCATTTGGGTGTTATGGAAAGCATGTAACAACATGATTTCTAATAATAAGGCCGCTTCTATTTTTGAAATAGTGGATAAAGTTAAGTTTCTTTCCTTTTGGTGGCTGAAGGCGAAACATTCAAATTTTGCCTATAGTTATTAATGTTGGTGGCTTAATCCTTGGTCGTGTTTAGGTATCAGCTAGTAATTTATGTTGTTTATGGATTTAGCTCCTTATTCGTATTATTATGTACACTCATTTTGTTTTCTAGCACTCCTTACTGTTGGAAAATGACTCAAAAATATGCATCCTGAAATGTCAAAATCGGGGCTCGAATGGAGCAGTCCAGGGCCCGAATTGTGCCTGCAGAAGTAGCATTTTGATACATGAAAAATCGGCGCCCGAACAGCAGAGCTCGGCGCCCGAATTGTCGCAGGGGCAGAAAAATAAAACGGCTTTTCCATGGGTCGGTTCTGTTCCAATTTTTGAGGGATGCTTTCCACTATAAATATAAGCCTTGTATCAGATGATTATGGGTGTAGAAACAAAATACTGTGTAGAAAACAGGGTTTAGATATTGATTGCTTTCCACTATAAATATTTTGTCAACCGCTTGATATTGATTGCTTGGTATTAATTTGCTCCACGCGTCAAAAGTATTATTGGTGTGTTTTTATCAACGAATTCACAACAATTGGCGCCCACCATGGGCAAAGGTCAAATCATTAACAAGGTATCATGGGTTCGAAGTGGGACATTGAAAATTTTACCGGTAGTAACGACTTTGGGTTGTGGAAGGTAAAGATGAGGGCAATTCTAATTCAACAAAAGTGTGTTGAAGCATTGAAGGGAGAAACACAAATGCTCGTGCATCTAACACCTATTGAGAAAACTGAGGTGAATGATAAAGCGGTCAGTGTCATCATTATGTGTCTTGGGGATAAGGTGTTGAGAGAGGTAGCAAGGGAGACTGCTGATGTGTCCATGTGGAATAAACTTGAATCATTGTACATGACCAAGTCCTTGGCACATAGACAATGCATGAAACAACAACTCTACTTTTACCGAATGGTGAGTTCAAAACCTATAATGGAGCAACTGACGGAGTTCAATAAGATTATTGATGATTTGACGAATATAGATGTAAATCTGGAAGATGAGGATAAAGCCTTACACCTACTGTGTGCTTTACCTAGGTCCTTTGAGAATTTCAAGGATACAATGCTTTATGGCAAAGAAGGCACTATCACTTTGGAGGAAGTCCAAGCGGCTTTGAGAACCAAAGAGTTAACCAAGTTCAAAGAATTGAAGGTTGATGATAGTGGAGAAGGCTTGAATGTCTCAAGGGGGAGAAGTGAAAACAGAGGAAATGGGAAAGGCAAGCATTCCAGGTCAAAGGGTGGTGGTAATAAAACACAATACAAATGTTTTATTTGTCACAATCCAAGTCACTTCAAGAAGGATTGTCCGGAGAGAAAGGGCAATGGAAGTGGTAATCCATCCGTTCAGATTGCAAGTGAAGAGGAAGATTATGAGAGTGCTGAAGCACTAACTTTGACAAGTTGGGAACCTGAAAAGGGCTGGATCTTGGACTCTAGGTACTCTTATCACATCTGTCCGAGAAAGGAGTACTTTGAAACATTGAAGTTGAAAGAAGGTGGAGTTGTTCGCCTTGGTAATAATAAGGCTTGCAAAATTCAAGGTATTGGTACTATCCGTCTCAAAATGTTTGATGACCGTGATTTTCTTTTGAAGGATGTGAGGTATATTCCTGAACTTAAGAGAAATTTAATATCTATAAGCATGTTTGATGGTCTAGGTTATTGTACTAGAATTGAACGTGGTATGATGAGAATTTCTCATGGTGCATTAGTTATAGCTAAAGGGTCTAAAATACATCGTTTATATATTTTAGAAGGTTCCACTGTTATAGCTCATGTATCGGTTGCTAGTGTAGACACTTTGGACATAACTAAACTGTGGCATTTGAGGTTAGGTCATGTCAGTGAGAGGGGTTTGGTTTAGCTAGCTAAACAAGGTTTGCTAGGGAATGAAAAATTGAACAAACTAGATTTCTGTGATAATTGCACATTAGGCAAGCAACACAAGGTGAAGTTTGGGGTGGGTGTGCATAAATCTAGTAGGCCTTTTGAGTATGTTCATTCAGATCTTCGGGGTCCAACATCGGTTAAAACTCATGGGAGAGGTTCATATTTCATGTCTATTATTGATGATTATTCTAGAATGGTATGAGTTTACATTCTGAAAAATAAAAGTGACGCTTTTGGGAAATTTAAAGAATGACATACACTTATAGAAAATCAGATTGGATCTAAACTGAAAGTGTTAAGAACAGACAATGGCCTGTAGTTTGTTTCAGAACAGTTTAATGAGTTTTACAGGAAAAGAGGTATAAAGAGGCATAGAACTGTGGCATATGATAGACTTTTAGCAAGTGTACTAAAAATGCATCGAAGTAATAAAAATAAGTTCGTATCCACGAGAACTGTGTTAATCTCAATTTGGCAATAAAGTAAATATTTAGGATGTATAAATTATTTTGTAAAAGTATATTTGATTTGATTGAATAAAATTAAACAACAGAAAATATAGATTCAGTTAGAAAATATAAATTCGTTTAGAAAATAAAGATTCAGTTAGAAAAATAAAGATTTAATTAGAAAATATGAAGAGAGATGAGATCAGGTCTTTCGAATCCTCTAATGTTCCCCTAATTGGTATACTGCACTCTATTCTTATGAATGATTCTCTAGTCCCACGATAGTTAACAAATTAGTCCTAATCAATCCCCTGAGTTAGGACCCTCTTCTTAAACTATAGCCCTTGATTCCTTAGGTGGTCTAATAATCTTCGAAGGATTAAGCACGTTAACCTAATATCACTAACAAACGATTATCCATTCCTAGACTAACCATGTTTATTAGAACAATTCAATGAGGTCTAAGTTGAAAGCTAGGGTCATTAGTCATTAATTCTCACTAAATCATGTTTATATTTGATAAGGATATAAAAAGCATTAAGAACAATTGAATTGAATAAAAACTAGATTGTCATTCACAAATAATAGAGTTTCATCACAGCAACATGGATCAATTAGGGTTACATAGAATCATCTCAGACCTAATCTCTAAGAGATTTAGCTACTCATAATTAAGTTTACAAACAGCATAATCAATGAAAGAATTAAAACATACATAAACTGATAAAAGGATGAAGAAATCGCCCTCCTAGCCGTCTCTGGATGTCAAAATCGCACTTTTCTCTCCAAGATTCGTAACCCTTGTTTTCTGAATAGTCTTCAGCGTAAATAGGCAAATAAATTCGCCCAAAATCTTGTCACGTTTTAAGTAAATCGTTACACGTTTTTACCTTGTGTAGTAAGAAACTGAATTAGGGTTTCACCAAATCGTGTCATGTTCTGGCCATCGTGACACGTTTTCCTCAATGTGGAAACAATGCATTCTGTTTTGTGGAATCGTAGCACATTTTTAACAAATCGTGACACGTTTTGAATCTTTGCATTTTCTTCAGTTTTCCTGCTTTCTTGCTGCTTAAGCTGCCTTGTGAACTCCAAAATGTGAAGAAAATGACACTAAAAATAGTGAATAATTGACTGTCATCACAACCCCAAACTTGAACCATTCCTTGTCCTCAAGGAATCTACTTGTAAAATTGACAATCGACAGTAAAATAACAATTACCTGATCAAGCGATAGTACCTAAAAGTTCATCTCCCTACTAGCTAAAAGTGAGCTAGTTTGACTTGACTACATCTACCAATTTCACAACTCCATGCAACAATATGATAAGGGTTCAAACTCAATCACATTCAAGACTACATATTACCATACGCTTGAAAAGTTTCTAAACGTCAATCAAAATCAATGTCATTACACACTTTGAGGTCTTTCAGGGTTATAACGGGACTTAGGCGAAGGTGGGATAATATTTGGATAAGTAGGCTACACAAAATTTAAGTTAGACACTCCTACGGAAATTAAAGCACAAATTCAATCCATCTTTCATCTATGGAACAACAATGTAAAGTTACTAGAGAACATTTGTAACTTATTGGGACAATCGAGTTTAAAGTTACTCATAGTTTTCATTGTTTGTCCCTTTTTCATTCTTTTCTTTCTTTCTTTGATACACCATGATAATATTCTTTGTTAGTGATCTTTGTGTGTATTTTTCATGATAATGTTCTTTGTTCTCTAGTACCTCCAACCCCAAACTTAGTTGGTTGCAAATTCCAATAGCAACCCAATACATATTATTTAGCAACATTTTACAATGCCTAACTTAGAAATACAATTTGGGATAAATCCTAAAAGTCTCTAAGCTTGTAATGTAGTTTGTCACCGAACAAAAAGTTCTCAACCTACCGACTCAATTTGGCTTTCAAAAAGGATAAATTTCAAACAAAACTAGGGTAGGCTTCAAAAGGCTCACAGGACCAAGCACTTTTGCCTCAGTGTGTATATGACAAAGACCAATCAACAGTAAAGAAACAATGCAAGTTCTAGAAATGTAGAGGCATGAAACACTCTATATAAGTAAATTGGAAAAATAAAATTTGGCCTTGAACCTTACAGTGTTAGATTTCTGGGAGTTGTGACTACCTATCTTGCACTGCCGTACACTTCGCCTTTGAAATATCAAGTCACTCCTCCTTATGAACTTTTGGAATACCACTTGAACAAATATTTGTTACTAAACTGGAAAAAAAGTCAACAAACAAGCAAATTCATCAATAATAAACAAGTTCAGATTCAATCACATAACATGGGGATAGAACTGAGTTAAACCAAAATGAAAATTAAAGACAAATTGTTTGACTCAACAATAGAAATAAAATACTAAAAATAAAGACATAATAAAAAGGATGGGTTGCCTCCCACCAAGCGCTTTCTTTTACGTCATTGAGATTGACGCTTCAACCACTGTTAGGGTGGCAAATATGATAGAAAGAATATATCGTCCTTCTTCTTCCTCTTGTTTGGTAGGTATTCCATAAATTTGTAACAAAGAAGTAGATGCTCACATGCGCTCACAGTTACACCTTTGGAATTTAAGCTTTCCCACCTTAGAGAAGGACGTGCATCCATCTGCACACGAGTGATTTCCTTAACCTCCGTTGATCCGGACATCGGGAAAATATCAACACTCATCACTTTGGGTTTTTCTTCCACCACAACCTTGTGACACTCAATCTCCATCTGAACCAATTTCCTCTGAGACTCATGTGCTTTCTCAACAAGATCACCACACTGAAGATCAAACTTCTCAAATGAAACTTGATTTGACACCAAGAAATCATCTAAAATATTTTGAATTTGAGTATTGTAATCTATGTAGATCACCTCTTTCTTCCCTTCGCAATTACTACCTGGTTGATTCACCTCATAATGAGCACATCTCTCATTTAATCTCGAGATTGTATTGTCCAAATATTTTATCTTCAAAGATAGCATATATTTTTCATACTACAACATAAAAATCTCTTGTGTCATGGAGGTATAACCCGTCTATCATAGCTGCAAAACTTGGATAAACTTTTTAGTAGCACAGTACAATGAGAAGAAAACGAAGAGCATAAATCATTATTTTTCTTTTTATAAATATATATACAAAAATATAAACGACAGAAGTCCTAAATAAAAACAAAATTGCCAAGTTGAAATGACTCAACAATCCCCGACAACGGCACCAAAAACTTGATAGACTTTTAGCAAGTGTACTAAAAATGCATCGAAGTAATAAAAATAAGTTTGTATCCACTAGAACTGTGTTAATCTCAATTTGACAATAAAGTAAATATTTAGGATGTATAAACTATTTTGTAAAAGTATATTTGATTTGATTGAATAAAATTAAATAACAGAAAATATAGATTCAGTTAGAAATTATAAATTCGTTTAGAAAATATAGATTCAGTTAGAAAATAAAGATTTGATTAGAAAATATGAAGAGAGATGAGATCAGGTCTTTCGAATCCTCTAATGTTCCCGTAATTGGTATACTGCACTCTATTCTTATGAATGATTCTCTAGTCCCACGATAGTTAACAAATTAGTCCTAATCAATCCCTTGAGTTAGGACCCTCTTCTTAAAATACAACCTCTGATTCCTTAGGTGGTCTAATAATCTTTGAAGGATTAAGCACGTTAACCTAATATCACTAACAAACGATTATCCATTCCTAGACTAACCATGTTTATTAGAACAATTCAATGAGGTATAAGTTGAAAGCTAGGGTCAGTAGTCATTAATTCTCACTAAATCATGTTTATATTTGATCAGGATATAAAAAGCATTAAGAACAATTGAATTGAATAAAAACTAGATTGTCATTCACAAATAATAGAGTTTCATCACAGCGACATGAATCAATTAGGGTTACATAGAATCATCTTAGACCTAATCTCTAAGAGATTTAGCTACTCATAATTAAGTTTACAAATAGCATAATCAATGAAAGAATTAAAACATACGTAAACTGATAAAAGGATGAAGAAATCACCCTCCTAGCCATCTCTGGATGTCAAAATCGCACTTTGCTCTCCAAGATTCGTAACCCTTGTTTTCTGAATAGTCTTCAGCTTAAATAGGCACATAAATTTGCCCAAAATCGTGTCACGTTTTAAGTAAATCGTTACACGTTTTTACCTTGTGTAGTAAGAAACTGAATTAGGGTTTCACCAAATCGTGTCATGTTTTAGCCATCGTGACACGTTTTCCTCAATGTGGAAACAATGCATTCTGTTTTGTGGAATCGTGGCACGTTTTTAACAAATCGTGACACGTTTTGAATCTTTGCATTTTCTTTAGTTTTCCTGCTTTCTTGCTGCTTAAGTTGCCTTGTGAACTCCAAAATGTGATGAAAATGACACTAAAAATAATGAATAATTGACTGTCATCAGCATACACACCTCAACAGAATGGTCTTGCTGAAAGAATGAACAGGACCTAGTTGGAGCGTGTGAGGTGTATGTTGTTGGGAGCTGGACTGTCCAAGAGTTTCTGGGGAGAAGCTGTTAGTACAACAACATATTTGATTAACAGATGTCCATCAACAGAGATAGATCTCAAGACACCTATGGAGGTTTGGAGTGGGAGACCGGCATACTACTCTAATTTGAAAGTTTTCGGAGCTTTAGCATTTGCTCATGTCAGACACGACAAACTTGATGCTAGAGCTCTTTGTGAAGTGTATTTTCATTGGTTATCCTGAAGGCGTGAAAGGTTACAAACTGTGGAAGATGGAACCTGGAGGATCAAAATTTATTATAAGCAGGGATGTTAGTTTTGATGAGACCCATATGGGGATGAAGTGCAAAGACTTGGAAGAAAGCTCAGAAACAGAGGTACAGAAAATTCAGTTTGAGGTGGAGCCTACCACTGATGAAAGGGAAGGGGAGGATCAAACTCCAGTACCTGATGAGAGTGAAGGCCAAGAAATAATTGATCCTGACTATCAGCTAGCAAGAGATAGGCAAAGGAGACAGATTAAGCCACCTGAAAGATACGGTTATGCTGACCTCATGTGTTATGCTTTGAATGCAGCTGAAGAATTGCAAGCCTCGGAACCAAAGAACTTCAGGGAAGCATTAGAAATCAACGAAAGCAAGGATTGGTTGAAGGCAATGAATGAGGAATTGATTTCATTGGAAAAGAACCAGACTTGGAAACTTGTTTCACTACCTAAGAATCATAAGGTAGTGGGAAGCAAGTGAGTGTTTTTCGATTCGTCTAGAGAGACGTTAAACACTCAACATCAGCGTGGAGAGACGGTGCTAAGAATACTCATGATCAGTCTGGAGAGGCGGAGGCAACAATACTCATGATCTACCTGTTGAGGTGGAGTTTCAAGGTTGAAGACATAGTGGAATGTACGCATTTGCTAGTTGAGGTTGAGTACACTCAGCTTGAGGTGGAGTTGAACACACCGGTAATGGTACGACTATGGAGGACCTTGGGTGTTATGCTCTAGTTGTGAGCATGAGAGTTCTTCATGAAGACAGAAGGCATTCCGGAGGTTGAAGAATGTATAGCATGACTTGTGGGATTACCCTAAAAGACAAAGGGTGATTGATGCAAGTGAATATTTAGGAGAACGGATTTGATCACTCTGGGGGCTGAAGAGGTATGGTGTAGACTTGATTAACTTCATTGAAGCATAAATGAAGGTTAGAGAGAGCAGCATGATGTTTGATGGTTAAATTGACATCATCACTATTTTAGAGTCAAGGTGGAGAATTGTTGAAAAATGACTCAAAAATATGCATCTTGAAAATGTCAAATTCGGGGCCCGAATGGAGCAGTTCGGGGCCCGAATTGTGCCTACAGAAGTAGCATTTTGCTACGTGAAAAACCGGCGCCCGAATTGTCGCAGGGGCAGAAAAATAAAAACGGCTTTTCCATGGGCCGGTTCTGTTCCAATTTTTGAGGGATGCTTTCCACTATAAATATAAGCCTTGTATCAGATGATTATGGGCGTAGAAACAAAACACTGTAGAAAACAGGGTTTAGAAGCCAACATACAAACTAGAGTTTTATAGAGAATTTCTTTTGGCAACAAACACCAGGGTTGGGATTGTTTTGATTCACCTTGAACAAAGCACTATTAGGATTTTGGTCACGGAAAGAGGTTGGGACTTGAGTAGAATTAGGTTTGAAGACTGATTCTTGTAACTCAATATCTCTTTGTAAAGAAACTCATATCATTATAGTGTAACGGAGAGCTGCTCTCTCCCCCAGACTAGGTCATCATTAGACCGAACTAGGTAAACAAATTTTTGTGTTCTCCTTCTTCCTTTCATCTCTTGTTGTTTATTTATTGTTTGAATTATCTTATCAACCGTTTGATATTGATTGCTTGATATTAATTTGCTCCACGCATCAAAAGTATTATTGAAGTGTTTTTTATCAACGAATTCACAACACTTATGTTAGTAAAGAAGTGTGTTTTCGTAATAGAAAGTTTTGTTTTGCCTCGTTAAAAAAAAGTATTGAGGCAAAGTTTGATGGCCATTTTTAGAGAGAATGATACGGTAAACAATCATATTTTATCATCATTAATTTTATGTTTAGCGAGTCAATAGGATATAATAAATCAATCTATCTCATTTTATCTATCTATTGTAAGTCTTATTCTAGCATGAGACCGACTTAGAAATCAACAAGATAAAATAAAGAATTGTTTATTAAAAAAATTACCCTTCACAATATAATTAAAAAATATTCAAAAATAGTATATTATTTTTCACTCTTTACATTGTAATGTATGTAATAACTTTTCAACAAAAAAAGCTACTATCACCAAAAAAAAATTATGTAGTAACTTTCAAACATTATAAAATCTAAAACTCCTATAGTATAATTATATTTCATGTTACCCATAGAAAGGAGAAAAACAAATTCACAACCAAGAAGTGTGAAATTCCCTCTTCAATCAAAAATTGATGCCTCAATTTTCTGGCCTCAACCATAAAAAATTCTTCAACTTGTAATACCTTGATCCACTTTGACAAAAACATTTGCATTCACAGCCACACTTGTTTCAATCACAACAAAATTATGAGACACATTTCTAAGAGCATGATTAGGAAATGTATTACCACTAGCACTTAAAGAGTATTGAACATTTCTAATAAGGTTAGGAAAAATCAAAATTTTGTTAAAATCAGCAATCCATGAAGTTCCATTTCCATGCATAGATATCATTGCTGAAGTAGCCTTTAAATTCATACCATTCACAACATTTCTAGCAACAAAAACTTGTTCAATTTGTTTAAAAGGACTAATTGATGTGTCTAGTTTCACAATTTCAACACCATGACTTGATCCAGAGAACATGTTGTCAACAATGTTGAGACCATTAACAATGCCTTTGATTGATTTTAGAACAATCTTTGCATCACCAAGGAAGAAACTACTTGAGATGTGAAGTTGAACAGGATCTTCAGCAACAATGTTTGTGTAATCCATGTAAGAATTTACAATCCTTGTTTGTGTTAAACCTATTGAACGAAAATTATACATGGCATAAATTCATGTAGTAGTTTAAAATAAATAATTAACTTTAGGTTTAAAAATGATTTTAGTTCCTGCATATATACCATGTTTTTCTTTTAGTCTCAATAAAAATATTTTTTATTTTTAGTCACTGTACATATACCTCTTTCTTATTTTTGGTCTTTCATGGTTTGTTATAGTCTCTGCAAAATTTGATCATTTTCAATTTGGCCCTTGTAATATCAATTTTACTCCTTACTATGAGGATTGACACTAAATATTTTACATATTACAAGGACTAACTCATGAATAAATTTTGTAGTATTTAAAATAAAATAACAAAGACCAAAAACAACAAAAAATTGTATATCTTTTAAAAAAAGTTGGGGAAGAAGAAATTTTTATTAAATAAAACGGCACTGATGATCATTTAAATTACAGCCACTCAGATGTAGTTCAAATTTTCACTTTTGAAATTATAAGATGAAACTCTTACCGCTGAACTCGCACATTTTAGTAAAATCAAAAAGTGGTAAATTAGCGGGTAATTTTCAAAACATGTTATATTTGCAGTGGCAAAAATATATGTAATCCTTAACTTTAATATAAATAATAAAATAATTAAAAACAAATTACCTGGTAATTTCAAATAAATTCCTGTACCACCAAATCCACTAGCTTTATTATAACAATGTACACCAGAAATTATGTTAGCTTGACCAGTAATCAAAATTCCAATATTAGCAGAAAAAATCACAACATCTGTAATTGCATTATCATTCCCTTGAAGACTAATTCCAATGCCTGAAAATTTTCTTTCATTTTTGTCACCTCCTGCAGTTATATGTTGACCAATGAAAGTGTTTCTAATGTATGTTTCATGACCACTTTGGACTAAAATTCCATTTGTAGTGAAATGTGTGATGTAGCAATTGTCTATGTTGATTCTTAATGAATTTGTGATTGAAATTCCTCCACCTTTGAAGTTTGAGTCTAGAAAGAGATCCTTGAATGTTATGTACTCATAATTGTAGGAGGGTGAGGTTGAACCAAAATTTGACAAATCAATTAGAGTTTTGTTTGATGGAAAATTGTTTGAGGCTTTTATTGTTCCTCCATGTATCTGTTAACATCAAATTCACAAAATTCAAATCAATGTTAGATGTCAAATTTGATGTCTTTTGGAAGACTGACTTATATTGACTCAACTTCTTAGTCTTAGATTGAAAATGAGATTGACAAAATCATGGTATACCATAGTGGTTTTTACAAAAAGTAAATTATGAAGCTTCAACAAAATTATTGTGTCGATAATTTTGTCAAACTTACTGAAATTTCAAACATATTTGACGAAACCACGATGATAAAAACTACACTTTAAAATTTTAACAAAATTACAGCGTCACCGTAAAAACTTTATAAAGGTAGACTTGTTTTTTCATATTCTAGATCATTGACCTAATAATTTACTAAGAATGGTTTCTGCAAACATACCACAAGATTTCCAACACCAGCCACTGGAAAATGCAAAGGTTTGCTGATCAAGTAACTTCCACCTTGAAGATTAATCTGAGCACCTCCAAGGTCAGTTATGCCATTCATCAAAAACCCTTTACTTGGACCTTTTGCAGCATCAGCTATGGCTGCAAGAAGGGCTTCAGTACTATCTAAATTTCCTGTTGGATCAGCACCATATGATGTCACAAGGTACTCATGTGATTTCTTCAGATCCTGCATTAAGATCAAAATTCTAAAATATAAATGATTTTGAAGTCGATTGCATTTTCGAACGTATCATCCATATTTTTCTACAATATAAAGGTTTGCAGCATAACCAAACCAGCGACCGCAATTTAATACCCCGACCGTGACCAAATTTAAAACCATGTTTAACTAATGACATAGAGTTATGTAGTAAATTAAAATTTATAAGCATGATTGATAAGTTACTACCTGTGATGGCATAGGAGAAGGGCTAGGAGAGGGTGAGAATGAAGATGGTGGTGAAGCAATAGAATCATGTTCTGTTAAAGAGGCTTTGAATGCATTCAATTGAAGCATTGCATCATGATGAATTCCACCAGAAATAGTCCTTAAAGGTAATTTAACTTTATAAGCATAAGTTACAAAGAAACAAGGCATGATCACAAGCATGAACCACAATGGACTTATTCTTGCCATTGTGGTTTTCATTTGGTGAACTTGTATGAGAAAATCAGGTTATAGAAGATTCAATTTTGAAAAAGACTTTTGTTGTGAGAGAATATAAATATGGAGGAAACAACTTAAAAAGGAAAGAGGAGATGGAATGTCAATATATAGATTGTGGAATGGTTTACTAAGATTGACTACATTAAAAAATGAATGAATGAAAAGGCCTCTACATAAAGCGCTCAGATACGCAGTATTTAGAAAAGAATCCTATCAATTGATGTATCGTATGCAGTCTTAACCTGTTTTTTACAGAAGAATTTATTTCCTGAACTTAATTCAAACACTTTTACCGTTACACCAATGCTTCCCTACATATTGATCACATTATTAAAAAAAAAATAACAACTAAGAGTTTATTATATACACACATCGCCAACATCATTTGAACTATGATTGTAGTTGTTAGGCTGTTCTTTAGATTTATGTAGTAATCCCTTCATTTCAAAATGAATGTTATTTTAGTCAAAAAAATAATTCAAAATGAGTGTTACTTTCGGTTTCCAATGCAATAATAACTTTTTATTTTCAATTGTACCCTTCAATTAATATTATGTTACACTACTTCCAAAGTATTATTTTTTTCTTTAATGAAAAACAAACCAATAGTTGATTAGGATAATTTGGTAAAATTGCTATGACATTTGATTACTTTATTTCATTCTTTAATATATGTGCAATTGGCTAAAGCAACATTCATTTTAAAATGGAACACTCATTTTAAAATGGAGAAAGTAAACTTTTTGCCTCTTCATTATAAGAGTAAGCAGTGACATTTACAAGTTTGACATGATGGAAAGTAAATTTTGGAAACAGAATAGGCTATAGGACAATTTTGGTTGAACTAAAATTCTGTCATGAAATTATTGGAATAGGGAGGGACCACCATTCATGTCATAGACTATAGGACAATTGGGTTGGTTGCTTGATTAGAGAAAAATAGGAAATTTATTTGAGAGGTGAAATATTTCATATTTCTTTATATTCTAATACATTTATTACTTTGGTAAAAAATATACATTATTTCTTTGATATTCTTTGAAAAATATTTCAGCAAAATATAGAGAAAAAAAAACATTTTGATGTTTACGGAAATACATATTTCTTGAGAGAAACTCAATCTATCAAAAATTAATAGAGTAACAATTATCATCTTATAAATTAATTTTGTGAAGATGAATTATATCTAATATAAAATCTTAATATGATATTAAAGTGTACTCATTTAGACCATCCACACGCTAAACTCGTATTCTTGAGTGTAAGAAGATATATTGAGAAAACTCATCAATTTTCAAGCAGATATCTTAGATAATATTCCCTCTGATCATATTTAGAAGAAACAATTGAGTCAATAAAATTTGATGTATGTGGTGATTGGATCAGATACATCAACTTTTGTCGACTCAAATATCTTTTATAAATAGGATCGGTGGAGCAATATTAGACATTGTTTTTTAGAAAATTATTATTACAACATAAAAAGGTTAAAAGATAGATTATGCATATAAAGAGTTGTTAAATGTATTGCACTTAGATACTTGTTTAACATGACTCTTTCTTTAATTATGTTCATATAACATTAGTTAGCATGACTCATCTTTTATTTACGTTCAAATAACATCCGCAGTTGTTAGGAGTATTTCATTATTTTAACAATTTGATCATTTATTTCTATGTTGAGTTTGTAGATTTTCTTTTAGATGGTCGAAATGGTATCGCCGTTAGAAACTCACATATATAAGTAGAGGAGCCGAAATTCAAACCCCAATTATATAAAACGTTATACATTGACCTAAACTTGTATATTTATTTATTTTATTAGAAACTCTTCAAAGGAATTTTCTTTATTTGGTGAAACTCTTCAAAGGGATGATGAAACCTATTGTAGAAGTTTTGGTGAATGGGATTAGTCTATAATTTACCACGCAATTCCGCAATCTACGGAATCTTTGTCAATAGGGTGACTAGGCACACACGAAAGCAGACAAAGTTACGAAGACAAAGTTATGTATGAATATGACTCATGTTTCAAAGTATGTGGATGGAAACACCAAAATCATATAGTAAAAATTCATATTAAACCAGTAAATTTAAAAAATTACGGCAGAAAAGTTCTAAGCACACACTAAGTTCACATTTCAATTTCACAAATTGACTTTTGTACATTCACTCAGAATTTTGGTACACCAAAACTTAATATTAACCAACTACTTTCATCACATTATTTCTATTATATTTCATAATTGTAACCACAAAAATAAATAAACTCACCCTCATAGTTATTCAAATTCCCACCGGATTCATCTTTGTTTACTTTTCAATTTAAAATGAAATAAATAGTATAATAATTCACATGCACAAAACTATTTTAGAAATTCTTTCTACGATAAATTATTGTCATGAAATTTCCAAATTCATATGGTCAAATTACCTACAAGCACAAACCATATTTAGTTACGGACCAATGATTTTTTTTTTTTTTTTTGACGTTAAGGACCAATGATATATGTAGTGAAATAAGCAATCACCATCATCATGAAACATACGTCGAAATTTAATAAAGAGCAATGCTAAATATCGCGACTACTTTCCCTCACGAAGGCATTACGATTTTGCAATCAACCAATTAAAAGCACAATGGGCAGCTGCGGTATGTTTGTTCCTATACTAGTTAGTTTTTTAGCTTCATGATGCATTTGGGATCACATTTTTCGCAATAATATCATTTCCATTTAAAAAAAGGAGAAAATTTGTGATCCGTTATGGCCGGAAAACACCGGTCAATGGCCAATGATATTATTTCACGATGCATCCTAAGGGAAGCTTTCATGAGATAAGCATATCCGTTAATTAATTAAAATAAGGGTTAATAATGTTTTCCATCCCTGTAATATAGGTTATTTTCGGTTTTCACCCCTATAAAATTTTCGGTTTGATTTGCATCCTTGTAAAACCTTTTTTTTCCAGAAAACACCCCTCCCCCATCCAACTCAGCAAATTTGCTTATGTGACGCTGATTTGGCATTTTTTTTTATTTTTTTAACTTGCCACGTGTAAAAAATATTTCCACATGAGATTTTATTTTTAAAATATTTGAATATAAATTTAAAAAATAAAAAATCCAAAAAATCATAAAATTATTCAGTTTTTTTCCAGAAATTTAAAAATTCGAAAAATAATATTTAAAAAATTCAGAAAAAATATTAAGATTTTTTCCGAAATATAAAAAAATAGAAAAATAGTCATATTTGTTTCCAAAAAATTTTAAAATCGAAAAAAAAAAAGTAGATTTTTTTTTTCAAAAATTTAAAAAACTCAGAAAATATAATCAGATTTTTTTAAAATTAAAAAGATCTTCAAAAAATTCTAGAATTTCATTTTCAAAATAAAAAAAAAAAGCAAATTTTCAAAATTACAAAAGAGGTCAGATTTTTTGAAAAAAAAAATTCTGATATTTTAAAAAAAATCTGTATACAAATATTGAAAAAATTCAGATTTTTTATTCGAAAATTTTAATCCACAATTTTAATAAAAAAAATTCCAGAATTTTTTAAAAAATCTGATTATATTTTATGAATTTTTCATAATTTTTTAAATTTCGAAAAAAAACTTAATAGTTTTTTATTTATATTTTTGAAAAAATATCTAATTTTTTTTCGATTTTATATGACTACTTTTCTGTTTTTTATTTATATTTCGGAAAAAATCTTAATATTTTTTCTGAGTTTTTTAAAATTTATTTTTCATTTTTTGGAAAAAAACTAAAAAAAATTATGATTTTTTGGATTTTTTTTATTTTTAAAATTTTATTTTCAAATATTTTAAAATATAATCTGATGTGGATTTTTTTTACATGTGGCTAATTAAAAAAAATAAAAAAGAAAAAAAATGTCAAATCGGCGCCATGTAAGCAAATTTGCTGAGTTGGATGGGGGAGGGGTGTTTTCTGAAAAAAAAAAAAAAAAGTTTTACAAGAATGCAAATCAAACCGAAAATTTTAAAGGGACGAAAACCAAAAATAACTTATATTAAAGGGGTGGAAAACACTATTAACCCTTAAAATAAACACCATTTTCATATTTGCAATTATTGTATAAAACTGCAGATTAGCTAGGTAATTGAATTGCAGGCCACTTCAACTGCCAAATTATGATGGCTAGAAGGAACAAATAATGCACTACATGAGAAGTTAAGATATTATGATCGTGCTTAGCTTCCCTTCAATGATGCTATTGAATTTAGTACTTCATTTTGCTGCGTCATCTTGAAGGGAAAGTAAAGACAAACCTCATTTGCTTATACTTGACTCTAACACTACATGGACAAGACATGACTTTTTGAGTAGATCCATTAAATATGGGTTAGGTTTAGCTTAGGTTGGGGTCAGTAATAATACATGTGATGAGGAATTTTATGCACTTTACCATCAAATACAGTACATGCATTGTCCTTATGGGTATTGATTACTACCTTCCATTATAACCGAGTCTTTTGTAAAATAAAATATTGATTTATTTCACTTTTTAATATAATATTAATTATTTTTTTCTTTTAATTATAACTTTAATTAGGGTTTTGTTAACGAGTGCCCTAAGAGCACTCTTTAAGGATACTCAATTAAAAAACTATTCATTAGAAAGATTTAATATTTCAATTTCCAATACATTGAATGTACTAGTTTCTATAAAAACTTACTATTTAAAATCCTTAAAGAATACCCTTAGGGCACTTGTTAACATTTCCCCTCTAATTAATACTATTTTTATTACTTGCCACCCAATTCAATAAATTCCACTTTGTATTTCTAATAGTGGAGAATGCATAAATACACAACAAGAACACTTTAAACTATTTTTTTCTCCCCTTCATTTATACATTTTTTTATAATATATATGAAATGAGTAAATGATTCAGTTAATCTGGGACGGAGGGAGTATTGTTTTTTACGCTATTCATTTTTACTAAACACTTTGTTTCAAAAATACCTCTATTAATATTAACAAGAATCTACCATTCATTGCATTTGAATAGTTGTTGACACTTTTTTTTTTTTTAGTTGACACTTAATTTTAATTGGATTTTTCTAAATAATCAAAACTAAGATAATTGTCATTCATAGTAAATTTTTATCCTTATTGTATTATGTTGTTTTATTTTGATAAATAAAAATCTAAAATATGTTCATGAAGTTAGCCTATTGTATCCCCTAAAAAAATGTGAAAGCAACTATTTTCGCTTTCATTTTTGTTATTCACACAATACAAAAATACCAAAATACCCCAGCATCAGTTAATTGTTGCTCGCTCCATAACAACATTTGTGGAGCGTCATTTTACTGTCATGGGGGTATTTTGATATTTTTGTGGTGTATGGGAGCAAAAATAAAAGTGAGAAGAATAATTCTCGAAAAAATAAAGGTCGTTGTTTAGGCCCATCATTTGTAAAAATATGAGGATTTATTTAATTCTTTTCTTTTTTTTTTGAACAAATCAAAATCATATATCAATTAAACCAAGGTGATTTAGCGTGCACAAGGCGTGCAAAAGGAGAACCACAGGAAAGTATTTACACAGTCAAGGTGCCGCTAAAGAAACATCAGCATAAAAACAGAGAAAAAATGACACCTGTACACCCATACACAGAAGCAGTTGTTTCCACCAGTCAGTAAAACCATAACAAAACGAAGCCTGCTTAGATTTCAACCATAAGAACGAATTTAGCTTGATCTTTTCAATAAGGGCAATGGAAGTAGATGCCGTATTTTGGAATATACAGTAATTCCTTTCCTTCCTGATTACCCAAACTGTAGCAAACTAAATTGTCCTAAAAAATAAATATGAGGATCTTAGCAGGCCCGCCATTGTGGAAACTTGAATGAAATGATGACGCAGATGAACGGGTGTAACCATAGAAATACCTAACCAGTTCCAGACTTTGGACCAAAGCTCTTTGGATGTGTCACAATGAAGAAATAAACGTGTGTCGTTTCTGTACTTGCGCACCCAGCTGCTGCACACGTGGTGTCCGTTGAGCGAAGAACACCCCACCTCAATAAGTTGTCTTTCATCGGATGTCTGTTTTGAAAGAGATGCCAACCTAACAGAGACACTTTAAGAGGAATATGTTTATGCCAGACATCTTCCACAAGCATCTTATCCACAGTATCACCTGAGTGAGTAAAAAATCTATAGGATTCCCGCACTGAATAGTCATGAATTGGATCTAACAACCACCTCCAACTATCGGTAACAAATTCCTGCAAAGCAATATTATGTAATAAAAGAGAACACTCTCGAACACTCTCTTCCTCCCACGCTAATAGACAACGTCTCCACACCTCCTAAAACAAAAGTATGTAAGTATGAGGATTTCTTTTTCCACGCTACACGCACCTCTTACGTGCTCTTTAATTTTACCATTTTGCCCATATTCAAATTATATAATCCAAAACGATTTTTAGAAATTTTGGATTATATAATCCAAACACACTTAAAATAAATGAAAAGAGAAAAACTCAGTAAATCACGACATAACTTCAATCACATAATACAATAATATAATACTACAACAATAATAATGGCAACAACTTCAACTTCTTGGTTTCCTGATAATATTTGTCTCAAAGGAGGAAATGGAGCTAATACTTTATTTTCGTTTGATAGGTGGATAGGTAGGATACCTCTTCAGATTCGTTTCCATCGTCTGTTTGATTGATCTGAAAATAAATGATTGACAGTGGCGCAAATGCATGATTTGGGGTAGGATGTATGAGAGGCGCGTGGAAGTGGAGACGGAGGTTAAGAGCGTGGGAGGAGGAGATGTTAGAAGAGCGTAGCTTGTTATTACTGACCGTTGTGTTGTGGATTAATGTTGGTGATATTTGGTCTTGGATACCGGATCTTGGGGTGCTTATATTGTTAAAGGGGCTTATCGCTCGCTTGCAGGTGGAAGCGGTAACGCTCTTATAACTGTTGTGGTGTCTGCGGCACCCCTCTCTAAATGTCTCTATCTTTGGTTGGCTCCTTTTTCGGAGTAAGTTGCCTACGAAGGACAATTTATTTCGAAGGGGGATCATACAACATGATGCTCAGTTGTGCGTTACTGATTATGGGGAGATCGAGTAGGATGCTCACATAATTTTGTCTTGCAATTTTTTTGGGCAGGTGTGGCAGCTTGTTCGGCATTGGTTGGGTGTTTATTCAACAGATCCCTTAACCATTGTCGACCGCTATCTTCAGTTTGGTAACTCCTCTGGTCTTGCAAAATCATGATATTTTTTTATGTATTTACTCTGGTTTGAAAGCGTTTGAGTCATCTGGAAGAAAAGGAATGCTAGAATATTTTGTACTACAGAGAGCACTCTTTATCAGCTCTTGGAAAACATAAAGCTTATTTCCTTTTGGTGGTATAAATCACAACTTGTTGTTTATCATTATATGTATCAGGATTGGTGTCAGAATCCTTTTTTATCCTTGGGTGATGGCTAATGCTTTTATTTTGTTACAAACACTGATGTAATTATTGGCGAGATACT
Source organism: Medicago lupulina (assembly GCA_958299785.1). NCBI lineage: Eukaryota > Viridiplantae > Streptophyta > Magnoliopsida > Fabales > Fabaceae > Medicago > Medicago lupulina. The sequence goes on from OY283145.1 coordinate 6,291,470, forward strand.
CTTTGGCACATCTTGTGCTAGAGGGATAGCTCGTTGGTGTTAATATATCTCATTATGATTTGTTAAAAAAAATAATGACAACAACATAATTGACACAAAAAATGTAACACAACCAATGATTTTCACTTTTCACTTGTTTTGTGTTTCATTCAATTTCAAAAAATTCAATGGAAAATATTAATATTAGGGATAATTACAATGACTTCTCCTGAGATTTCTTTAAATGACACTAACACCCCCTCTTATTTTATAATAAACATTAACTCCCTTAAAATTTTCAAAATAAACAGAAACCTCCCTTTTCAATTTAACACCGTTTATTGTTCTGTTAAAATAAAAAGCGTTGCGTCCCCGTGAGCTTAGCTCAGTTGGTAGGAACATTGCATAATTTATGTAGGGGCAGGGGTTCGAACCCCTGACACCCCACTTCTCCACATTTAAAAATGTGTGACCTCCAACCACTAAGTTACTTGACAAAAAAAAAACGCTGCTTTCCGGTTAAAGAAGATCATGTTCATCCACTGCACCTGCTATTGTTCGAAGCTTTTTACATATTTTTTTTTTTTTTTTGTTTATTTCAAATCACTACCACCAAATTGTCATATGATATAGAGCCCAAAAGGCTATAACAAATGAATTTAAATTAAATGTATCGTCAATACCACCAAATTGGTAATGACATTCTGCATGTACGTCGAATACCTAAATACTATAAATTAAATTATCCTAAAAATTCATTGCATAAATAATAAAAGAACCCCAAAATTTGTAATTCAAGGTTTCCCTCTTCTTCAAACCCATCGATGAGAAGGTAATTTTAAGGTGCTAGTTGCTTGGATGAAATGGAAATCCAACAACATGAGTTTTTAATCTTTTTGTTTTTCCAAATAACTTACGGAAGTTAAACAGTGTCAAATAGTAGGGGAGGTCAATGTTGACTATGAAAATAGAGGAGGTGTTAGTGTCATTTAAAGAAACCTCACGGGAGGTTAGTGTAATTATCCCTTAATATTATTAGTATTTTATTGAAGGTGAAACATTCAAGTTATTAGAAGAGTTACAAGAAAAACATAGTGTTATAACCTAACTTTTTTTTCTTTTTTGAAAGAGTAACCTAACTTTGTATATTTACTACTTTGTGTGGATACGACATTGATTCCCTTTTCTTAAAATAAAATTCCTAATCATAAATGAAATTTCTTCAATCCAAACTTGATTAGGCTGCATAATTACTCAAATCTTCCATATATGACTGTATAGTCTATATTTTGGAATTGGACCTTGAAACTAAAGTTTCCTTTCTGCTCCAAGCCCACGTAACTATTTCTCAAATTCTTTTACTAAATTATTGAAATCACATAAAGGACAACAAAGTCGGCAAGAGCTTAAAGGAATTGCTCTTGAGCCCCTTTTCAACTACTCATAATTTCAATTTGTACTTAACTATTTCCTCCATCTCAAATTGTATGATAATTTGGACATTTAAGAAGTATTAAGAAATGTAATTAATTTTGTATGAGAAAGAAATATTTGTTAGAACAAGGATGGTCCATATAAGCCCTATAGGATTTTGATGATAACAAAGTATTGAGGAACAATTGGAATACTAACATATGTTCAAGTGTGCAGAATCTATCTATCATGAAGAAATAACATATGAATAGCATTAGAAGGAAAAGGAGAAGCTTAGAAGACTATGGTGAAAGATCTAAAGGAATGTTAACCACAAGTTAACGTTCTTAGAAGAAGGATGCCTCTCAGAAACTGGAGAGTAATCTCAATAGATTTTGTGAAGCTAATTAACCAGACACAGAATTTGACTAGCACACTTTGATCTGAGGGACCCTGAATCCAAGTACACATATGTCTTATCTTGTGAGTTGTCTCTATCATAGTATCTGATAGGACAATTCTTTTGTCTTCTTCTATCTACGTGTGCAACCAGACAAAGGACCCCAAGAACAAAGAGAACACAATAAATAATTCTTTTTTCAGCAAAGGAAATTCAAAGGACTTTCCAACGGAATTATCCATATCAGGCAAAGGGCAAACATTCTTGATCAAAGTTTCTCAACGACTCTTTTCGCGCTGACACTCTTCTGCAACGTCTCTATGAGATGTCATGTGATTAGAACATCCAGAATCAAGATACCACTCTTCACCATTGATCTTGTCTTCACAAGTAGCAGTCATCATCAAAACTGCATCAGGATCACCTCCATGAGCAATATTTGATTCTTCAGTCTTTTGATCTTTCTTGAACCAACACTCATCAACAAAGTGTTTATACTTCACAATTGTAGCATTGAACCTTACTTTTGTCAAAATCCTTCTTATTGTTCTGATTTTTAACAAAACCTCCTCTTTTAGAAGATTTGGTTTTGTCCTCAATTTTGGATTTCCCATTAATTGTTTGACCAGTTTGTTTTACCCTTTCCTTTCTTCTTGAAATCGTTGTAATTTCTGTCTTTCTTGGTTGTTTGAGATTGAAGGGCTTTTTGAACTAGTCTTTCTGAACCTCTATCAATCATTAGTAGCTCACGTGCTTCAAGGGAACTCTACAAATCTTCGATCTTCATATTTTTCACATCCCTTTCTTAAATTGCTACTACTATGAAATCAAATTTTTGACCTAAGGATCTCGAGACTTTCTCAACTACCATCTGATCTGAGATGTTTTCACCATAATTCTTCATTAAATTCACAATCTCAATCATCTTGGAGAAATAATCACTTACTTTCTGATCTTCCATCATTTGCATCATCTCATACTTTCTTCTATATGACTGCAACTTGACTTGTTTCACTTTTTCTCCCCCATTATGATAATTCTCCAGTATATCCCAAACTTCTTTGGATCTTGTTGCCTTTGAAATCTTCTCAAAATGTTGGTTATCAACATTTAGTTGAATTTAAAACAGTGCCTTGCAATCTTTCTTCTTTGCTTCTTTGAAGGCCAATCTTTGTTCTCCAAATAAAGATCTCATCAAAGCACTCCATCGTTCCAGTTCTTGCCATCAAGAACCAGAATGTTTGATCCAAAACCATTGCTATTCATCATGCTTTCTCAAGAAATCAATACTCACACCTCACCCAGTGTTTCCCAATGATGATTCCCCTCACATTTTACTCGTGTTTCCCTTGGATTTAACCCAGGCTCTCTATACCAATTGTTAGAACAGAAACTATGTTTTGTTGCGCAACAGAAGTTGTAACGCCACGCTCGTTTTATTATTTATTTAAATCAAGATTAGGTGATTATATTATATTTATATAATGTATAAATGTTTTGATATGTTTTGATATGTTTTGATGTGTTTTGATATATTTTGGATGATTTGGTGATAAGTTATATGTTAAGGATAAGGTTAAGAGACTTATTTTATTGTTAAATAAAATAAGATTTGAAAAGAAAATAAAATATTTAGTTATGGGTTAGTTTTGGATTTTAGAGAGTTATGTGGGAGAAAGAGTAAATAAGATAAGATTTGTTGGCAGTATAAATAAGGAAACTAGGGTTAGGCAGTCAGTAATGTATCAGACTGTGGAAACGGAAAGAAAGAAAACGCACGCACACGTGAAGGAGAAGAGAAGAGTGGACTTGCGATTTCTGCTTCTAACCAGGTAAGGGTGGGACTAATAACTCTTTAATATTGATTAGCATAGTTCTGGTAGCAATTAACAAGGATTAGGATTGAGTTAAGAGAATGAGAAAACTAGGTCTAAACCCTAGAATTTGATGAATTAACGGTTGGAATAGGTTTAATTGATGTAGAAAGTGTTCCTAGACCTTAGAATATGTTTAGGATGAATTCTGGAATCAATAGAAGGCTTAGAACCATGTGAATCGTAGGATTTTTGAGGAAATAGCAGTTCTGGCCGCAGCGAAATTCATCGCTCGCCACGGCGAGCAGTGATCCTCGCCTCGCGAGTGATGAGCTTCATCACTCGCCACGACGAGTACTTATCCTCGCCTCGCGAGTTGCTTCTGGCAGCTCGCCATAGCGAGCACTTCCCTTCGCCTCGCGAGTTGTTTTTGGCAGCTCGCCACGGCGAGCTAACCCACTCGCCTCGCGAACACTACCAGAATGCAGTGTTTGAGAGTTGTGCGACCTGCTCGTACGTTAGATTAGGAGAGGACTTCCCCCTTAGGGCTACTGAGACCTGTTAGTAATGTTGAGGATGAAGTGTTCAGAGCTGAGTAGTTATGTGTGAATTTTAAGTAAGGATTAAAGTATTATACTTGTGCAATTATGATAAAGTTATGTTGCCTTGGGTTGTAATTGATATAATGATATCATTCTGTTCCTGTGATTTGAATTATGCTGCTGATGTTATTAAACTGAAAACGTATGATTTATATATATATATATATATATATATATATATATATATATATATATATATATATATAAATGTATATGATGATAAGTTGTTGTTAGCTCCAATTTCTTGGATGCATGTTGATAAGGTGATTAAGGATAAATGTTGTTTTGAATTGAGTCCATGCATAGCATACATTGAGCTTAGTCCTCACCATGATAGGAGCTTTGTCCTCCGCACGTTTATTAGGAGCTTTGTCCTCCGCACGTTTAAAAGTATATTAATACTTATGCTGAAGTTTGGTACCACATGCATATAAGGAGTCTAAGAGCATTGTCGCATGGTCATATTTATGATGTCATGTTGTTGATAAAGAATGAATATATGATTACGTGATAAGTGTTGTGTATCTATGCTACTTGCTTAAAGATGACATGAAATTGATTATGTGATTACGTGCTATATGTTATTAAATTATGCAAGAATGCTAATGGTGTTTGATGTTAGTTGTTATCCTAAATTATGTTGATTAATATTATTTTGTTATGAAATCTCACCCCTTCTGCTGGAATTGCCGCCTTGTGGGCAAGTGCAGGTGATCGTGCTTAGTGTTCAGGTGGTTCGTGAGTGGCCTTACCTCACCGTGTTGTCTAGGTTGCTCTGATACGTAACGGGATTGGGTTGTCATATGCATGCTTCATTCTTTACGTGTATTTGATGTTCCTTGCTAACGTTTGAGATATTTTATGGGGCCTGCGTGCCAAACGTTTATGAATTTTTAGTAATATTTCCGCTGCAGAGTTTTGAAATAATTGGTTAAATCATTATTTAACTGTTTTGGATTATGATTTATGTAATATCCCGTTGTTGTGTTTGCTTACTCTGATAATTGTTTAAGAAATTTTTATGTTGGGAAAACGGGGTGTTACAGAAGTGCTTATTTCAATAAGTTGTTTTTTCTGAGTAAGATGAATCTAATGAAACAAAACTATAAAAATAAAAGAGAAAAGAATGGAGAAATTATGCTTGCAATGTGAATCTCATTAAGACTTGAAGTTGTACAATACAAAGCCTTTTATAAGCACAATAACATTTGCTTGTAGAACAAGCTATCTAACTAACTAACAAATTTAGCTAGATTTCCTAACTTGTAACAAACTTTTATATCGCAACGATATATTATATCTCAACAGTTATGTATTAATATTCTAATACATTTGTCTCAACCAATTATGCCATTTTAAATCATAACATTGGTCTCTAAAGGAATACTACTTGACAAAATATTATGAATGCTTTGGTGGGTGCCATTTGTTTTTGTTTCCAAAAATTGATCAAGTAAAAGGTTCCTCATTATTTAATATATAGAATATAGATTACAATTATTTCTATTATTATAGTGGTATGCATTTTGAGTATAATTTTTGTCGTTCCACTTATGCTCTCTTTAACCGGATCTGGAATCGGTCCAGCAAGATTATTCGAACCAACATCACTGACTTTGAAAATTTCTAATCCGTTTAAAAATGGGTCATGATCACCATTACCAAAAGGATGTGTGCTCGCAATTTTCGGGTGTCAATCCATTTATTGGTTTTGAACCGTCAATTTTTGAACTCTCAATTTTTATCCGCGGGAAGGGAAAAAAACGAGTAAAAAACCCTTTTTTAGAGATTAAGGTCCGGGGGTTGGTTTCGATTAGGGAAGGTGTTAAGCACCCTAACCGACTTCGGTACTCCGAAGGAGCCTCTTACCTAAAATTATCTTGTGCTAATTATTCGCTTACTTTTTGTAAAAAATGTTGCCTAAAATCTAAGTGTAAGAATGGAGGGAGAAGATGTATGTTTTTGTTATTTTTATTGATTTGGAAAGACATAAGCCTTTTGCCTACATACCCGAAGACGGGATCAAAATCATGTAGTTCACCTCAAAAATTTCTTTTGGTGAGTTGGGTTATTTTTAACAATTTTGAAAAAAAAGGGTTTTAAGAAGGAGATTAGAGGCCTCAAGGCATAGGGAAGAAAAATAATGTGAGGTTGGTTCAATTTTTAATTATGAAAATAAAGTCTAAAATGAGAATTAAATTCATTAAGCATTTGATTAAGAAAATAAAAGGAAAAAGATCACTTGGTTTGTTTCCAAGGTTCGTTAAGAAAATGTTTTTTTGAGTTTTGATTATTTGATTTTTTCTAAGTTAAGCGTAAACTAAAAAAATTAAGCGTAACGACGTGAAGTAATAAAAAGCGAGAAATTTACAAAGGACGTTGAATCCTAAGCAAATCCTCAAGTTTAAAATGAACCTAAAATTACTAATAGTTTGATTTTAAGAAAATAATTAAAGTCCAATTATTAACCTAATTTGTCCCTAATTCATTTTTGGTCCTCGATCGCGGTAACGGCATAAAACGGTAAAAAAATAAAGTGTGTGATAGTGTCGGTGTGTGTGTGTCGGTGCATATTTTATTTACATAATTTACATGATCCCTAGATACATGCTAAAGTCTTGCGAGAAATATAAATGACAAGAAAATAAAAAAATTTACACCAATTCCCTAAATATACATACTACACTAATCAATAATAATAAAATAAATGACAAGGAAAAATTAAATATGTATGCAAAACTAAAAATAATGAAATACAAATGCAAAACATGCTATTACTAAAAATAATAACAAGAAATTAAAATTATGCAACATAATATATAAGAAAATAAGAGAAAACAAAATCTCGCAAGAAAATAGGTGTAAAAGCAAAACAATGGTGCAATTAATGAAAAAAAAGTAGTGAAAAAAACTAAGAAAAATAGGCCTGAAAGACCAATATACCATGGCTCACAACTTCTGGTCTAATCTGAGCCGTCTGATTGATCCAGGGGCTCAGATTTGATCTCAAAAACTAAGATCATAGCCATTCTAATTAAATCATTAAAAAAACAATAAAGCCAGTAAAACAGAGACCGTCAGATCATAGATCTGACGGTTAGCATACGCGCAAGAACAAAATAACAAGGGAAACAAAACGCACTAGAGAGCAAAAGAGCTAAGGATGCACAGTAGCCGTTAGATCTACGATCTAACGGCTGGGAGATGAGGTCGGTTTTGAAGAGAGAGGAGTCCGGTTTATTTTAAGTGAACCGGTCCGGTTTTAGTGTTTATAAAAGGGGGAAAGGACGGTTTTTTCTCATTCTCCCTCACCCCTTCTTTCTCTAAGGTTAAACTTAGAGAGAGAAGCTCTGCAATCTCATCTTCTTCTCCGACCAGCAATCCTTCGCCGGCGCGGTGGCCAGCCACCTTAGGGTGGTGGCGCCGCCGCCGCCGCTATATTTTTTTATTTTTTTTCGAAATCTTTTTTGAGTTTTACAAATCCTTTTTCATGCTGAGTTCAGATCCGAAGTTGGTTTTGGCAGAATCTTAGCGGTTTGGCCTAGATCTAAAGTTAAAGATACGGAAATTTTGTACACAAAAACAAAAAAGAAAGAGGAAAACCGTACCTATTTGATTCGGAGGTAAGAAAACAGTGATGAGAATGGTGGAAATCTTCGATTTCCTTTAGATCCGGAAAACTTCGGTTCTACTTACTTCTTTTCTCCCTTGTTTTGGCTCGAAAATGTTACTTGTGGTACTAGACAGCTGTGTTTGTGGTGATTGTGTTGTTTAAGTTCGAATCCGAATGGAAAGAAATGAAAGGGGTGGTTCAGTTTTGGTATGGAGAGGCTGGGATTTAGTTGTTCAGGTTGTTCTTACTGTGTTCATATATTTTTCTTGTGTTTTTGGCTCTTTGATCTGAAATTGGGAAAAGGAATGAAGGATTAGGGTTTGGGATTGTGGTGGCTGCGGCTGCTACAGTTCTTAGGCAGTGTCTCTCTCAATCAATGATTAGACAACCTATAAATAGTGACCCACTAGGTTGTGGCTGAGAAGAAATCTGGACGAAAATGCCCTTGGGCTGGACTGGAATATGGATCTGGACTAAAAAAGGACCTAAATTGGACTAAAAAAATATAACACATAAATAAAATAAACAATAATAATAATAAATAAAAAGAAATCGAAAATATAAAGGAAAATGTAATAAAAGGCAAAATAAAAAGTAAGAAATAAACAAGATAAAATAAAATAATAGCTAAAAGATAAATGAAAAACAAATGTCCCTTCGGAACCAAATGAGGTACTTCAAAGTAACCTCTCTGCCGAAATTTCGTTTGAAACGACGAGACTTTTCAGTGTTTAAAACGCTAGTAAAAAAGAAAGTAGCGGCGACATGTTGTAAAATGACAAGACAAGAATGAGATTTAAGCGGATAAAAGTTTGAGAAAAGACGAGTAAAATATTTGCAAAGCATGCAGATAAAATGCTGAGATATAAGTGTGTAGAATGTTGAGAAATAAACTGATAAAAATACCGTGAAATAAAATGTAAAAATTGGAGAACACAACGCGATGAAACGAGCTTAAATGATGGGTAATGTCATCGCGATTTTCGGGTGTCAAATCATTGATTAGATTTGAACCTTTCAATCATTGATGTCTCTATTTTTTTTTTGGGGAAGGTAAAATCGAGAAAAACCTTAGAAACTCTAAGTTCGGGGCTGATTTCATTACGGGAAGGTGTTAGGCACCCGCAATGACTATATTATCCTATAGGAACCGTTTTACTATGCTTTACGTATATGCTTTGCTTTTATCGCTATTTGTAAAAAAGATTGGTTTTGAGAATGAGAGGAAGAAGATTGGATTTTATTTTATTGGACTTGGAGAGATTTTGAGTCTCTTGCCTACATACCCTTTTAAGGGATCAAAATTCCATGTAGTTCTCTTCCAAAATATTTTTGTGAGTTTTGTTTTTAAAGTTTGAAAAAGATTTTGAAGAAGGGAAGGAGGCCGTATAGGCATTAGAATTGAAAAGAAAAAAAACATTCGGTTGGTTCAATTGTTAATGAAAATGGTTAAAGTTGGAAATTAATTGCATTTTGATTTGATTAAGAAAATAAAGGGAAAATCCTTTGGAGTTTTGACTCCAAGGTTTATTTGGAAAATATTTGAAGTGATGGAAGTTATTTGTTTTTAAAAAGATTAATTTTCTCTAAGTATCGCGCATCCTAAACATACACCTAAACGATAGACATACAACGTGTGTGCGTGTGTCGGTGCATGTGTCGGTGTACATCATTATAGTCCATAGTCCTTTACATCGGGTCTTAGTTTACATTCTATAGTCTTGCATGAATTTAAAAAGAAAGCAAAAAATAACCTAAAATATTACATGAGATAGTAGAAAGTTGCATAAAAACTAAAAGAAAGAAAAAGGTGGAAATGATGTAATGCTTGTAAAATGCTTAAGGCATGGAATGAGAGGATCAATAGTAAGTAGAGAAATGATAATATGAATAATAATGCATGAATGGTGAAATGAGCAAGCAAGCACTAAACAAATCGCAAAAGATGAAATGAACATAACCCAAACTATTAAACAAATTGCGAAAGAACAAATATCTAAAACAATGCAAATGACACTAAATTAAGACCTAAAATCTAAACTAAGCTCCATAACCTATAACCTTTACCCAAAACAGCACCCTTTTTCTCTTTTTGTAAGAAAACATTTCAAGAATCAAGGAGAAATTATGAGTCACGCTTAACCCTAAAATCAACACATCTTATCAACAAATTGCATTTCAAAATCAACAACTAAACTTGTCAAATGGGAAGCTATCAATTAAACTTGCAAAGGGAAATTAACAAACAAAATTGTAGCATTGTGGATTGTAAGCAAACTTGTAAAATAAGGGGTCATTATTGAGCATATGAACTAGAGGGCTAAGGATTAATTTGTAAAGCAAGAAATGATCCATTAAGTTTGAAAACCAAAGAATTAACAATTAGGCATGCAAGAATGTGGAAATAGCATGAATTCAGAGATGAACACATCACAAAAATCATATATCAAGTATCAACACCAACTAGAGGGCTAAGGATTAATTTGTAAAGCAAGAAATGATCCATTAAGTTTGAAAACCAAAGAATTAACAATTAGGCATGCAAGAATGTGGAAATAGCATGAATTCAGAGATGAACACATCACAAAAATCATATATCAAGTATCAACACCATAGAGCAAAAATTGGATCCAAAATAGTGCAAGAAAATTCACAAAAATCATTAAAACATGTAATCCAATAAAAAATTAGCGCACATGCTTTTTATTCACTGTAAAGTGTGAAAACACCACAAAACAATGAAAACATATCAAGAAACATATAGTAATTTTTTAGGAATTTTTGCGAGAAAATTAACATGCGTAGAGGTGCAAATAGCAAAGACTGGGGTACACACAGTAACAGAATCAAGAAAAAGGGTAAAAAAAACTAAGGCCTGCGGGTAAAGAGCCCAAAACCCACGGATCTGATGGATCCGGATCAAATGGCCAGGAATGGAGGAGAGTGGGGCGGGTTTGGGTCAACCCGACCCAAACACGTGTATAAAAGGGGTTTTGCCCCGTTTTCCTTCATTTTCTAGTCCGTTTCTCTTTCTTCTTCTCTCATTCTTGCGCAGTTCTTCCCTTTGTAAACCCTAACCTTAAATCATGTAATCCAACCCAGAAACCAAAGATTCATGGCTTAAAAGCTTCGTGTTGGTGTTCTGAGCACGAATCCTTCATTGGAAAACGTTTTCAACCGTGGAATCAACACGAATCTTTGGATTTTGACGGTAGGTTCGAACTGTTTTGGTTTCTTCAAATTTTCGAGTTCAATCTTCGCGAATCACCAAGGAATCACTCCGATTCACACTCGTTGTGAATCTTGAAGTGATTCTTTGTGTTCTCAAACTGTTTTGATGTTAGGGTTAGGGTTTCCGAACCAAACAGTTCGAATCTTCCATGGATTCGTGTCGCTTCTGAATTTGTGATGATTTTAATAGTATGAGATCGAGTTTGTATGTTACCTGAGTTTGATTTGGAGATTTGAGCCTAAAGTCTTCGGAAACCTTGAGTTCTGATTCTGTTTTCTCGATTTCTTGGCCTGAACCTGAAATTCGAACGGTAATCTTCTTCCTCTCCTTCTCAATTGGTTCGGATTCCTTGAATTCTCATTCCTTCTTCTTCTTCTTCGTGATCGTGTTTGAGTTCGCCGCCAATGGTGATGAACTCGCACTGGAATTGCGAAGAAAAAACGATCCGGTGATGAATATTCGTCAAGAATCTCTGAGGATTGATGAATTTCCCTGCTGATTTGTGTTTGATTCTGATTCTGGAAAATTCTAGGGTTTGTTCATGATTCTTGATGATTTTCTGTTTTGATTCATAACTGAATAGAGAGAGAATGTGAATTTGTGTTTGTGATGTGGCGCGTGATTCCGTGATTTCTGACACCTTGTTCCATTTATAGCTTGCCATGTGTGCCTGTGAACAAATAGGATTGTGACACGTGGAATCTGGACCCCTGCGTGGCAGCTTGGACTGTTTTGACTTAGGGACTTAAATGCAAATTTAAAAAGCCTAGGGACTGAAATGCAATTTTGATAAAATTTGGACTATAAAAAGAAGAGAAATAAAAGAAACAGACTGGCTGGAAAATTGGATTTGGGGCGGATTTGCAAAACGACAAAATATTTGGACTGAATTGTGATTAAGACAAAAATTTGGACCAATTTGCAATTAGTAAAAAAATAAAACTTGGTAAAAAGAGTCATTTGAAATCAACGTAAAGCGAAACAATTAAAACTGGCAAAATGGACTAAAAACGAACAAACTACCAAAATGAGGTATTTTAAAATACCTCTCTGTCAAAATTCTATTAATGTGAAAAGACTAAAATGCCCCTGGGGCAAAAACGGCTCCGACTGACTCAGATGCAAAACTAAGATGATTTTTGACAAAACTTGATTAAGGGTTTATGCAAACAAACAGAAAAGACTCAGGGACAAATTGTAGGGACTAAAATGGGTTCCATTGCGGGAAATGACCAAAATACCCTTTTGTAAGTTTTTTGCAAATATTTGAAATAGAAAATGCAGAGGAATAATGCAATGGTTTTAAGAGTTCATGAATGACTTGTAATACAAGAAAGAAAATTTTACAAAGAAAATAGGATAACAAACATGATTTAGAACTGCTTTTGAGATGGGGACAGTAAAATGCGCGACTGTAGCGCAGTAAAAATCAGAGTAAAATGTCAATAAATTGACATGTATCAGAGGTAGAAAATAGGTTTGAAAGAGTATTTTTAGGTCCAAAATGAGGGTATGACAGGTAAAAAGAAAACAAACGGTCAAAAAATGGGGTATGACAGGATGCATTTCAATTTTGAGGTTAACTTTTTTGTTACTATTACTTTCACTCTTTGGAATCAAAACTGTGTAGTTTCGTTTCACTGCAAGACCTTTCTGATTTTGGGTCCATTTCATAACATCAGCTTGTTCTTCAGCCACATTTCCTTGTAAATAAACGATGAAGACTCGATCGCCTGCACGAGTTATGTTGGGGTCGAGTTCACAGAAGTGGAGCCTGATGAAGTAAGTGAAGCCAGAATCAACGGGGAACTCCCATGTTAGGTTTAAGAGTCTGTTGAGAGTGGCATTGGTTCCTAAGTCACGTGATGATTTGAAGAGGTCTTTTGGTGCTAGGTAATCAGGTGTTACAGTTATGTTCCTCGTACCTGATATGTCTGCTGGGACAAAGTCACGTGATGTTGGTGTTTTTAAATAGGTTGTGTCATTGATGTTCCAGTTTCTGAGCATGCCTATATCTGGAATGTTTGGTGAGTTATCTTGCACTCCAACTTTGATCCTGTAATCTGCAATGGAGTTACCATAAATTAAGAATGTGTTTTTAAGACATAAGTATTGATTTTTGCTAAATGCAAAGAAAGAAAAGTGTCACAAATTTGCATAATGGTAACATAGGTTTCTATTTCTAACTAAATCAACTTTAAATTTAAACTAGGACCATGACATGTGCCATCTAATTTTAAGAGGTTGATTACACAAATTTCAAATAAGGGCCTAATTTTAAGTCGTACACAGCCTTAACTTATTATAGTTTTGGTTCCGCTATTTTCACGCATTCACATATTGTTTCCCCCATTTCAAAATCATGCAATTTTTGTCTCTATTTTAGAATTTTGAACTTAAAAATGATAATATATCCTATTTAATTTGAAGTTTTAAGGGTTTTTTTTTTTTATATTTCATAGTTGATGATAATTTCACATCACTGGTTATGAGTTGACAAATATTAAAAAGGTACCAAAACGCATGATTTTAAAATAGAGGGCCAATCCTACGAGTGAATGATAATAGGGGACCAAAACAGTAACTACGCTAATTATTTATCGAATTTTCTAATAAATATTTGTAGGTGTTCAAATGTATACATAGTTGGAACATAAATTTTGATTAATGCTAGTAACATTTAAATTTACAAACTCTGATTTTGTTTTAGTGCTTTACTTCAGCACACTTTGTGCGGTGTGATTCACTACGAGCTTTAGTAATATATTTCATTTTAGCTTGTTAAAAAAAAAACATTTAAATTCGAAGATAAAGAAGTAAAAAGTTAAAATAACTGTTACCTGCCTCAAGTGCAACACTAGTAGGAACATTGTACTGTGTATTAGTGGCCCCCACAAGTGAAAATTCAGGATCATCAGGTGATGTATAATAGAGATGATCAGGCATGGATAAGACTTCAATTCCATTAATAAAAGCATAGTTATTAGAATTTCCACTACTTGGAATAAAACTCAAATCAAGCCTTTGATCATCACCAACGTTAATAACATATTCTTTTAACATGGTATCAACACCATCAACATCAGCGTTTAATGAAGCATTAAAATCCTTAAGAAGTGTAAAACCATTAGAAATAACGGTAAAAAAAGCATCATAACGGTTAAAACCGTTGGTATAAGTAGTAGGGTAGAAAAAAAGACGGAGGAATTTAGGACCTGTACTGACGGGTAAAGAGTAGTTGAATATTGAGTGTGATAAACGAGCTGTTGAATATGGGACTTTGTTTATTATTGTTTTGGGAACAGAAATTGTTGTTGGGTTGTTTTGTAACGATGACAAAAGTTTTGAGTTTGTGTCTCCTGTCCATGTTCGTTGTCCGTCGGTAGAGTTTCCTGTATTGCCACAACTGAGGGTAAAGTGTTCAATTGGTTCATAGGCTTGAAGGTAAAAGAGGGAGATGAAAAGGTATGAGAGGGTGATGGTAATGGTTTTGAAGTTTATCAATGGTTTCATTTTTTGTTTGTTCTTGTTGATGAGTGTGTGTGTTTGGTGGAGAGTATCTGAGTTTGTGAAGAGTGAAGATTGATTTGTATGTGATGAAGATGATGATAAGGTTTCTTTGGCTTGAGAACGTAGAGAAAGGGGGAAGTTCTTGGGTCTTACTAAAAACTTGAAGAAAATTGCAATTGGAAAATGAAAATTACTTTTCCCACCAAAAAAGATTTGCTTAAAAACATAATGAATTGATAGACGATTTTGCTCCAACAGTAGTTAACTATCGTTCGTTCATTCTAGCGGTAGTTGATTACTGTTGCGATATGGAAATATTCCAGTCAGAAAGCAACAATAGTTAACCATATTTCAAAAAACTTCAAAACTCTCACACTCTATCAAATTTCTCCAATCTGATTTTCACGAAAATCATTCAAATCTCTTCAACAAAATCACAAGTACTCATGATGCTATTAACATACAATGTAGTGTTTTTTTAATAATTTTCGTCTAATGTTAATGTTTATGATTAGTTTTAAAATATAATTTTTTGTTAGTTTAGGATTTTATAATTGAATGTTGTTGTTGTGAATGTTGTTTAGAGTATATTTATGTATAATGTGGTTGTGTAGAAGTTGAATTAACACAACGAGTCATTGTTTTATCTTTTGCACTCAAGGTGTTGGATAAAATTCCGATATGAATATTTCAATAGTTTTTTATTTTTGTTTTTGTGTAGATATGTCTAGGAACCCATGTATAACCCGACTCGGCAAACATATCATGACAAAGAGTGATAGGCAGGAAAGGATGGTGGAAAACCCTCATATGCCTAAGAGGGGGAGGGAAGTAGGAAACCGGATGGTGCGGAGGCCTCACAGGCACAGTCGTAGGTGCTTGATCTTACACAGGAGCAGGCAGGGGCTGACCTGAGCAGGGGAAGGTGTGGCAATAGCCACACCAGCCCAAGCCCATTTTTAAATTTTTATTTTTTTTATCAATGCACACTTACTCAACAGCCAATCCCAACCCATGACATTCACTTTTTTATTTTAAGTATCAGCAACACGCGTTTTCCTTCTGAACACACAAACTCAACAACACCACTAGTCCACCAACGGTAAACTATTGCTCTCCTCTCTCAGCCCATCTATCGTCGCTCTCCTCTCCTCTCTCAACCCATCTCCTCTAATCTCCTTTTTCAGGTCAGTTTTGAAATTACTATACTGAAATTGATAGTAGTAGTGAGATTAATTGAATTAGGATATTGAAATTGAAATTGAATCAAGATAGTGAGAATATCAGTGATGTCAGAGCCGTACTAGAATTGAAATTGATTTTAACTTTTAGGGTTTGGTTACTCAAATTGATTTTATATTGTTTAAGGTTGAAATTGAATTAGGATGAATTGTTTTGATTTTAACTTCTTATTAACAATACTACAAAATACCCCCTTTAATAGCATTCATTTTAGCGTTTAATAGCGCTTTTGAAGCACTAAGAAAGCCACCGCTATTATAGGTCAGAAGCCTATAATAGGTCAGAAGCCTTATTTTTCTCACAGTCGTTTCTTACCATTTTCTGAAAAGCGCTATTGTAGCCTTTCTACTCAAATTGGTATTTCTTAGCACTTCCTGAAAAGCGCTATTGTAGCCTTTCTACTCAAACGGATGTTTCTTAGCGTTTTACTGAAAGCGCTAATAAAAGTTACACATTTTTTATTTTATTTTTCAAATCAACAACCAAAAACGCTATAATTAAATTTACAATCTAAAACGCTATAATAAGCTACTGAAATATGAATATAGAAAATTGCATTCATGATAATCTCATTACAAATGTTATAATATTAATCAATCCACAATTACAAAAAAAGAGAGGAAAAAAAAGCACTTAAAAGCAGCCACAATTACGAACAAAAAAACACCTACATTTAAGAGGACACTCGTCACAAGCTATCCGACGTCTAGTTGATAATTCTACCAGCAACATTATTTTCTCCTATGTCGTATAATATGAAACGAAAAATTAATTAACATAGAATTTCCAGCACAACCAACTACGGTTTAAAATAACTCAAAATTAAAAAACACAAATGAAAATTGTTGAAAAAGAAAACGAAACTCACTAATATACTCGACCATAAAGGTTGTCCAATCCTCCTTGACCTCAACTAGCTTATCTTTAGAATAGGTTTCACATTTATAATCTTCAAAGTACTTCAAATATAAAAGTAGCAAAAAATTTGAGTTAGAAAATGAATGCATATATATATATACACACACACACACACACACACACACACACACACACACACACAAATTAATAGTATGTTTACAATCACATAAGTACATTTTCGGGGATCATATCTTGATTTTCCAATATTATCTCTTTCATAAATCGCATGACAAAATAGCCAGAGTCAATGTCATTAGTTTGCTTAGGACACTGACAAAAAAAATTACATAATTAAAATTTAATCCACATAATGAATTAAAAATACCATTGATTACGTAGTAAAAAAGATACCATTGATTAGAAAACACCTTTATTTATATCCATGGGATTTTAATTGACTTTGATTTTGACTTGGGATTAAGGGCACGACAAATATACATGGCGCTACCAAAATTAAATCAACTTCAAATGAGTAATAACACTCAATAATCATACTTATGTCAATTATAAATCAAAAGAATCAATATTCACTTCATGAACTTGCTTTTTACATCTTCATAGTCTTGATGTCCCCCCGGCAATGAATCCATATAATATATCATCTCAGCTCCGGGATTGATGACTGGGAACACACAATGATTTAGCCTGCACCCATCATAATTTACATATATTTCAATTCTAATTAAAAAATCACATTTTCAAAGTCTGTCATCGTGAATAATGTTTTGAAAAGTAAACTCACCCTAAATTGACCGGTGCAAAAATCAACTTATTCTTAAACTTGTGCATCAATATGATGTCTGCTATTAGTTGTCCTTGTTTATCAACCCACGAGGCTTGATCAACTTTTCATAAAAGAACCTTGAAATAGAAAACAACATTTCATTTGAGATTTTTTTTAACAGCAAAAATATATTAATAACGCAACATAACAACTTAAGAAGAACCTCACGAAAAGACGGGCAACACCAACCGCAAACAAACACACACAACATGAAGCAACACGTGTGATATGCCACAAACAGCACAAACAAACCCACATCCCCACCAAAACATAAAAAAAAAAAAAAAAAAAACATAAAAAACCAAATAGCACACTCCCAAAAATATAGGAATAGTAGTACATCAGAGTTTGTGATATAAAACCAATATAATAAAGCCCTATAGCAGTCCTAAGTAACAACTATTAAACAGAGGTACCTGGCATATACAGCTATAACAGTGTCACTTAACCAATCATGTTCCACAAGCACTTTGCCAAATATAACATTGTTCATGTCAATCGAGAATAGATCTCCTTTCTTCATTAAAATCCTCACATAATTATCAAGGCATGATACCATATCAGGCTTCACAGTTTTCATCTTTTTGTTTGGTGAAGCAATTGATTCAGCACTACATTGGGGTCTCTTGTCAATTTTTTTAGATTTAGCTGGAATCTAATTAGTTACAAGTGACCAAATAATAAAACAAATATCACTTATCAATCACAAATGTTAATAATAGGTAATTAATTTACCTTTTGATGTTCATCAACCAATTTAAAAAGATTCAATTGCCATGGCACAAATGTCCCTATTGCTTCACCAACAGTCAAGACATCCCCTTCTTCAACAGGTATAGGCAAAAAAGCATTCCTCTCTCAGCCCATCTACTGTCACTCTCCTCTCTCAACTCATCTCCTCTCATCTCCTCTTTCAGGCCAGTTTTGAAATTACTATACTGAAATTGATAGTAGTAGTGAGAGTAATTGAATTAGGATATTGAAAATGAATCAAGATAGTGAGAGTAGTAGTGATAGCAAAGTCGTACTAGAATTGAAATTGATTTTAACTTTTCGGGTTTGGTTACTCAAATTGATTTTATATTGTTTAAGGTCGAAATTGAATTAGGATGAATTGTTTTGATTTTAACTTTTTTTGGTATTATTTAATCATTTGACCAAAAAATAATTGTCATACTAGTATTGGAAGTCCAAATCCACCCTTGGGAGCAGGTGTATGAGACTCATGACACCAATATGATCCTATCGAGAAGCATTGCGTTGATGGGCCTGAAGATTCGTACTTTCAGCCGCCAAAGGTAGAGGAGGATCAAACTGAGGGTGAGGATGAGGCACCCACACATGTCTTCCTTGTTGGGCCTCCCTTTCCTTGAGGTCTTGAGGACCTATCAGTCTTGTCCGGATACGCACGTCATGTTACCGTGCCTCTCTGGACAATCGTTGATAATGTAAGTGTTTTTATTTTTTAAACTTTTTATTTTTCAAGTGTTATAAAGGTTTTTATGTCATTGTTAATTGTTTAATATCATTACAATATTATTGATTTATAGTGTTAAGTGTTCGATGTATAAGTAATTAATTTTATGGTGTTAATTGATTAAGTGATTAAGTGTTTATGTGTTTAAGTGATTAAATGTTTTAGTGTTAAGTGATTAAATGTCTATAGTGTTTAGTGTTAAGTGATTAAGTGAATATTTTTATAAAGTTAAGTGTTAAATGATTAAGTGATTAAATGAATTGTTATATATTTATTAGTTTATTTATTTGTGTTTCAGATTTTGTTTTCGTGCCAATTTTGATGCATAAATCATGGGCTAGGAGAGCTTAGCCGCTCAACAGCAAATAAGTTATGGTTTTGGGATCCGGTTAGAGCGTTTGGATTACATGATTTGCTATATATAGGGTACAAGAGTGTGACTCATGTCATGAGACTAGCAGTTTCCATCTACCAGTGGGAGAGATGAGCATCACATTGGGTGATGTGACTAATCTTCTCCACATTCCCATTGAAGGGCGTCTGCTTGACCATGAAAGAAAGGTGCCTTGGGATCGTGGAGTAGAGTTGATGGTGAGGTGGTTAGGTGTTTTGGAGGTTGTTGCAGTGAAGGCGTGCAATGACGGTTTGGTGCAAATATTACTTATACCTCGCTGAAGAAACTTTATGAGGCGCACCTTACTCTAGCTACACAGCTGGCGTTGCCACAGTCGAGGGCGGAGTTGCAGGAGAGAGCTAGGCGTAGGCAATGTTGTGTTAGGAGTTTTTTGCTATATCTCCTGGGATGTACATTGTTCACTGATAAGAGCAACAAACACATTGAGTTGATATTCCTTAAGACGATAATGGACTTGACTATAGTGAATAGATGGTCGTGAGGAGGGATGGCCTTGGCTCTCCTATATCATTATTTGCATGAAGGGCAATTTTCTTATTGAAATCACATGCATGAAGGGCTACAAACTCAACAATCACTTAGGGTGTGTTTGGATTGAGGGTTTAGGAGGGAAAGGGAAGGGAAGGTTCACTTTTAATTTTTAAATTACGAACAATGTAAAATATTTTTTAAAAATAAATTAAGTGTTTTTGAAGTATTATATATTCATTTAGCATGTTGTTAATTCAATTTTCTAAAACTCATTTTATAATGTCCGTAATTTAAAAAAGAAAAGTAAGTCCTCCCCTCTCTTCCCCTCCTAAACCCTCCATCCAAACACACCCTTAAGAGAATTGCTCATGAATCTCCTTCAACTATCACAATTTCAAGAAAATAATGATTGATAGTTAACTAGTGGTACACTTTTAAACAACCAAATGTTCATCGTACGTTCCAATGAATTAAATAATTTGAGAGGCTATTGAGCAATCATCAAACCCTAGAACTGTTTATGTAACTGTTGGACTTTAAAAAAATGCGAAAAAGAATATTTTTTTTAAAAAGTCGTAGAAATGTTCTTCCCACGAAATGACGTGGGTATGCAGAGAGATAGTAAGACAGGAAAGTCCTCATTTCAATAAAATATTCAAATATTATTATTGAAAGTTCTTTTGAGCAAGTAGCATGATTTGCGTACCACAAGAATACAAAATGAAGGAAAAGAAATGCAGCCCTCTTAGTCACAATAAGAAGATAAATATTACAAGACAAAAGTATGACGTTGACGCATACAATTTATTTATAAATTTAATTTATTCACATTTTTAGTATAAAAATGTATTATAATTTTTGTATACTGTAATTTTTAAACTAATCTAATTATAAACAATTGTAGTTTAATCCTAAAAAATATTTATCAAACAAACTAGTAATCAAAACTAGTTAACCTTTATTTAGAAGCCAAATCAATTACTCCTCTGGTCACTTATTTACCAAAAAAAAAACTGTATACATACTGTTTAATGAATTCAGTTAAGTGTAGTTAATATTTTTTACTTGATGAAAAATATGAGTGAAATTTACTAAATTAGCCTTGAGTGGAATAACTTTTCATTTTTTCTACTACTTTGATTGGTTCGGTACTGCTACTATCAGAAGGGAAGACGGAAGGATACATGCATAAGTTACCTTGGAACTCGTAAGAAAAAAAGTGGCATAAATGTCTTAAAAAACAAGCTAGTAAAGTAGAATATTAAACTAGGGTAAATTAGGAATAGTAGTATTAAATAGTTTAAAAATAGTTAAGTTTTGTTTATATTTGTGACTAAGATTTGAGATGTTTTTTTGCTTATATTTGTGATCGGAGAGAGTACATTGAAAAACCTAATTCATAAGATCATGTGCGTAAGAGTTTACAATACAAAAGTTCAAGATACAAAGCTAGTTAACTTACCTAACACAGTTTAGATAAAATGACATAAATTTTGGGTTTGAACTGAAACTTGAGTATGCAACAAAGTTAAAATTTTAAGGGAGAATTTGCCAGTCATTCGATGGAGAATTCTTACAGTCAATTTTTTATCAGCTGATAGTTGAACATATAGTAAACACACCACTCTACCCATCAGTGACGACAAGTCGCCTTATTTGGAGGGAAAAAATCATGCTGAATTGTTTCTTCGTAGTGAATGTTGTTTTTGTGTGCGAGAATTATTTGATACATCCTATGTCAAAGTACAAGGCTCTTCGAATCTAATTTGGAAGCTCAAGATTGCCCCAAAGGTAAAAAACTTTATGTGACGAATTTGTAGGAATTGATTACCAACTCGTGTACGCCTAAGAGATAAAGGAGTCACGTGTCCTATGAATTATACGCTGTGTATGATGGACATTGAGGATACACTTCATTTATTTTTTCAATGTCCAAGTAGTTTAAATGTTAAGAGTATGCTGCCTTTCTTTTCTTCTATGTCTATTTTGCTACAACAAGATATGGATAGCAAATATATTATCTTCAAAGCCTTACATGATTTATCCAAGGAAGGTGTGACTTTATTTTGATATGTGTTGTGGAGTATCTGGAAATAAAGAAACAACAGAGTGTGAAACGAGGTAACTGGCGCTTATACTTATGTTGTTGAGAGAGCAAGAGTTATGCTTCATGATTACCAAGATGCACGAAGGATTTATAATACATTTGTTGCACAACTGCGACAAGGAGGAAATGTGAAATGGATCAAACTAGTTGACGGAAGATTTAATTGCAATATTGATGCTTCTTTCTCCTAGTTTTCTAATAGAGTGGGAATAGGAGTTTGTATAAAGAGTGATACAAGCATTTTTGTTTTGGCAAAAAACTGAATGGTTTACTATAGTATGTGAGGTGCATGTTGGCAAAACTCTTGGATTGTTATTAACTTTAGAATGAGTTCATCAATTACACTTGGAACCTATCGATTTTGAGCTTGATGCCAATAAATTGGTGGCCATAGTTTTTCATCTGCACGTCAAGATGTTACCGAGTTTGAAATGATTATTCATAATTGTAAAACTATCTTTGAACAATATTATATCAACTCTAGTGTTGAGTTTGTGAGGGGACAAACAAATGAGACAGTCCATAAATTAGTTAAGGCAACGACATTCTCAGCTAGTTTTCAGATTTTAGTATAAATATCATATTATATTAAACACATTTTAAGTAATGAAATGCTATAAGCTCTTTTCTTTATAAAAAAAAATGTTTCTCTTTGCAGTTGTGAGTAAAAGATGTTCAATTAAAAAAAAACTAATCAAAATAAAATAAAATATATTCTCAGCATCTATGCTGATGGATTTCTAAGTGGCAACATATTAGACTTGGAAATTATAATGAGACTTTAAAGTTGGTATTTTTGCATCCAAAACTCATTTAGATTAAAAACATGTTTGCTCTGTTACTCCTATTTTTATCACAAAAGAAGGACATGGAGTAAAATATAAATATTAGTGTTAAATTAAAAAAATAAATTTTTTAGAGGGAGAATTCATTTTTAAAGAGAATAGAAAATTCAAATATTCTTAACAAGTATACTAACAACAGCTTGCTGTTTTCCCAATACGTCCAAGCCCAAATCACCATCAAACATTTTTTTAATTCTGTTTTTCTCATTCACTCAATACATTATTGTAGCACTATCAAGTTGTTTATTCATCTCTTAATACATATGGAGCAAAAACATTGACCTTTTGCTTTCTTGTGTCTTAGTCAATAGCACCATGGTCCTTCTTTCCAAAATTGAACAAGTCAAAGAAATTAACAAAAATATTTTTTTTAAAATTAAGGTATCTCTCATGCACAAAATTCTATGTTAACAACTCAAATTGATAAGGAGAACTAAATTTGCTACTACTTGTACTCCCTCCGTCCCTTAATATAACCTCCTATTGCTTTTTTCACATTTCTTAAGAAATGTTGTTGGTGTAGTTAATGTGTCTGTTTTATAGTACAATTTTACAAAATTAACCTCATTAAAGAGATAAAGTGAAAAGTCAATTTATTGTACTTTTAGAATTAGTAGTAGTATTAAATAAGGGTATCTATGAAAAATAATAATTAATGTGTGTTGTAATTTGAAAAGGGGTTATATTTAGGGACAAAAAAGAAAACAAAAGGGGGGTTATATTAAAGGACGGAAGGAGTAAGTTTTTTTTTGGAAATACCCTAGAACTTTCCCCTCCTTACCCATAATCCTTATCAAAGTTACCAACTTTTCTTCACTCTTCACAATTCCATGAAATCACACCCTTCAACTCCTTTTCAATAGCATGTTCATAGTTCTCCTTTTCAAAGCTGAACAAATCAATAAATATAAGTAATTTTCAACATCCTCCCTATTATTGGTTAAAGTTATACACACTTTGAAAAGATATAGTGATTACACTAATTTATATGATTAAATTAGTTTTATCGACTAAGACCACTCTTTTCAACTTATTTTTTAGGAAAATGCACAAGGACAAATTATTAATGATAAAAATGATATTAATGACAATGATTTTACCACATTTTATATGAATATTTGAATCCATTTTACCATAAAGTTTTTTTAATAATTTAATAATAAAGTCTTAATATTTTTAAAGTTGAACAAGTCAAAATAATCAAAGTAATACAAATTTTCCAATTGCAATTTTCTTCAAGTTTTTAGTAAGACCCAAGAACTTTCCCTTTTCTCTACGTTCTCAAGCACCACCTATCAACTCAACCCAAAAAACACCTTATCATCATCACAAACAAACCATTCTTCACTCTTCACAAACTCACATACTCTCCACCACACACACACTCATCAACAAGAACAAACAAAAAAAATATGAAACCATTGATCAACTTCAAAACCATAATCATCACCCTCTTATGCTTTTCCACCTCCCTCTTACACCTTCAAGCCTATGACCCAATTGAACACTTTACCGTCAGTTGTGGCACAAATGGAAACTCTACCGACGGACAAAGAACATGGACAGGAGACATAAACTCAAAACTTTTGTCATCATTACAAAACAATCCAACAACAATTTCTGTTCCAAAAACAACACAAAATCCTTCTACAAACAAAGTTCCATATTCAACAGCTCGTTTATCACACTCAATATTCAACTATTCTTTACCCGTCAGTACAGGTCCAAAGTTCCTCCGTCTTTTTTTCTACCCTACTACTTATACCAACGGTTTTAACCGTTATGATGCCTCTTTTACCGTTATTTCTAATGGTTTCACACTTCTTAAGGATTTTAATGCTTCATTAAACGCTGATGTTGAAGGTGTTGATACTATATTGAAAGAATATGTTATTAACGTTGGTGATGATCAAAGGCTTGATTTGAGTTTTATTCCAAGTAGTGGAAATTCTAATAACTATGCTTTTATTAATGGAATTGAAGTCTTATCCATGCCTGATTATCTCTATTATACATCACTTGAGGATCCTGGATTTTCACTTGTGGGGGCCACTAATACACAGTACAATGTTCCTAACAGTGTTGCACTTGAGACAGGTAACAATTATTTTAACTTATTACTCTCATAATCTTATATCATAGTCATACCTATCAAATGAATTGAACTTTGTTATCTGCAAATTTAAATGTTACTAGTATTAATTAGAATTCATGTTCCAACTATGTATTTCATTTGAACACCTACAAATAGTTCATAGAAGATTCGATAAATAACCAACTTAATTGACGTATTATACGACCTCGTGATGTGAAATTATCAACTACCATGAAATATAAAAATTAAAAAAAAAAAACTTAAAACTTCAAATTAAATAGGATATATTATCATTTTTAAGTTCAAAAATCTAAAAAAGAGACAAAAATTGCATTATTTTGAAATGGGGAGAACAATTTGTGAATGCGTGAAAATATGAGGACCAAAACTATAATAAGTTAAGGCTGTGTACGACTTAAAATTAGGCCCCTATTTGAAATTTGTTTAATCAAACTCTTAAAATTAGTTGGCACATGTCATGGACCTAGTTTAAATTTAAAGTTGATTTAGTTAGAAATAGAAACCTATGTTACCATTATGCAAATTTGTGACACTTTCTTTCTTTGCATTTAGCAAAAATCAATACTTAAGTCTTAAAAACACATTCTTAATTTATGGTAACTCCATTGCAGATTACAGGATCAAAGTTGGAGTGCAAGATAACTCACCAAACATTCCAGATATAGGCATGCTCAGAAACTGGAACATCAATGACACAACCTATTTAAAAACACCACCAGCACTTGACTTTGTCCCAGCAGACATATCAGGTACGAGGAACATCACTGTAACACCTGATTACATAGCACCAAAAGAACTCTTCAGAACAGCACGTGACTTAGGAACCAATGCCACTCTCAACAAACTCCTAAACCTAACATGGGAATTCCCAGTTGATTCTGGCTTCATTTACTTCATCAGGTTCCATTTCTGTGAACTCGACCCCAACATAACTAGTGCAGGCGATCGAGTCTTCATCGTTTATTTGCAAGGAAATGTGGTTGGAGAACAATTTGATGTTATGAAATGGACCCGAAATCAGAAAGGTCTTGCAGTGCAACGAAACTACGCAGTTTTGATTCCAAAGAGTGAAAGTAATAGCAACAAAAAGGTTAACCTCAAAATTGAAATGCATCCTCTTGATGGTAGAGGCTCCAAATACAGTGACCCGTTTTTAAACGGATTGGAAATTTTCAAAATTAGTGATGTTAGTTCGAAAAGTCTAGCTGGACCGAATCCAGATCCGATTCAGAATCCGGTTCAAGAGAAGAATAGCAAAAAAAGCAAAAATGGAACGACAATAATTGGTGTCGTTCTAGGTGTTGTATTTGGTGTCGTTTTACTTTCTATTGTCATTTTCTTCGTTTACAGAAGAAAACGACAAACAGAAGAGAAACACTCTAAAACCACAAAAGATTCAAAGTCTTCGACGACTTCAAAGTGGGGTCCATTGTCATTTGCAACAACAACAAAATCAACAAATTCAAACTCATCTCTACCGTCGGATCTCTGTAGGAGCTTCTCCCTCCTAGAGATCCGTGCTGCCACAAACAACTTCGACGAACTCTTCATCGTCGGAGTTGGAGGATTTGGCCATGTGTACAAAGGCTACATTGACAATGGCTCAACACAGGTTGCGATAAAACGGCTTAAACCGGGTTCACAACAAGGCGAAAATGAGTTCATGAATGAAATCGACATGCTCTCAAAGCTTCGTCATCTTCATCTCGTTTCTCTGATCGGTTACTGCAATGAGAACAACGAGATGATCATTGTCTATGATTTCATGGCACGTGGAACATTACGTGATCATCTTTATAATACTGAGAATCCTGCTTTATTATGGAAACAACGGTTGCAAATTTCGATAGGAGCAGCACGTGGACTACACTACCTTCATACCGGTGCAAAGAACACGATTATTCACCGTGATGTGAAGACGACGAATATTCTGTTAGATGATAAATGGATAGCAAAGGTATCTGATTTTGGGCTTTCGAGGATCGGGCCTACAGGTATTTCGAAAGCCCATGTTAGTACCGTTGTTAAAGGAAGTGTTGGGTATTTAGACCCGGAATATTATAAACGTCAGCGTTTGACTGAGAAATCCGATGTTTATTCTTTTGGTGTTGTTTTGTTCGAGATATTGTGCGCAAGGCCACCACTGATTAGAACTGCCGAGAAGAGACAGGTGTCGCTTGCTGATTGGGGGAGGTATTGTTATAAAAATGGGATGTTGGGGAGTATTGTGGACCCGTCGGTGAAGTGGAGTATAGCGCCAGAGTGTTTGAGGAAATTTGGGGAGATTGCGGTTAGTTGTTTGTTGGATGATGGAACAACGAGGCCATCGATGAATGATGTTGTTTGGATGTTGGAGTTTGCCTTACAGTTACAAGAGAGTGCGGAAAAACGTGAACCTCAGGCTGTTCCGCACACTCTTGGCCATGACGTGGAAGGTGAGAGAATAGATGAAAATGATGATGACGTGTTTAGTAGTGGGACCGATGTAGGAATTGTTTCTGATTTTAATAAGACTAGTGAAGTGAGTGTGAGTACTATAAGTACTGGAAGTACTAGTGGAGATCATAGCTATGGTTATAACAGAGAAAGTGTTTTTTCTGAAATTATGGATCCAAAAGCACGTTGAGGGGAATCGATTAATTGAATAAGCATGTAGGGTGGAAAGTTAGTCTATGGTATTTAAGTCAAAGTTGTAAGAAATTTGAATGTATATTTTTTTTCTTTCTTTTTAGTGTTTTATATGTTGTGTTTGAGGTTGTAATATAACTTGTACAGGAATTAAATTACTTCTGTCTCTGAGAATTATAAGAAATTGCTATGTTTTTATCTTGATAAGATATTTGTTAATCCATTTGATTAATTTGATGCAAGAATAACTTGATAATACTAATATGATTGAGACAAATTTTAATACTATTTTGTTCATCTCTAATGCACTCGGTACGAGCCTTGGTGCAATGGTAAGGTTATTGCCACAGGTTCAAATCGTTAAAACAGCCTCCTTAAACGCCATTTGGTGAGAGCCTCTTGCACACGACGGTTGTGCAATTTGTATGCACCATTTCATGTGAATCAGTAAAAGTTAAACTCGGTAATCTAAAATTTACAACACTCACACGTACTTGCGCACCAAACACATAACGCGAAAAAACTTAAATTACAGAAATAAATTAGAATCAATAAATAGAATAGAATGCATCTTCCAAAGAGTACTCTCTGGCTAAGTAGAGTCTCTAGATGCTTACATTATTATAGATATATTTGTAATGTTACAAATTTTGTAAAGATAAAAAAATAAAAAAAAGCTAATGCTTGCAATTTTTCATTTATTCATACTAAAAAAAAAATAGGTTTCTCCTTCCTTCAAACAAGTACTAAAGTTTGAAACTTTAAATGGATTCAAGTCCTTGAACAAAAAGGGTAGAAAAAGCTTCCATCACTTCCTTACTTAAAGCCAAACCAATCTCAATTCCACCATTGTTATTCCTACTTTCACTAATAGAAAATGCTCCTGTTTTATCAGTTGAAGTCATATCAACTTTCTTAGGCTTTCCAAATCCAAAATCAATACTATAAACCTCAAACCTTGGTGATCCAGCAATAGAGTAAATTTTACTATTCTGATTAGTATTAAACATATTAGCTAACCAATCTTTAGCTCCATTCAACACTCCATCATTTTTCACCCTATTCAAAGCTTCATTCATCCCTTCTAAAGCACTTACAAATCCATCTTTTCCAACTAGTTTCTCTGTCTCAAGCACAACCTTTTGACCTGTAACACAATTTCCAAAATACATAGGAGAAATTGAAGGCTCTAATCTAGCCCTAGAATCCACACTAAATATGAAAATCACTTCTTCAACCTTAGGTTGCTCAGCTTTTGTTAAACATGCTAACACATAAGCACATGTAACTGAAAAAGTTGACAAATTTGTTACATTCATTTTCATCTCATTTTTTGCATATTCTTTAAGCTTTTGAATGTTTGAAGGTGTCAATTCAAATAAGCTTTTAATTGCATCATTTTTCGCGGCACCGAAAAAATCCCAAACCTTGAGACTTTTATTATTTGGTCCATCAAGTTTCATCAAAGCATCAGCATATGCTTCACTAATTCCACTATGATGATCTTCTATCAATGATCTATCAAAAAAAGGTGTTAGATTTTCAGGTAAAGATAAAAAAGATGAATCAAGGTTAGAATTAGAACATGCAATATTGGACCATGATTTCAAAAAAGTGGTGGAAGATTTTCCATCTAAAGCAGCATGGTGTGATGATATTCCAATGCAAAAACCGTTGTTTGGAAACAAAGTGATTTGAATTGAAATCAAAGAAGCTTTTTCATGTGAAGTTTTCAAAAGTGGTATCAAATGATGTCTTTTTGAAGCTTCACATTGATTAGAAGAAAGATCTTTGAAGCTTTCATTGGACTCAACAACATTGAAGGAAACAAAATCTCCCTTAACATAGTTTATGATTGGTTTGATTGAATCACTAGGCCAAATTATGTTACCAGCAAGAGGGAGAAAGTGTTGAAGTGTGAGTGAAAGTGAATGTTTGAGAATTGGAAGAAGAGTTTCATAGAAAAAAGAGGTTGATGAGTTTGTGAATTCATAGAAGAAAAGACGTTCAACTGGTGGAAATCTTAACCATAGAAGATCAAAGAAAGTGAGAGGAAGTGAGGTTGGTGATTGAGAAGTTTTTGTTGGTTCATGAAATGGTTCAATATTGCAAACTTCAACAACTTTGGATGATTCTTCTTGATGTGCCATGGTTCAAGAAAGGGGTGTGATAAAGCAACAAAACCTTATGTTATATAATGAGTTGATGAATTCAATAATAATATAATGTGTAAGGGATTCGGTCAAAAAAATTTAATGTGCATGATATTTTATTTTATTTTAGTCAATGTGCATTATATTTTCTATATAAGCTTTTGGTGATGTAAGGTCTTGCGAACTAATCAAGGTGTAACATGTTTCAAAGTTTAGAAAGGTTGACAAATATTTTATATATTTCACTTAGAGATTAATTTATTTACAAAATGCCAATATAATTTTTTTATAAGCTAAAATTTATTTAAGATAAAAATTAGAGTATATCAATCTAAGTCAACCAAGAAAATTGTCGAAATTCTTTATTCAAATGATGTGATCGTAAATTTCAATGCGGTTTAAATATCTACAAAAAATCAAAGAATATATAAACAAGAATATCATGGTGAGATTTTTTATATATGTAGTCAAACTACAATAATAATTTTTTTTTGAGGGAAAACTACAATAACAATTTGTTATATTAATTCTAAAATTGCTCAAAAAAAATATGAATTCTTGAAGGGAAATATCTTCATCAATATCTATATATGGTGAGATGTTTTTTTTTACGAAATTTATATACGGAGCGATATGATTGAATAGAATATGAAAAAAAAGATTATACTCAAAATGCATACAGATTAAATGTAATTTATTTTGGTCAAGAAAATTAAATGATATGAAATAATAGTTCCTAGCTGACAAGGTAAGGCATTTTTTGGTGATAAAAAGTTTAGGTGGGTTTGGCTCCAAAGGGCACTTATAGAGGTACTTACAGATCACCCACCAACACTGCCCTCACATCGGTAGAGAGAATCGAACACACAACCTTCTGCAAGGAAGTGGCCCGTTCCTTACCAACTGAGCCAACGTGTGTTGGTACAAGGTAAGGCATTATGATTTGTTGAAATATTTCTTTTTTCTTTTTTATTCTAGAATTTGCTCTTTATTTTTTTTATGAAGGCTAATCGCTGATGTCAGTCTCCCTAATTCTAGATGTATATATTCACTTTTTATATTCAACTTTGACTTTTGTTTATTTTGTTATATGACACAAATTCAGTAGGGAGAAATCAACCTATTTGTCATCTGTACCAACAATGTTTTTTTTTTAAACATCCAACAATGTTTATATTTGTTAAAAGATACTCACTCGATCTTAACTGCA
Organism: Medicago lupulina; assembly: GCA_958299785.1. Taxonomy (NCBI): domain Eukaryota; kingdom Viridiplantae; phylum Streptophyta; class Magnoliopsida; order Fabales; family Fabaceae; genus Medicago; species Medicago lupulina. The sequence goes on from OY283145.1 coordinate 6,322,399, forward strand.
CTGTCACTGTTTTATAGTGTTAAAATGTTTGACCATATTTTTTAGTTAATATATAAATACAAATATTAGTATATAAAATGTTTGATTTATCTCAATAAATATTTTTAAAATATTAATTTTTTATACTATTTTATTATAAATAATGAAATATACTGATAGTCAAAGTTTGATTTTTTTTAAAGTGGTCAAAATTGATTGTATATTTTACTCAAAAAAAAGTTGGTTGTATATTGATATTTGTGAAGTAGTTGATTATGACATGTATTAAGAAACATGACAATATTAATTTCTATACATTTGCTGGAAAAAAAAATTATAATGTAACCAACCTATCAAATAACATCATAATATTATTTTTATAAATTAGTTTCTAGAATATCTAAAACCAATATTTATATGGGGTGGTTTGACTAAATCCTCTTTTGTTAATATATACAAATTAAATCTTTTTTTGTAATAATTTTTTTCTGGAATACAAGTTTAATCCCTATTATAATATGTTTTTGCTACTATAATTTATAAAATTTCTCTACACCAATCCAAGCATCCACCTAAGTGGTATAACCTAATTGCGATGGCTCTAAAAATCTTTTTTGAATTTATTAATGTGGTCAACTTTTTTTGACTAATTACGTGGTCATTGTATACCGTTCAACTTTATTGACTATATCCTCCGGTCACTAATATAAACAAAAATCCATTTTTTATATACATTTAATTAATGATGTATATGGTCTTTATTATATGTCACATACATAATTAATTGAATGTATTTAAAAAGTAAATTTTTGCTTATATTAAAAACTGAAGGATGTATATAAAAATTTCTTTATAATTGACATTTATTTCAATTGATTTCTTTTGTATGAAAAAAGAGTTACCTTTGACTCAAAACTTGCTGCAACAGTGCAACTCAGCACCATATTTAAATAATCAGTACTTCCTCTGCTTCTAATCATGTAAAATTGACTTTATAGGTTCATTCAATTAATAGTGTATATGGTTGATATTATGAATCACATACATCATTAATTGAATGAACCTAAAAAATCAATTTTGCTTATAATTAGAAACGGGAGAGTATGCACAATTATTCATCTCCCTCAAAGAATAATGAAAACTCAAAATTGAAGGATAGTCCTTAAATTTTCAATGTTATTGGTTGTTATTAGCTTATGGATGTGTTGGATGCATTCCATCTTCAATCAAATTCATAGCAGATTTGAAGTTTAAGGCTCTGTTTCGTAAAAATAGCGGATAGCTTATAAGATAGTTGATGACTGATAGCTGATAAGATAGTTGAAGTGTTTGGTAAAATTAACGGTTCAACTAACTGATAAATATAAAATTATATAAAAGGACATTCTTAGTTCATAATAAAATTTATATAAGTTAATACACAAGTATTTAAAATTTAGTAATTTAAATTTATTAATTTAACTTATATTTTATATTATATTATTAATTATTTTTTACTCATTAAAATTTATTTTCTATTAAGTGTTTATACGTTATAAAAAAATGTTAAAGATAATAAAAAACACCTGAATGTATTATCATGTTTTTGAATTGACTTACCATAAGAAGAAAAAAATATGTAGCTTTCATGAGAAGAAAAAAAATTACCAACAAACTATATACGTGTTGTTAAGTTATCGTAAAAAAAAAAGTTATAGTAAGAAAAAAAAAATTATATAAACAGTATTATTAGGTTATCGTAAAAAAAAAAAACAAAAAAAAGATTAATTACACTTTTGGCCCCTTAAGTTTTCCAAAGTTGTGATTTTGGCCCCAAAAAAACAACTTTTTTTAGGCCTCTTAAGTTTACTTTTTGTTGCAATTTTGGCCCCTAGCCCAATTTTGACCCAGTCAACGCTAACGTGACGCCCACGTTAATATTTTTGTATTTTATAATAATATTTTTTATTTTGTAATTAAAAAAATAATAATAAATTTTTTTATTTTAAATTTTTGTTATAAAAAATTGTAGTTAATTTTTTTTCATTTGTAATAAAAAAACAAAAAAAAATATTTTTTTTAAAATTTTGTAATTAAAAAAAGAATTTTTTTAATTACAATTTTTTAAAAAAAATAAAAATAAAAAAAATTACACACGTGGCGCCCACGTGTCCGTTGACTGGGTCAAAATTGGCGTGGGGGCCTGAAAAAAGTTGTTTTTTTAGGGGGCGAAAATCACAACTTTAAGAAACTTAGGGGACCAAAAGTGTAATTAAGCCAAAAAAAAACATTGGAGAAAAATAAGTTATATTAATTTAATGCAAAGGTTCAATGCAATTACCAAAATATTAATTATAAAGGATAAAGTTGAATTTTGCTTTGAATAATAAGGGTAAAAATGGAAGAAGAAATGAGAAGCTATAAGCTATAAGCTTAAATGCTACTTGGAATAGCGTCTAAAAAATAACTTACAAGCTTATGAAATAAATTATAAGTTCGTGGTGAAAAACCATTACCAAATAAAAAAAAATTTGTCAGACGAGCTTATAAGCTATCCACTATAAGCTAGTTTTTCCGTCTTACCAAACAGACCCTAATTCACACATGACAAATTTAAAATCATTAATTCTGTCAAACCGTCTCAAAACCATAATAAATAGCATGCAATTCAGCATTCATGTTGGCAGTGATATTATTACTACAAGAGAATATGTATAACCAATTACAAAGAGACTCATGAATTAAACCACCATAACTAGATCGATCATGATTTCCAAAAAGCTACCATAAATAGAGTTTTCACAGCATCTTTTACGGGGGAAGCCAAGAGATCGATCACTCTTTATGCCAAACTTTTACTAAACCAAAGCTCATGATTCTAGCTTTCATGTGTGTGATTCAATGAGATTCATAGTACACCAATCCGCATAAAGGGTGTCGGAAAATACTTCTTTATTTCGAGCTTTCCAAATAAACCAAGAACTAATCAAAAAGAATTGGTTGTTTTTCTTTAAAAGAAGTGTTGTGAATTCGATGAAAAATCACACCAATAAAACCTTGATGTGTGGAGCAAGGAATAATTAAGCAACCAAACAAGTGGGTAACAGTTATAATCACAAACAAAAATAGAAAACAACGAGAGAGAAAAGAAGAGAGAACACAAAAGAATTTGTTGACCCAGTTCGGTCCAAATTGACCTAGTCTGGGGGAGAGAGCAGTCCTCCGTTCCACTATATGATGAGAAACGTTACAAAAGAGATATCAATGGGTTACAAGAATAAGTCTCCCACCTAATTCTACCCAAATCTCAGCCTCTTCCCGTAACCAAGAGACTCAATCCTAATAGTGTTTCCCAAGGTAAATCAACCCTCAAACCCTAGTGTTTGTTTCAAAGAGACAAACTCTATACAAACTCTAGTTTTGTTGTTGCCTTTCTAAACCTTTGTTTCAGCCCCCTCTATCTCAAGGTTTACTCTGATACAAAGCCTATATTTATAGTAAAAGAATCCTAAAAAAACTGGAACAAATCTAGGCCCGAAAATACATTTCTATTTTATTTTTCCTGCGCAAAATCGGCCACCGAAAATTCACGAACCAAAAAACCAAAAACCAGAGTGCAATTTGGCCACCGAGCCATCCCATTCGGCCACCGAATTTGACAGCATCATAACTCCAATTTCTTCAATTTTGAGGCACTTTCACAACAATTTCCACCTTGACTCTAAATTAGTGATGATGCCAAACCATCAACCACCTTGCTCCTCTTTCCCTTGCTTCCCACTACACCAAGTAGCTCCACAAGTTTACACCTTAACCTCTTCAGCCATCAGAATGTCTTCCGCCTTCTCGAAGATCCTTGTATCAAACTACACTAGGAATTTCAGATAGTTCTACAAGACTATACCATGCTTCTTCAACATAGGACATCTCCCGCTTCCTTGAAGATCTACTTGTTCCCAAATCACCCTTGGATTTTAGAGCAATCCATAAGTACACGCCTTAATCCCTTCAGCCCTCGGAATGACTTTCGCCTTCTCGAAGGTCCTTGCAGTCCAACTACACTAGGAATTTTAGGTAGTTCCACAAGCATTCACCATAAACTTTTCAACACGAGACATCTTCCGCTTCCTTGAAGATCTTCTTGCATCCAATCACCCTTGCCCTTTTTTTAGAGTAATCCCGCAAGTCGTGCTATACATTCTTCAACCTCATGAAGAAATCCCTTGCTCACCATAGAGCATAACACCCAAGGTCCTCCATAGTCGTACCATTACCGGTTTGTTCAACTCCACCTCAAGCTGAGCGTACTCTACCTCAACTAGCAAATGCGTACATCCCACTATGTCTTCAACCTTGAAACTCCACCTCAACAGGTAGATCATGAGTATTGTTGCCTCCGCCTCTCCAGACTGATCATGAGTATTCTTACCACCGTCTCTCCAGGCTGATGTTGAGTGTTTAACGTTGTTGGAACAAAGGGTGTTTCACAAATATACCACTTAAGTTTTGATGATAACAAGGTATTAAAAATTATCAATTGGATATGCTAAAAGTTTATTCAAGTGTACAGGACCATTAACAAAGAATTATTTACAAGAGGTTCTGACTGAATGAATTAAAGAGCAAAGGAAATTAAGACTGAAGTCTGAAGGGCATCTGAATGAAAGCGCTCATGGAAAGTCAGATGCAGAGTGCGTCTGAAGAAAGAGCTTCTGAAGATGACATCATAAGAAGCCAGTTTTCCAGAAGCAGATTTATCAAAAGCAAATATTCTTCCGAGGCCAAAGATCGTTGACAAAGTACAATGTACGGAAAGTACAACCACTATGTCTGCGCTTGTCCCTGCAACCACCAACTCTGCACAGTGTCTTCTATACACGACAAGAATAACAGCAACTAAAGCAGAGACTTTTCCATATTTGCTGGAATGGATTTGAATTTGATTTCATAGTACAATCCTCAAATCAAGCAAAGGATCAATGGTGTCAAATCAGCTTCGGTCAAGAAAAAGTGATGAGCTGGCAGTTCCCAACGTCTCTCAAATTCTCTATAAATAGGGATGAAGACTTGAAGAACTACACACGCACATATATTCATACACGGGAACAAGGCTATTCTCTCATATCCAAAAGTCGCAAACATTGCTCATCAACAACTTAGATAATTCTTACAAAAGTTCACATTTTAGAATATCTAAGTGTCTAAGAAAAACATAGTCTGTTCTGTTTAGTTTTGTTTTGTGAATACCTCTGATTGTATATCAAGTATTCAAAACTCTTTTCAATTCTCTGTAATTGTTTGGAAGTCTCTTGGAGTTGTCCTTGAGCATTGAAGTCTCTTTCTTGTGTGATTGAGCAAAGGAAGTCTCTTACTTGTGTGTTTGAGCAACTTGTAATTTGATATTACATTTTAGTGGAACTCTCCTTGGAAGTGCAAGGGGGACAGGACTACTTCCGGATTGTGGAAGGAACCTGTATAAATTGCTTGTGTCTTCTTCTTTCTCTTGCTCTCTTACTCTTATCCGCTGCACACTCAGACTCTGATTCTGAGAACAGTGCTTATTTTCGCGAGAAAGAAACATTTTTTAAAAACACAATTCAACACCTCCCCCCCCCCCCTTCTTGTGTTTTTCCCACCTTCAAACGTCTCTCCAGACGATCACCGCTTCACTAGGCATCATTCTCAAGGTGAGACACATCACCTTCTTCATCCTCCAAACAACACCACACCACTAGAGCACTCGCATCCTCATAAGCCTCAGAGACAATTTGTGCGGAGTTACCATTAATCTCCGGACAATCCTTCATGAAGTGACCCATCTTGTGACAGTTAAAGCATTTGGACTTAGACTTGTTACCACTCTTTCTCCGGTTACCTCTACCTCCACCATTCTCTCTCGAGACACTTAGGCCTTCACCGCTTTCATGAATTCTCAAGTCCTTGGACTTGGTCGACTCCTTGGTTCTCAAAGCCGCTTGAACTTCTTCCAAGGTAACAGTGCCTTCTTTGCCATAGAGCATGGTATCTTTGAACGATTCAAAAGATTTCGGTAGAGCACGCAACAAGAGTATAGCTTTATCTTCATCCTCAAGTTGCACCTCAATATTCTCTAGGTCATCAAGGATTTTGTTGAACTCTGTAAGTTGCTCCATGATGGCCTTTTACTCCACCATCCTGAATGAGTAGAGTTGTTGCTTTAGGAACTTTGTCATGTACAAAGACTCCAACTTTGCCCACATCGATGTCGCGGTTGGTTCCTTTGCTACTTCTCTCAAGACTTTATCCCCGAGGCACAAGACAATGGCACTCCTGGCCTTGTCCACCATCTCGGTCTTCTCCGCTCGTGACATGGTAACCGGTAACGAACATTCACCCTTCAAAGCTTTCTCACACTTCTGTTGTATTAACACTGCTTCATCTTTACCTTCCATAACCCAAAATCATTATCTCCGGTAAATTTCTCAATATCCCACTTCGAACCCATGGTACTTGATTATCCTTTGATCTTTGCCCCACGGTGGGCGCCAATTGTTGTGAATTCGATGAAAAATCACACCAATAAAAACTTGATGTGTGGAGCAAGGAATAATTAAGCAACCAAACAAGTGGGTAACAGTTATAATCACAAACAAAAGTAGAAAACAACGAGAGAGAAAAGAAGAGAGAACACAAAAGAATTTGTTGACCCAGTTCGGTCCAAATTGACCTAGTCTGGGGGAGAGAGCAACCCTCCGTTCCACTATATGATGAGAAACGTTACAAAAGAGATATCAATGGGTTACAAGAATAAGTCTCCCGCCTAATTCTACCCAAATCTCAGCCCCTTCCGTAACCAAGAGACTCAATCCTAATAGTGTTTCCCAAGGTGAATCAACCCTCAAACCCTAGTGTTTGTTCCAAAGAGACAAACTCTATACAAACCCTAGTTTTGTTGTTGTCTTTCTAAACCTTTGTTTCAGCCCCCTCAATCTCAAGGTTTACTCTGATACAAAGCCTATATTTATAGTAAAAGAATCCTCAAAAAACTGGAACAAATCTAGGCCCGAAAATACGTTTCTGTTTTATTTTTCCTGCGCAAAATCGGCCACCGAATGCATCCATTCGGCCACTGAAAATTCACGAACCAAAAAACCAAAAACCAGAGTGCAAATTCGGCCACCGAACCATCCCATTCGGCCACCGAATTTGACAGCATCAGAACTCCAATTTCTTTAATTTCTTCAATTTTGAGGCACTTTCACAACAAGAAGCTTTTTAATCCACTCATAACAAATAGGATAAAAACAATTATGAGTTTGGAAAAAAATCTAGAGCTTCCATATTCTCGTGGCTTTGGGACCATCTCACAAAGTGTGAAGAGCTGCTCCACATCGAGGAACAGAAGAATCTCAACAAATTATTTGGTAACATATATCATGCATAAAAGTCCAAACAAAATCTCTTATATTCTGAACAACTTTAACTTTCCTACACGTTTGGTTATTTTCCGTTCTTACTAGTTACGACAAAGTTGGGTGCGTTTTATCAATTTATGACCTAGGCACTAAAACTATATATTGTATATAGTGGTATTACTGTGCAGGTGACGTATTGGATGATATACCACTTGTGTTTTGGACTTTAGTCCATAAGGACAATTTATATGTATGGACCGTCTGATTAAGAAGTACACTAAACTATCATCAATAAGTAAAATCTATAAAGTTTTCTCAACTACCGCGATTATAATTAGGATGTGTACATTGGGGTTGCATTTGATAATGATTGCTTTACTATAATGAAGTAAGAATATTAAAGAGCAATTAGGTCATGTTGACTTTCTAACAAAAATAGTTAAGCCAAATGCGTTGGTACTTAAACCGCTTCTTTGGTCACAATCCATAATGTCTTTGTGTGCGCGTAAAAACTCGTCGTAAAGGTGGTAATAGAATATCATCTTTAAAGCTATTATAGATTGAATGGTTAAAATTAGGACAAGCCCCAAATACTATTGTTGATAGTCATTTAAGACCATGATCAATCTATGAACATTCATAAACTCATAAAAACCATTAATAATAAAAAAATCAACCGAATAAAACTAAACGATTTAATTATATTCAAAGATAACTCAACAGATTACATCGTTCAAGTAGCTACAGAGAATGTCATCTACATGACCTAACTTAAAAAAACTAGCTAAAAATAACTAAACATAAACAAAAAAACATATGAAAAAAAAGACATAAATGAAGGAACATCGTGTGATTTTCTTATTTTTGAAGAAAGGATCTTCATGTGATGAATCCTCAACTTTAGGATGCTTTCGGTCGCTTCTAACCTTCCAAAACATTTTTTGGCCGTTTTGTGATCGTTCGATAATGGTTTTCCAATGAGATAGGGATGGGAGTGGAATGTAGGAGAAAAACAACAAACTTATTTGTGTGTGACAGAGTATGGGTAGGGAATGTAAGAGTTACGAGACTTTTTTTTTTCCTTCAAGTGTAAAGAGATGTCAGTAATTAATTATTAAACAAAATTAGAAAGAAAAATAAATTTGGGACTCTTACCACTACTAGGCTTCACCCCACAACTCAACTTAGTTTATGTTTAATATTTTTTGACCAAAACTTAGTTTATGTTTAATTATGTTTATATAAATACGTGATTTTCTTCTTTAATATTTCAGTTCACAAATTTAAACAAAATATATAATATAAAACTATGTGGATGAAAGAATTCTTTTTCTAACTAATTCAAACTTGCATAAAAATAAAAATAATAATACAAAAAGCATCATCACAAGAGTGCAACATATTTCAACACATGAATACAATCAAGGAAATAGATATAACCGTGATTTGTACACGAGTTATTAATATTATAGAACAAATAAGAGATGCAGAGAACATATACGTGAAAAAAAAAAAGGCAAAGAGATGGACCTGGGAGGCTAGGGCTAGAAAATGAGTTGTAGTTAGTTTTAGGGTTTTTAGGTGTGGGTTGGGTTTGTCCCAATAAAATTGGCTTGGTTTGCCCAATTAACTTTTATTTTGAAAAAAATTCAGCTTATTAAAAAAAAAAATCACCTATATCATAACATTTTTTACTGTTAATGCAATTGATTATCGTGTAGAGTGCAGCAACCGCACAGCACACATATGACATACCTTTTGCTTTTTAGCAACACATATGACATACCTATATCATTAACATATTTAATTAACAATTAAATAGTTATGAATTTGTATTTATAAACTTAACTTTTTTTAAGATAAAAACGAAATAATTCATATCATTTGTATGAATTTGTTATAAACCTAACTTTTGCATAAATCTATATCATATAAGCGTGTTATTCACCTTCGACGATTCAAATACATTGCAAAATCTTAAAAGAGGTAAAATTTTAGTAAAATCGCATAATCGTGAAATTCATGCAAAATTGCAGGATTTTACAAGATTTTGAACGATTCTAGTAATTTTTTATACTGGTTAATTTAGACTGATTTGCCAATTGTACCCGTGACCCGGTTCAATAACCATTTTTTTATTCTTTCACACCACATTGTCTCTTCACCGTACATCCAGTTCCATTTCTTCTTCATTCAAATGGATGAAGATGAACGTGTTGATATGATGGGAGATAATCCAAATAATTGACGATTTCATCTTGATTTATGATTGCATCTAGGATTTGCCCTTAAGTATTTTGTTAGATATCTAGCTAGTTTTTGCCTTGAAATTTAATAGCCACTTTTAAAGTATTTTGTTCGACATCTAGGATTTACCTGTTAAATATTTTGTCTAGATTGTTTAGCATTATTATAACTAATAAAGAATAATTGGCATCTAGGTTTTGAGTCATATATGTACAAGTATTTTGCGAACTTTAAACTTTGAGTTATTTATGACTATATGCAAATTATATATAACTTATATTAAGCATTATTTTTTTTCGATAGAATCCATTGATTTTGATTGCGAATTTACGTTTTTTAATTTTGCTATCTTATATCAATTCTACAAAATAGTTTAGTAAAATCATTCGATTTTGTTATTCATCGACCTCAAAGAAAATCCCGATTTTAATAACCTTGTTACATGATGATGATGATCACAACAACAACAACGTTAACATTTCCCTAATAATAATAGAGAAAATCTCCCGTTTTATCAGTTGAAGCCTTGAAGGTAGAAAATGGGAAGGAATGGAGGGTGAAAGTCACGAAAGAGGGTGAGTGAATTGGCAGAATTACCCTTTTTTTAATTGATAAAATTGCTCATATCACATGGGAGTGTAAAAATATCAGTACCGACATAAATAATGGAAAAGTTATTACGTGTGTCTTCTATGTCACCAAAAAGAGAAGGTTTATGTGTGGCTTGTTTTAATCTCCCATTTCAAGTCATTGTATCAATTTGATTCAGATTGTTTGTGATGTATCTTATGAAGTAGTGTACGTAGTGACGTAGGCAAGACACAAGCTTTTGATATAGTAGAGAGACTAGAATGAGAAGTTAATATAATGATTGTACCGTAAAATGTCATCATACTTAAATCTAGATTGTCTACCTGTGGGAGGAGATTGTATCGAGTTGTTTTCTCTCATGTGTAATCTAAACCCTCCATTAAATAAGTGATTTTTGTTTGTTCAATAGGTATTGTATAAATAGTTATTCTTTGAAAATAAAAAGACATCAACCAATGAAAATCAAAAGAAAATCTTGAATCTGTCATGAGCTACTTCAAGTCATCTCATAACTTTGTATACTAATGCATTTAAAACGACATGAGAAAATATGCAATCCTCGTAGCCATTCTTCATGTTCAAAATCTGTTGGGGTATTTGACAAATTAAGCAAATTATTTTTAAAAATATAGTATATATTCTTTAAGGATCTGAGCAAGTTATGTCAAGAAAAAATTCAAGCCTTAGAATGTCCAATCAATCCCATGACATTCCATTGGAACATCCATTAGATAATATGAGATTATATAAAACATTTGGTGAATGTGTACATTATTTTTATCTCAAGTATTAGGATTATATAAGTTTTCAAGAATGATATATATAATAAAACCTTTTAATCATACTTTCACATTGATAAAATTCAGTTAAAATTCATACAGAATTCGCTCAAACCATACAAAGAAAACACTTTCATCGTTAGCCATAAACATTGAGCATTTCCAAATCAAATGACAAAACTGATTGAAGTTCAACCACAACATTCATCAAGATTCTTGATACATGAACATTGGATAGTCTGAAAAGTACGGTAAACAAAATTAAGGGACAAAAGAAATCCAAATTAACCATAAACAAAACAGATAATGGAATTCGAAACAAACAAAGTTGTATCATAATCTAATAAAGTTAATCAATTGATTGCAACCATTTAGCTCATTAGAAACTTGAACTTTATAGTAGTAATAAAAAATTAAAAGTTATGTTAGCTGGTTTTGATAAAGGCATGAGAGCAAACAAAAAAAGAAAAAGAAACATGAAGCCAGCATAACAACTACAACTGCTAGCCCAAAACTCGGCTGCTCCTCAAACAGGAACGACACCAGAAGCTTCCAACAGTAGCAGCAACCATAGCTGACCCAAAGTAGCCCAAACACTACCGCAGAGGAATTATATATCGTAAAGGATACTTGTACACAAAAAAGACATTTCATTGAAAATAAAGGGAAAGGCACTTAGATCATCAAGTGCATACATATCAATCAATACAAAATCTCTTAAACAAAAACTTGCTGGTGTGAGAAAGGAAACGCCTTCTTTTTTTTTTTTTAAACAATAGCATCTGTGAATCATAACTGTTTTTTGGAAGCTAAGAAATTCGAACATAATTGATAATGGCAACAAAACAACAATAGCTTCAACAGTAGAAACAAAAACATTGGATCCTAGCCATAGGTGGACGAAGCCTATCAAAACTAACCTCACTTTCTGTATATGGATCTGGTTAAAATTGCGTATCATGAAAAAGATGTAAATAAGAGTTTTTTGGTTGTTCTGCTCGTGGGTTTGGCTCTGTTCCTGCTGAGAATGGTTTGTTGTTTCATTCGTAGTAGTGGGTTGGTGAGTGGTTAATAAATTTATTACCTGAAGAGAAAAATTCAATGTGTTGCCAAGGATACAAATGTAGAAGAAGAACCAAGAGGAAGAAGTGGAAGATGTTTATTGGGAATAGGAATAGATGTGAGTTTATTGAATTAGGGACCGTGTGTATGTTACCAATGCAATTGTGACTTGAAATTGAAAAGGGTGTTAATTGGGAACAGATGCATTGTGTGGAGATTAACATAGATTCATCTAATGGCCAGAATGAAATGGAGCCAAAAAGATTAGGGTTAGGGTTAGGGTTAAGAATGTTTTTAGCAATGTTAAGTAGGATTAGATATAAAGTATGATAAGGGTGTAGTTTGATGGTTTATGATGATAATCTCCTCTACACGTATTATGAATTCTAACCTTGATTTATCTTTTTTATCATTACCTGAAAATCTAACACCTTTTTTGGATAAATCATTGATACAAGACCATAATAATGGAATGGCTTAAATATGTCTATAGTCCCTGCAAATAGGGCTCGTTTGAATTTTAGTCCCTTACTTATTAATCCTCCCAAACTTTCCCTGCAATTTCTAATCACTTGAAATTTGGTCCTAATTACATCTGATTGCATATGTGTCAAGTGATTAGCTACGTGGCGCTGACGTGGCACCAGCTGACTAGGTAAGTACCTTGCTGACTCAGCTTTATGTACATGAAGTACCCATTTTACCCTTAACGAACCAAGTTACACTCGAAATTACCAAAATACCCCTGGGCTTTCTTCTTCCTTCTTCTCTTTCTAATCTGCAGTTCAGAACCCTAATTCAACCTCCCCATTTTCAATTGAGTTCAAATTTCTAACTTCCAATTCACAAGTTTCGTTTCGTGCTTCCAATTCGTGTTTGTATCATTCAAATCGTGTCTGGGTTTCTTCAATTCTCCAATTCCTGCTTGTATCACTCGAATCGTGACTGAATTTCTTACTTCCAACAATCACGAGATTGGTTAAAAGAGGTATGAAGTATGAACTAAGAACAAATCCAACAATATCAATACTCCAGATAACAACTCACCCATCTGGCCACAACATTTGCAACCCCAAGTTTTTAAGACTCTTTGGAATCTCACTGGTTAAATTGTTACCAAAAAGCTTCAAACTTGACAAAGAATTCATTTTTCCAAGAAAATATGTAAAGGGCGAACCAAGCTACAACTCATACAAGATAAATCTCTTAGCTGAAGGAAAATTCCAATCATCGTTAGAAGCATTTGAGATTATTGTTATCTAATGCAAGAGTATCTAAACTCGTTAACTATTCTTGAAAGAAATCCATAGAAATGAAATCAAATTAATTGTTATCAAGTTAAGAGATTTAGTGGGAAATCTACTGCTACTGAGTTCGTCCAATAGGTTATGTTTTTTGGTTTTCCTGTTTTTCTTTTTTACTCCCTGTACAGCCGCTGGGCTCTTTTCCTGCTAGTTGTAACAGATAGCCTACTTGTGCTAGGCATATGCAATATATATAAGCTAATTCCCAAAAAAAAAAAAAAAGTGTTGTGTGGTTCGTTCATCATGATTATGGTTGTGGTGGTTCATGTGAGAGAGTGTAGGAGAAGAAAAAAAGAGTGTGGTTGATGAAAAGAGGGAAGAAGAGAGCCAGGGGTATTAGAGTCATTTTGCGTGTCTCATGTTTCATTAAGGGTAAAATTGGTACTTCAGATGCAAAAAGCTGAGTCAGCGAGCTACTTATCCACTGAGCTGTTGCCACGTCAGCGCCACGTAACTAATCACTTGACACATGTGCAATAAGATGTAATTAGGACCAAATTTCAAGTGATTATAAATTGCAGGGAAAGTTTAGGAGGATTAATAAGTACAGGGACTAAAATTCAAACGAGCCTTATTTGCAGGGACTATGAACATATTTAAGCCTAATGGAATTGGAATTAGTGAAGCATATGTTGTTGATTTGATGAAACAGGGTGGGCCAAATAATAAAAGTCTCACGATTATGAATTTTTCTGGTCCAATAAAAGTTTATGGTCCAATAAAAGTCTATAAAGTTTGTATTTAAAGATTGTGAAATCTCTATTCAACTACGTACTACGATTATAGTTAGGATGTGTGAATTGAGATTGTATATGACAATGATTGGTTCACTAAAATGAAGCAAAAATACATAAAAGAGCAGTTAGGTCATGTTTGATTTTCTTCTCTTTCGCTACTTGGTAACTAGGCTCAGAGTCTACAATTGTTTCGATGGTGACATTCTAACAAAAATAGTTAATGCATTGATACTTAATCCACTTATTTGGTAACAAATCCCCTAATGCCTTTGACTGCATGTAAAAACTCGTCATAAAGATGGTAATATAATATCATCTCTAAAGCTATTATAGATTAAATGGTTAAAATTAGGTCGAGTCCGAAAAGCTATTGTTAATAGTCTTTTAAGACCTATATCAATTTATGAACATGCGTAAACTCATAAAAAGCATTAATAATAAAAATCAACCAAATAAAACTAAGCAAATCAATTATATTCAATGATAACTCAATAAATTACATGGTTCAAACAGCTACAAAAAATGTCATCTACATAACCTAACCTAAAAAACTAGCTAAAAATAACTAAACAGAAACAAAAAGCATGTGTAAAGAAAGACTGATGACGCTAGGTCACACATTATTTTATTGTACCTTTTTGTCCCATTTTGAGTAGAGTTCGGGCAATTTTGCAAGTGTGCGAAGGAGAAAAGAACAGATTTCAAGTGTCCATGTATTGAAGAAATCGTGCTACAGTTTACAAGGATCGGAGTACAATCATGGACAAGTTTTCAAGAGTTTTTGATTCGTAAAATATCGTAGCCCGATTGTATCAAATCGTGCTAAGATTTGAGGAGCGTCTGCCTAAAGATCTGGACTTTAATGAAAAACCGGGCCACGATCTGTCACGATCGGAGCACGATTTTTGCCTGGCAGGATTTTTTCTATAAAAGGCTGACTCGTTTCTATAACGAGGGTTCAGAATTTTTGGAGTATCATTGAGCACAGAAAGCAATACGAAGTTGGAGAATAGTACAAGATCTCACCCCAACTCATAGTTGGTCCGGATTATGTGTGTTCAATCATTGTTATTGTTGTAATTTGTTTAGTTATGAGTAGCTAAACCCTAGATTGATTATGCCAATATTGAATCTGTTGTAAGTTGTGATGA
This sequence comes from Medicago lupulina, assembly GCA_958299785.1. Taxonomy (NCBI): domain Eukaryota; kingdom Viridiplantae; phylum Streptophyta; class Magnoliopsida; order Fabales; family Fabaceae; genus Medicago; species Medicago lupulina. Next base: position 6,337,622 of record OY283145.1, read on the forward strand.
TGTTATTTGCCTGAAACTCTCTTTTATATCAATTGAACATAGTCTTTATTCAGAATTGTTTGAGTTTAATTCTTTTCATATAATCATGTATGATTATTAATCCTAGCTCCATCATTATTATGAATTGATCTAAGACTTTAATTGATTACTAACCCTAGCTATTGAATCCGACCTAATGATTATGATTAACTTTACATATGAAACTAGAGATAGGAAGTTGCGAGTTATGACTATGGGATTAACGAACTAGAACTTTGCTTCTGAAATTATTCAATTGACTTAAGAGATTAAGAGGTTATAGTTTAGGAAAGGGTTTTGAGTCAAGAGATTGATCAAAACTACTTAGTTAATTTATCGTAAACCTAGGTAACATTGAGAGAGAAGAGAGGGTAAACTATTTACAAGGCACAATAGAGGACTCTAAGGCTTGATCAATTGTTTTAATCCAATTATCAAATTATTTTCGTCTTTCTTATTTACAATATTGTTTAAACAAATCCAATTGCCTAAGGCAACCCTGAATTTAATACATCCTTCATTTTAACGAAATTGCTAAGTAGAAGTTAACAACGGTTCTCGTGGATACGTATTTATTTATTACTTCGATTGATTTTGGTACACTTGTCAAATATCTATCAAAGACATAAATGAAGGATCATCATGTAATTTTCTTATTTTTGAAGAAAGGATCTTCATGTGATAAATCCTCAACTTTGGGATGCTTTCGGTCAGGGGAGATTCCTTTCATACACAAGGGGTAGCTATGGCTACCGCAAAGAAAAAAAATTATTGAATGAGTATATTTATTTTAATATTAAGTTACCCTTAATAATATATATTTGGCTAACCCAAGTTTGATTTTATGTGGAATAATTTTTTGTTTGACTTTACTTACTCATCAAACTCCGGATTATATGATCCCGTCCTTTAGAAACCGGAGGATGAACACAATATATTCTTTGATTGGCAATGAAAATATGACAACAATCACAATCTAACACTTCCTCCCAAAAATTTTTATCACCATTGACCCAAAGAGATTTAATGACGCTTTATTAACCTTTATTATTATAAAACAAACCTTTTATTGACACTTTTTTAAAATAAAAATTAAACAATAGTAAATTATAACCCTTATATTCCGTTTTTGTTGTTGTAAGTATATTTTATGAAGTACATTTTATATACATACCTAGTAGTTATTGTAACTTTTTGCTTATTGGTTAAATTTACTATTAGTTTTTAAAATATATTTTATTTTTTTTTATATGTGGCCACCTCATAAAAATATTGTTAGTTGAGTAATGTTAGGTACAATTTTTTTTCAACACTCTCTTATCGCATGAAACTAACATATGTCTCACTATTTTAAGTGGAACCCATTTCCAATGTGTGAGACTCACCTTGATTTAAACCAATAATGAAGTGAGTGTTTAGGAGAATGTTAAAAAGAGAATGTAGCTAACACAACTCTTGTTAGTTTCACAGCTGATTTTGGTCGCTTCTAACCTTCCAAATCATTTTTTGGCCGTTTTGTGATCGTTAGACAGCGGTTTTCCAATGAGATAGAGAGGGGAGTGGAATGTAGAAGGAGTAAAACAACAAACTTATTTGTGTGTGACAGAGTATGGGTAAGGAATGTAAGAGTTACGAGACTTTTTTTTTTCTCTTCAAGTGTAAAGAGATATCACTAACTAATTATTAAACAAAATTAGAAAGAAAATTAAATTTGGGACTCTGACCACAACTAGGATTCACCCCACAACTCAACTTAAGTGTGGGTTGAGTTTGTAAAAAAAAAAAAAAATGCGGTTTGGTTGCCCAATTAACTTTTAGAGGAGAGTGTTATTTGAATAACCATATTGTTGGCAACTTATAGGACAACCATAATTTATAAAGGAAAAATATATTTGCACGAAAGCCAAAACAATTGAGAGATAAAGTAAAAAATAATATGAGTATGAGAGAGAAAGTTGTCACAAAAATCACAGAATGGATGTTCAAACATCATTTCTCTAACTTTTATGTTATGTTTGTATTTCTTTTAGTAGCAACATGATTTTAAATACTATCTTTCAAAAAATGATTTTAAATACCAATAACAAATTAAAAATAGAGTTCCATGGTAGTGGGTTGATGGTCTATAACAATTTTGCATACATAATCAATCAAAATATTTTATATTGTGAGACAAATTAAAAACATTAATTGATATGGTGATTCTAAATATTTTAATTGATTGTATGTGTAAAATTCTTTTAGATTGTCAACCTACCACCATTAAACTTATAAAAATAAATGAATTACTTCTATCGCAAGCTATTGTGTACTATTTTCTTGATTAGTAACAATAACGGGACCATGTAGTTACTTCTTTGTGGATCATTTGGTTGTAAGATTCTCTTCTCAACCTTTGTGGTCCTTGGTTCAAGACTTGGCAAATGTTTCATTTCGACAATAAGGGGACCATGTAGTTACTTCTTTGGCAAGATCCTGTACTATTTTTTTAATAATAATGGAACCATTTATTTAGTTATATACTATTAAAATTAATTGTGATTACTTGAAAAAAAAATTAATTACGATTGTTAATGAAATAATGTTGGAAATTTGTACCTTCAGATATTTGATCGTAAATTTGCAATTGTAATTTTTTTTTTAAAAGGTCAAAAAAAATATATTAACAAACAGAAAAATAAAAGTTTTTTGAAGTAAAAGTTTTTTCTTTTACGTTGAAAAGTAAAAGTTATCCTTACACAAACAAGAAAAAAAAAGCTGAACTAAAATTACAAAATGAACAAACTAAACAAAGTAAAAGAGTAGTCAATGAGCAGGGTGATTGCTTTCATACTAAAGGGGTAGCTATGGTTACCCCAAACAAAAGAGTTATTGAATGAATACTTAGCTATCCTACGTTTGATTTTAATTAGGTCGAATAATTTTTAGGTTTGATTTTACATATTTTCATTCGAAATCTGGATTACATGATCCCATTTTATAAGAACTGAAGGATGAACACACAGAAAAATTATATATTCTTTGATTAGCAATGAGAATTTGACGACAACAACAATCTCTTCCTCCAGAAAAAAAAAATCTATAACTATTGCTCCAAACAAATTTAACTGCACTTTATTAACCCTTTATTATTGTCAAAACAAACTCTTCATTAACACATCGTTTTTTTTATAGCTAAAAAATAATTACTCCCTCCGTTTCAAAATGAGTGTCGTTTTAGTCTTAAAAAAAAAATCAAAATGAATGTTGATTTCAGTTTCCAATACAATAATAACTTCTTTTTTTTACAAAAATAAACGATATTCGTTCATTCAAATTGATAGAGTACATCGATACAATACAAATCCAAATTCGCTAAAAGCAAAAAGAATGAATATGTGAACAAACTCACAGCATCCATGTTAATAGCATAAAACGGCAAAATACCTATGCCTACAAATATGACTAATATGACTATATTAAAGTCTCTGAAATATTCATGTTTCCGGATCTGCAACGTTGACGACGCCAAAGTCATTGTCATTGATCGGATCTGCACCTGCTCAAAGCTAACCTTTCAACCTGAATCAAATAAACACCGCACTAAGACGGGAAATCAAAAACACACCGCACAAAGACGGGAAATCAAAACAAACAAAGTCGTTTAGAGACGACGAAATCACAAAAACAAACGAAAGAAAAAAGAAAATATGTGAAATCACTTATTCAAGTAGGATATAATGAAAAACAACTCGGAGGGGTGATTTTTGGGTCAAAATTGACCCTAAATCACCCCTATAACAAGAAGAAGAAAAGGGGTAACGGCTAGGGTTTGAGAATGAGAGAAGAAAGAGAGAACTTTTGTTTTAGTAATTCAATAACTTTTTCTTTTCAATTGTACCTTTCAATTAATATTATATACACTACTTCCAAAATATTATTTTTTCTTTAATGAAAAATAAACCAATAGTTGATTAGGATAATTTGGTAAAATAACATCTTTTTCTTTTAATTAATGCATTTCTTAATATGTATGTAAAAACCTTAAACGACATTCATTTTTAAACAGATGGAGTAATTAGTAAATTTTAACACTTTATAATCCGTTCTTGTTGTTTTAAGTGTATCTTTTGAAGTATATTTTATAGGGTTCAATATGTTTTTGGTCCCTATAAATATACCAACTTTCAATTTATTCCCTCTAAAATTTTCCTTTGACTTTTAGTCCTTATACAATTTTCAATCACCATTTTTGGTCCCTTTTTTATAAGTCAATTCATGTGTACCATTTGTATTTTTTAACAAAATTGTGAAAATATTGTAAAAAGCTAACCCAAAAAAATTAGAATTTTTCAACAAAACATGAATTAAATATAAATTTTTAACCGCCAAAAATATAAAAATTTATATTTAATTCATGTTTCGTTGAAAAATTATAATTTTTTTTGAGAGATTCTTATGATATTATAAAAAATTTATGCAAAATTTTATTCAAAAATATGAATTATACACATGATTTTACTTAAAAAGAGGGACCAAAAATGAAGATAGAAAAGTTTTGAGAGACTAAAAGACGAAGAAAGGTTTTAGAATGACTAAAACAAAAAGTTGGTATATTTATTGAGAACAATAACATATTTAACCCTATTTTATACGAGTAATAGTTATTGTGATTTTTTGTTTTTGCTTATTGGCTAAATTTACTATTAGTTTTAAAAATATTTTTTTTTCTTTATATGTGGTCATCCCATGAAATTATCGTTAGCTTCGCCCAGGGACGAATCCCTTTATATCAATGCTACCTCAAAAGAAAAATAAATCTTGCATAATTAGTATAATTTTAAATGTAGTTACCTCATTAATATATTACTTGGCTACTTGAAACAGTTTTGATGGTTTAAAGAGAGATGAATTTTAAAAAAAAATACTTATAATCTATTTAGCTTAGTGTCAATTATAAATAAATTTGACTTGTTAAAACTTCATAGAGAATAATTTCTATAAATAATTATTGTTAGATTTTATTTTCTTTGTTGTCGTTTCATTAAATACAAGTTAAAATTATTGTAAATTTATTTTACTTATTAATCAAGTTTAATATATTAATTTTTAAAATATATTCTATTTATTCTTTATATTTAGCTTTGTGTGTAAAAATATCAGCACTGAAATAATAATGGTAAAGTTATTATTCGTGTCTTCTATGTCACCAAAAAGAAAAGGTGTACGTGTCTTGTTTTAATCTCCCATTTCAAGTTATGAAGTAGTGTCGTACACGTAGGCAAGACAAGGTGTGGTTGTTGGTTTATGATGACAATCTCCTCTTCATATATTACCTATATACCTAACAAATTAACGGTATTAATAAAATTGTTTATAATTATTATCGTTTTATAAGTTTACGTTCTTAAAACTTAGTTTTAATCAAGGGACTAGTTCTTTAGGATTAGCTTATTTACTCAAAAAAGAAGAATTAGCTTATATTTTAACACTACATTAATACTATAGTACTCTTTTTGGTGAATTCATAACAATAAGATGAAGTATAATTAAGAACATATTTCTAATGGAGAAGTGTTGAATGACTGGTAGGACTTATGGATATTTGGGGTGATCACAAATATTTTATTTCTTTTTGTTAGGTAGTCTAGTGGCTAGAATTCATATTTTTTAAGGCGAATAAGTGGGTGTCTGTGGTTCGAACCCCGACCCCTGCATATAACAATACATGTCCCTGTTAACTGAGTTATGTTCACGGGGACCAACAAATATTATTCCTCTATATAATTGCTTTGGACAATGTTTCTTTGCTATAAACATTTCTTTCTCATTCCATGGCACAACATGAAGAATCATTCAAAGTTGTTCAAGTTTGCAATATTGAACCCTTTCTTGAGACAAGAAAACCTTTTCTATCACCAATCTCACTTCCACTCACTTTCTTTGATCTTTTATGGTTAAGATATCCACCAGTTGAACGTCTTTTCTTCTATGAATTCACAAACTCATCAACAACTTTTTTCTATGAAACTCTTCTTCCAAATCTCAAACATTCACTTTCACTCACACTTCAACACTTTCTCCCTCTTGCTGGTAACATAATTTGGCCAAGTGATTCATCCAAACCAATCATAAACTATGTCAAGGGAGATTCTATTTCTTTCAATGTTGTTGAGTCCAAAGAAAGTTTCAAAGATCTTTCTTCTCATCATTGTGAAGCTTCAAAAAGACATCATTTGATACCACATTTGAAAACTTCACATGAAAAGGCTTCTTTGCTTGCAATACAAGTCACTTTGTTTCCAAACAATGGTTTTTGCATTGGAATAACAACTCACCATGCTGCTTTAGATGGAAAATCTTCCACCACTTTTATGAAATCATGGTCCTATATTGCATGTTCTAACTCTAACCTTGATTCATTTTCATCTTTATCATTACCTGATAACCTAACACCTTTTTTTAATAGATCATTGATAGAAGATCATCATAGTGGAATTAGTGAAACATATGTTGATGCTTTGATGAAACATGGTGGACCAAATAATAAAAGTCTCAAGGTTTGGGATTTTTCTGGTCCTGTGAAGCATGATGTAGTTAAAAGTTTGTTTGAATTGACACCTTCAAATATTCAAAAGCTTAAAGAACATGGAAAAAATGGTATGAAAATGAAGGTTATAAATTTGTCAACTTTTTTAGTTACAAGTGCTTATGTTTTGGCATGTTTAGCAAAAGCAGAACAACCTAAGGTTGAAAAGGTGGTTTTCATATTTGCTATGGATTGTAGATCAAGATTGGACCCTTCAATTTCTACTATGTATATTGGAAATTGTATTGTAGGACAAAAGATTGTGTTTGAGGCAAAGAACTTAGCTGGAAAAAATGGATTTGTAAATGCTTTAGAAGGGATAAATAAATCTTTGAATAGTGTGAAAGATGTTGGAGTGTTAAATGGAGCTGAAAATTGGGTTTCTAATATGTCTAGTGGAATGAAAGGTAAAATTTACTCTATTGCTGGATCTCCAAGGTTTGAGTTTTATAGTATTGATTTTGGATTTGGTAAGCCAAAAAAAGTTGATATGACTTCAACCGATAAATCAGGAGCATTTTCTATTAGTGAAAGTAGGAATAACAACGGTGGAATTGAGATTGGTTTGGCTTTAGGTAACGTAGAGATGGAAGCTTTTTCTACCCTTTTTGCTCAAGGACTTGAATCCATTTAAAGTTTCAAAGTTTAATAGTAGTTTGATTTGTAATCTTCTATTCTTCGCAATGTTCACTCTTCATATTTTTATAACCTGATTTCGCGCCCGTACGTAGGTTTGTTAAATTGCGTCTGTGATATAGTGAATTTTTGTTAAGATAAATTATGGCTGGTCTATTTTATCCCGATGTTTTCCCGTTTGAGATGTGCTTGAGTTGGGTTTAATGTCCCTCAATCTGTACATCATTTTTCATTTTATTTAATATAATTTTCTTTTTGCCTAACACTTAAAAACTATGGAGAAATAAGAAGTATTGAAAAATAAATAGATTAAACTTTTGTATGTAACTCTTAAATATTATTTATTCAAATATTTAAGATTTTAAGATTTTTTATATTTCACTAAATAACACTTGAAAGAACTAATAAAATTAAATGTTTCAATCTAATAAAATAAATTAATAATAAATTGTCTCATAAATAAAATTTAGTTGGTAGCTTATATATAAAGAAGTAGTATGTTAGAGCTTGAGTTTGATTATCAGATTCTTCACCCTTTCATATTTAAGGTGTGTTTAATCTATTAAAAAATAAAGGATTCGATAGACTAACTCCAATTTTATTGTGTTTGATGAAAAAGTATTATCGGGACTAGACAAATTATGAAACAAGGGAAAGACAAAAATTGAAATTCCCCTCCCTCGTTAAATCACAATAATTTTTTTTTCTTCCCAAATACAAATTATATAAAATACTAAAATAATATTTTGTCTCAAACTTTGTATAAGACAAAAAAATTGTTCAATACCATAAAATTTTGTCTAGTGTTATTATGTCATATATTGTGCTTTTAACTCTAGTACTTACCCACACTTAAAGTCTATGATTCTCCCCATAGATGGATCTATAGGTGGGCAACCCTAGGTTGGAGCCCCTCCCTCCCACTCTCTTCATATATACAGTTCGTGTGTGTTTGAATGAAGAGTTTACGAGGAAAATGGATGAGTGAGTTAATTTTTCTTTTTTAAATTAGGGACACCATAAAAAAAATTAAAATTGAAATAATAACATAGTAAATGATCATATAATACTTCAATCACCTTTACTTTATTTTTAAAAACTTTTTATACTATTTGTAATTTAAAAAAAAAAAAAATTGTCTTTCCCTCACTTCACGTCCTAAACCCTCAATCCAAACACACAATTCCTTTGCCATTAGGTATTATTTAATAATTATTTATTATATTATATTATATATATTATACAAAAAAAATATTATGTAAATATTAATTTATTTTCTTACAAAAGTATTCATAGTAGAAATTTGTTATAGTTAACTGCATTTTGAACTTCTATAAAATTACATATCTTTTAAGTTTAAGTTTAGTCTCTTTAAAAATAATAATTAAGGTTCTTATATAAAAATGGATGTTTTAGTCCTACAAAGAATTAAAAACACCATACTTGTAAAAGATAAAGGTCTAAAAACACACATTTTTATAAAATGTAGAACTAAAAATTGAATGAAAATAATAATGAAACTTATGAAAAAATTGATAATTTTTTATGTAAAAAATAAATGATATTCATTCATTCAAATTGATAGAGTACATCGATACAATACAAATTCAAAGTCGCTAAAAACAAAAAAAAAAAATTGTGAACAAACTAACAACATTCATGTTAAAAGCATAAAACGACAAAGTTTCTTTGCCTACAAATATGAATATATTGAAGTCTCCATAATACTCATCTCTTCATATCTGCAACGTTGACAACGTCAAAGTCATTGATTGAATTTGCATTTGTTCAAAACTAATTGTTCGACCTGAATCAAATAAACACCACATTAAGATGAGAAATCAACAAACACATCGCACAAAGACGGAAAATGAAAACAAAACAAAGTCGTACAAAGACGAAGAAATCACAAAAACAAACGAAAGAAAACTAAAAATACATGAAGATCACTTGTTTGACTAAAAAAATAAAGAAAAACAACTCCGAGGGTGATTTTGGATTAAAATTGACTCTAAATCACCTTTCTTCTTCTTCGATAGATAAAAGCAGAAAAATGGTAACGGCTGAGATTTGGGAAGAAGAAAAAAAATTGATAAAATTTTAAAAGGGATTGAATAGAAAATTACATATGTAATTTTTTCTTTTACGTCGTTTTTTGTCTTATAGATTCCTAAATCCATCATTGTAAGGACGAAAGATTCAAAATAAATTAAATTTATTAAATTTCAAATTTAAAAAAGATTAAACGAGACCTACACCGTCAGTGTAAATTAGTTTTACAATAACATCAAATTAAAATTAAAATTTAGGTAGTTATTTTAAAAGAGTCAAATTGATTGTATTTACAAAATTATTTTTGATTGTGAATCCATCATTATTAATTATTAAACTTATTTTATAAAGGGGTTATAATCTATACTTACATTTTTTAGGGAATAATCTATACTTTTTTTTTTTTTGAAAACTCGGTATCCGATCCAATAATCGACTAATCTGAGGGGACCAATCCCACCGCCCACTTGCAGGGAATAATCTATACTTACATGACAACATGATGAATGTTTATTGGATGTTGATGTAAAACTAATTTACACCGTCCGAGTACCTTCATTGAAAAAAAAAAACTTTAACGAAAGAAGAAAATAATTTCTATCAACTAAAGAGCTAGAGTGTCTCTAGCTCTCTCTCGCCGCACCGCCATCATCCCGCACCACTGCACCCTTCCTTTAGCTTCCTGTGAAGAGGTAAACCACATACACCCTCTTGGTGATTCCATCATTGTTTATTATTATTTTTTTTTGTTAATTTTGTTGGTAAAAAAAAATATTTTTTAGGGTTTTGTTTAAATCCAAAATTGGGTTTTTTTGCTGTAGGAGTACAATGTTTATATGTGGAGCTGATTTTTGTGATTGGGTTGTTTCTCTTGACAGCGTTTCATGTGGTTTTGATGGGTTTTTAGTTAGTGACTCTTTAGGTATAGGTATAGGTTTGAATTTTGCAGACAAGGTGTTTGTTGAAATGTAACAATGAATTTGGTTATGTTGTTTTTGAGCTGAACTTGTTTCTGATGATTTTAACATGCTTGCAAGTAGATATTAGCTCGAATTTGCAAACAGGATATTTGTTGAAATGTTAAGATGAGTTTAGTTATGTTGGATTTGAGCTGAACTTGTTTATAATGATTTTAACATGATTGCAAGTAGATATGATTTGTTGAGAATGTATGATTTCTTGTTTAGTTGAGTAGAAATACATATGAATAGTCTTGTCTTTAAGGTGTTTCAAGGATTGATTTAGTATGAATTTAGATGTGTGTATGCATTTAGAGGTGTCTCTTATGGGCTATGGACAGTTTATGTGTTCTAGTATTGTTTGTGTTTTTTCAAATTTGTTGGAAAAAAAAAATATCATTTTTAGGGTTTTGGTTAAATCCAAAATTGGGGTTTTTCTTGGGGGGTGCATTTTTTGATGTGGAACTGATTTCTCTGATTGGATTGTTTCTCTTGATAATGTTTCATGTGATTTTGACGTGTTTGGAACTTGTTCTCTTTTGGTATAGGATTGGATTTTACAAACAAGGTGTTTTGTTGAAATGTTGCAACTCGCAATGAGTTTGGTTGTGTTCGTTTTTGAGTTGAACATGTTTCTAATGGTTTTAAGGTACTTGTAAGTAGATATTATTTGTTGAGATGGATGATTTCTTGTTTGGTTGACTAAAAATTGAAAATCCATATGAAAAGGCTTGCTTTTTAGGTGCTCCAAGGGTCGATTTCGTAATACATTTAGATGTGTCTGTAAGATGTGCTTAATTTTAGTTTGTGGAAGTTAATACTTCTTCAGAAGTGATTTTGAAAATTGAGTGGTTAGTAAATGTGATTCCCGATTATTGGGTTTGAGGCTATAAAGGTTTGTAAATAATTTGCATCTTTGTCCCAGGGTCCTAGATTTGTAGAAGTAGTGAAGATGAGTAGTGGCAAGAAAACTGGTCCCCCCAAACATCAGAACAAGATTGCTTGGAAACCTAACGCTGGTATCAAGATCAACGAAACTGTATGTATCTAACTTTTCTTCTTCCAAAATCACCCCTTTTTCTTTTAATATTAAATATAAAGTTTAAAATATATGTAATCACACAATACAATGCAGGAAGTTGGAGGAAGATTTAGACCTTTATCTGAGATAACTGGAGTGTGCCCTCGCTGTAAGGAACAAATTGATTGGAAACGACGTTATGGAAAATACAAGCCTCTCCATGAACCTGCCAAATGGTACTATCTTGCTTTTCCTTCTTTTTGTATATTTACATTAATAAAAATATTTACTTTTTGTTCCCATTTTTTGGCATTTCGTTGATTGATTGATTGATTAGTTAATTGGGCTGTCCTTTTTGTTGTTTGGTTTATTGCAGTCAAAGATGTTCAAAGCGTAATGTTCGGCAAGCTTACCATAATTTGTGTTTCGGTAAGTGGTATTATTTACACTTAATTTGTTTGATCTTTCTTTTTATTTTGGGGATTTGTTAAATTATTTGCTAAATTATTAGTTGAATATGGGAAATATTGGATTTTTGGGAGTGTGGAGGTGGAAAGAAAAAAGGGTACGAGTTCAATTAGTTGGAGTTTGTGAGTTTTGTAATGGAACACGTGTTTGTGAATAGTGGTTTTACGAGATATCTGCAGAATTAGTGTACGTTTGGTTTAGCTTTTGCACAACTGAAATCGCTTCCCAATGCGGAGCTTCCACTTAAATGTGAGAAAATAATGAATTTTTAGGTGTGGAGGCGGAAAGAAAAAAAAGGGTGTGAGTTCAATTAGTTGAAGCTTGTGAGTTCCTGAAAAGTGATTTTAGGAGATATATAGAAACAGTGACCGATAGAATTGATCAAGTAACACAATGGCATTTTAAGATGGTGAAATATGATTTTGAACGTTTAAGGTATGAGTAAGTTATTACACTGAAAGTGTCTAGTCCAGGTGAAATTAGTATAAAACTGAAAATGGGATTTCCTTTGTGATTATTTGTATTTTACTGATTGGTTTTTATGTTTGTGTAGGTTGTGCGAAGGAGCATCGTGTTTGCGCAAAATGTTGTTCCCGTGTGGAGCGTATAGTTGGAAGGTTGTCTTTCATATTATATTTTTTATAATTGTTGTCTTTCACATTAGAGGACAGATTCACCAATTCATATTGTTTGTAACATAAAGTTTTATGCAAACTGAACGTTATTTAGCATTTCCTGACCTAAACACTCAACAAAGGAAAAGATGAATCTTGGTTGATATGAACTTTTGCTTCTTGTAGGGACGTTTCAGAAGTTGAGGCTGAGAAAAAGATGCTTGAGGAGGTTTCTTTCTGTTTCCCACCCCCTTTTTGCATCTCTTTTAGTTGTCTTTCTTTGTACCTTTTGAATGTTAGACTTGTTCATCTGTTCATAGTAGAAACTCGAAATAATACTGGTATTTTTGCTGCAGGCCATTAAGAATGCTAGCGAGAGGGAAAGAAGATCCCTATTACGTGCTGTAAGATACTAAAACCTAGGCTATTCATTTTTTTACAGCATATCAATGCTCTCTTTTATCCTAACTTGTTCCATCTAATCACGATATAATTTGAAGTAAAACATGACTATTAATTCGTAGGTTTACTTGAAAACCATTTCACCCAAGTTGAATTTTTTAAACAATAACTATTTATGAAGTTCAGTAATACCTTTTGACGGTTAATCGATGCACACATAACTCTTTAACATTGTTGCATATACATCTAATTACATATTCTTTGGGTTTATATTGATATTCTAAGGGTAAGACAAAGTCTATATATGTGATGATGTTAGGCATGATTCATTTCCTCTCTTGTGTTGTGATGGGGCTAAGGTCCCTTTTGGGTAAACAACTTAATGAAGCACATATAGCATAAGCGCTTGTCGTATAAGTACTTCTGTATAAGTTCTTTCTATAACAAAGATAAAATAAAGTCAAATTGTTTTCATAAGCTGTTTTCGAGAGCTTATGAAAATAAGCTGAATAGTTTGCGGACATGTTATAAGCCCTTTTCGTAATCTTTTCCAAACAGTCGTATAAGTGTTTATGCTATTAGATAAGTTCAAATAAGTCATCCAAACAGACCCGAAATTAATATGGCAAAGGCATACTTGTGTTGTTCATACCATGTTTAGCATAATGTCTTGTTCTGTAAACATGCATGCTGCTGATCATTTTTTTTCTACTTTCACTATCAGATGAACAACAAAAACAAAGCGAAGAGTTCAACAGACGCCCCGACAGATACAAAAGATAACAAAGTAGGAGAATTATTTCCAAATTCTTCGTTGGAAGATTATGCCAAAAAGAATGGAGTTGTCGGGAAACATGATGATAGTAAAATTTGTGATATCAAGCATGATGATGATGATGATGATGATGATGAAAGTGAGGAGGAAGTTTATGACGACGAAGATGATAATGACAGTGCGAATGAAGAGTGTGATGAAGACAACAATGAGAACGTTCCTGATGAAGTGAATGCCAAGAAGGAATGATCAAGGATATTTGAGTATATCATTTTTGCAGAAATTACATTGTAGGGACATTCGCTTTGCAGTTTTTGGCATATTTATCACTAAATTTTGGGTGATTTTGTTTTTGTTGAATACAAATTTTGGATATTATCATATTGTTCTGTCAATTAAAATGTAACCAAAATAGATATCATGTATCTGCTGTCGGTCACACTTACAAGTTTTGTATGAAATATGTTCTATTTAGCTAAGACTTGCTTTTATTTCAGTGGTTGAAATATGAAATGTGTTTGTAATGAATGGTTTACAGTATTCTTGTTCTTAGTACATAAGAATGTCCCTGTCAGCCTTTCTTTTAGGAGTTAGATTGCAGGTGAGGCTTTTAGCATATGAATCATAAGTTTTTATTGAGGTAGATTGAGAATGAATGGCCCTGTGAGGAGGGTGAATGACCATTACAACTAAATGATTCAGTATTCGTTCCCAACGGTGTAGCCCAGTAGCAAAAGACTGGGACGTTGAAACAGTTTAAGAAGGAAGTTCATGGGTTCGATTCAATTTCCCCCCTCACCTCTAACTAGTATTCTGTTTAGACTGTATAGAATGGTTTCTAGTTAATTTGTAGTTTCTTTTACAAGAATGAGTTTATAGTTATTCACTCACAAAGTCTATAAGTTTATAAATGGTTTATAAATAAAATTAAATGATTAAGCATGGGTGAGTGTGTTTTTCCCGATATTCAAAATTAATTGGGGGCGGATGCAGGGGTGAGTGTTGTTGATATCTGCCTTGCATTCCCATTAACAAAAAGATATATTTATAATTTTTATGTACATGTACTTATTCATTTTATTTCATTTTTTAAGGGCATTTTATTTAATATTTAATTACATATTATAATTATCGTTTTATTATGTATACATTGTACATCACATTTCTCCTACTTTGAAAAATTATTTTTCGGTTTTAGCGTATTGAAGGGTATTTTTGAAGATCGAGGTTTGAGTAAAGGAAATAGAGAAGAGTATTTTTGTTTGGTTGAAGAAAATGTGTGGGTGTGCATACATATGTTTGGTATGGATAGTAATTCTCATTCCTCACTGATTATTGCACACTATAACACATGCCAAACAAGCAAAACTCAGTACCTTAAGCAAGTTAACAGGAGTCTGCATCCTGACTAACGATGATTGATTACTCTTAAAACGAAAGTAGATGCTTTATACCTATAACCTGATTACTAAAACAACATTGAATGGATGAGAGAAACAGATCAACACGATGAACATGACAGTCGCAACAGCGGTTGCAGTGGCTTCAAGGGACTGCCGGTGAACATGATACTCTTTTTTCTTTCACTAGATTTCATTCCTCTCATTTTTATGTATTTGATGATGTTGGTTGTTTGTCCTGTAACAAGTTGTCTCAACTATGGCCAAGTTTGAAGGCAATGACTTCTGTGTGGTGGGAATGGGGGAATTGGTAGTTAATGTTTTCTCCTCTTTATGACAATCTTTTGTTGCTTCCTTATAACTATGAAAGGTAATTATTCTGAGTTTTTTTTTTTTTTTGTAGAATAGGAATTCAAAAGAATTGAGACTTTTCATAACAATTTGTATGTATTTTGCGATCTTATCACAATATGGCAATGGAATTTCAAATGATTTCTCTAATCAGTTTGTTCTTGTTGTCAGGCTATTTCCTCTATAAATATTTGTACAAGGTTTAATATCAATAACAACTCTGTAATTTGTCTACTTAAGAAATACAATTACTGCACATTTAGAGGGAAAAGGAAAAACAAGCATGCATAGTTTGTTTTTTATATGTACAATCTCATTCCTCCAATTGTACAATAACCCATAACAATGTTAGAAAAGAATACACCTAATCCAATGTAATCGTCTAAAAAAATGAAAATAATATTTTTCCAATAGGAAAAATTTCATATCTATTCATCCAATCCAATGATTATTTCCTGAAAAATCAGTTAGAATAGCTGCCTGCTTAAATTTCAGCAGCAAATCCAATGTTCAAGTTGTAGGAGCATAAGCTTTTGTGTGCATATCCATCATCCAATATCAACTCCTCCCACAAAAGGAACTCAATTTACATAGTTTGGGGCCACATCTTGGCTAATCAATTGAAACAATACCAGATTGCCGACTAGCTTCTTCATCTTTTGCGCATAGGCGCTCTGTGAATAGACAATGAAATACTATTAAAAATGAGCTAAAAATATTAACATAGATAAACGATAGTATTATACAGGATGATTCAAAGTGAGCCAGATCCGTTTAATACCAATATCATGATACAGACCAGATAATAAATCAAAAATAATAACGAAATCAATGATTATTTGAACTATTTTAAGTTAAATAATTATTTCAATATTTGAATGCACCAGACATGAATAGGCGAACAAGATTATAAACCAGAGTATCTGATCTTAAAGCATGAGTTTTAATCGAATATGCGTAAGTCAACGATAACAAAATTTAAATTAAATATTTATTTGAATGCACTAAACAATATTTAAGCAAACAAGCTTATGAACACAGACAGTATCTAATCAGAGAACAAGAATCTTACTCAGATATTCATAAGCCAATATCATTGAAGTACCCCATGCTGACATGCTGACAAATCTTGGACCTAATCCTCTATATACACCTTTCCAACCATCCTCACTGATCAATTCTTTAACAACTTGTTTAACAGAGCTTTTCTGTCCATGTCCCATCACCTGTGGTGCATGCCATTGAGTCAGAAAAAATTAGGAGTCAGTCGACGAGCTAAAGTAAATATAGTTGAGACGAAGAGTAAAATGTAATTACAGTATTACATAATAATAGTGGTAAATTACTTCAAATTTTTCCCATTTTAGTTGTCATTTATTTATTTTAAGAAGATAGAACTTGTATAATCATTAATGAGAGAGAGAGAGAGAGAGATCTAAACAGTTGGACCAACATAGAAAATAGGTATCAAATAAACCATTGCAGTTGTCACACCAAATCATTATCAGTAAAAAATATAGCAAACAACCAACAGACGAAAACAGTAAAAATATAACAAAAACCAAGGTTATGAATACCTGTAACCGTGTCTTGATTGTATCCAATGGAGTTGTAATGCACGATGCAGTAGCACCAGCGATAATTCCCCCAGCTGCCTGAACCAAAACAATCTTTGGCAGACTAGGAGTACCTTTCTCAGATTTGGCATCATCTTCTAAGAATCTGCCAAAGAATCAGTGAATAATGTCCTTAATATTGATGGTTTGCCTAATTGTGCAGAAATACAATATTAGTATGCATCTGATCTACTGAAACTTTATTGTTCAGTTAATGATAAACCAACCATTTAAAAAAAAAAACTAATCTCGGGTAAAATTGGTTCAAGCTTTTGATAGGGCTTTCCAGTCTTTTTTTTTCAACTTTCCTCAGCTCATCACAGATGCAAATTCATGTATTCCAAGCAGTGTAATTCAATCCTTTGAGGCTGAATAATCAATTATATGATCTGGCAAAGCTAAACTTCCAAACTGTATCAGATTTTAGGTAGTTTTTCCATGTCCTAGGAATACAACGAAATCAGACACATCTTTGGAAATCTATGCTATATTGAAAATTACATATACTATCACGCATATTAATTGACGAACCTAACTGGTTAGTGGAGTACAACGTTGTACAGGACACCAGACACGCCTACAATCATATTTGCGGTGCTACATAGGTCAACACGCACATGCTACAAATGTCATAATAACCTACCGGCCTAGCAGTTTAACAGATGGAACCTCTATAGATATTGCTTTTATAATCATTTTATAATGGATACAATATGTAAACTAAAGGAAAAGGTAATAGAAAAGTAACCTAAATTTAATGCTAAAGAACATTCATTTCATTACCATGTCTCACCTCCATAAGAAGCGTTGACTTGAGCCGTAACTTGCCCACCAAACAGCGCTAGATGGTGAATAAGTCATGACAGATAGACCAAACCCTCTGTATAACCCCCGGATGCCTTCAGACCTTATCAACTTACGAGCAACATCCAAACCCCCACTATACTGGGCATGGCCTGAGTACCCTTGCACCATCAATTTTTGGCTAATCTGAAAATCATTCAATATAAAGATAATAAGCATATAGGAATTTGAATTGTTAAGTTTTTTTCATTGATACCCATGCAAAAAAGTATCAATGAATATATTACAAATTCCAATATCTGACATAGTTAGAAACAAACTTAACAGCATATGTATTAAAATGTACCACAACATTCCATATGTAAGTATCATACAAAAGTACACAACCACCAACGAGTCCATTTTTTTTTAAATTTCAAAGTGTAATAAAGGCAGTCAGAACAACTTATCATACCACATCAATCGGAACAAACACAGCTTGTGCACAAATCGACGATGCCATGCCACCAATGCCATTCGCTATGGCAGCCTGGGTAGTTTCAGATAGTTTAAATGGTTCAAGCATCTTGAAGGAAGCCACCTTTGTGGTCTCTAATGCAGTGAGAAATATGATTCTGGCAGGAATTGCTCCAGTGACGGCAGTGCCAAACCCTTTATACAAACCACGAATGCCATCTGTCTTGAGTAATCCTTTCACAACAGAAAATGCATTTCTCTCTGCAGTATGGTTTGAAGCAACCTGCATCCTAGTCTTCACAACAGAGACGGGGTAGAGGGCCACAGTAACACCCGAAAAGAGTCCAGCTCCCACTACATAGAATTTTGTTTTATCTAGCCTACAGAAAACATACACGTGAACATAATAAGTATAAGGAACTTCACAATGCATAGTTCATTATAAGCGCTATAAAAATGTTGATGGCAAACCAATGCTATTCCTTTTCAACCCCCACAAGATCTACCTTTCACAGATTATTTGAACATATAAGAATACAATAAAAAAGGGAAGTGGGGCATCAAAAATTACACACACACACACACACACAAATCTTAACTATTTCAATCAATCTTTTAATTGTGATTGTTCTTGCGGTTACAATTACATATGTAGAAAAAATTACAGAAAAAATATTAATAACAATCCCCACCAATATCTAGTTTCCACGGATGATTTGAACATATAAGAATACATAAAAAAGAAAGGAGGCATCTATAATTATACACATAAACACAAAAATCTTAACTACTTCAAATGAATCCTTTAAACTGTGATTGTGAACGCAGTTACAATTACATCCTTATAAAGCAGAAAAAATCACAGAAAATATTGCTGACATGGCCACAATTGCAATAAACATGTGCTTGCACATACTTACCCAAAATCAATGTTTTAAGAACCGAACAAAACATCGATCCAGCGAAACCTACGTGGCATGATTCGACTGTTTCAAACTGTTTGAACTGAGAAGAAACCACAATAAACAAACCGTATGTAGTGATGGTTCACCATTCAACCAGTTGAACCGTCCCATTCGACTCGATTTTTAAAACATTGCTTAAAATTTTCACAATTTGCCGCCGTAATTGCGGTTACAGAGATACTACAATTTAAAACAATATTCTCAAAATAGTTACGCAAGAAGCTAGCAGCATTGAACTTCAACCTAGAATCATGAATAAATCTTGAACAAAAAAGTATCTTTTTATTCAGCAAAAAAAATAAAATAGAAAATCAACAATTATTACTAATTACTACTACTACATTTTCACCTTATAATAACCATTATTAAACAGTTATTATTACCACTAATCACTACTTTTTTTTTCCAGTAAAATTGACTCAACATATATATAAATATTTTATATTTCTAATTATTTATTGTAATTTTTGTTCGATTTCTTTGATACATTCAGAAAAGTGTAATCAAATATAGAAGTAAAGAAAAAGAGAAAAAGAAAATTAAATTGCGAGTTAAGAAAAAGATTGAAAAATTGAATGAAGAATGAAATCGGAAATGAAGAAAGAAAGTAGCGTTATACCTGTCCCAGTTGATTTCTGGAGCAGCCATTGGAGAAGCGTGTGTTGAGATTTTGCAGAAGATTGAAGAGTTTATGAATTGAATTTGCGTGTTCAAGAAGAAGAACTATTACTATTAAACCCTTGTTATTTTAGGGAAGAGAAGAAGAAGGAAATATAAGAGAATATCCTCATTCTGTCTTTTTACAATAAAAGAGAATAGGCGTGTCTCGGTGTCGGACACGTGTCTGATACCGACACTTATAATTAAACTGAATTATGTGATTTTCTCAAATTATTAGCTGTGTCAGTGTGTCCGTGTCGTATCTGGTGCCCGTGCCTGTATCCGTGTTTCATAGTTGCAGGGACTTATACGACAATATTAGCAAATATTATAAGGTAAAAGATTATTTTGATTAATAAGCTTTTTAAGTATTTGAGCTCTAGTTTATAGATGATATAGAGTGGACTAAGGAGGTTGGTTGACTTGATTGAACAAATTGGTTGACGCTTTGTCGTTTCTAATGTGGAGTGGACCTGCAAGTACTCTGACGTTTAACCGACTATGAAAATTAGTGGAAGTGGAGATAAGAGGGGATTGAAAATGTGTACATTTTGTTAGATTTTGATTGGTCCCTGTAGAAATTGTATTCAGTTAGACGTTGGAGTGGATCTCACCCGTAGATTTTAGCTTAGACGGTTCAGATTTCAAACACGGTTTCACAAAGTAAAACGATCTCGATTACTCATTTGAAATCGGACGGAACATATCAAGTACAACATCCTATTTGTAACTGCAAGATATCCAATTCCTATATTTATAGTGAAGGAATGATTTAGGGAGAACGATGATGCATCATTGTTTTGAAAATGACCTCGTACTCGATCTCGTGTCTTTTGTCCATTGCGACATCAAAAGCAATACAAGGAGGATTTTCCTCAATCCAAACATAATCAATTGAAATTAAAGCAAACTTAGCTAGAGAATGAGCAACATCCTTACCAACTCTTCGCACATGAGAAACTAAAAATAAAGAAAACAGACAACTAAGACTCTAATGGTCATTAATCGCCAAGCCAATGTAAAAATTATCATCGATAGGTGACTTCACAGCCTTGACCAAATTAAGAGAATCACCTTCCATGACAATGTTTCGAAAACCTATATCATAGGCAAATTGAATTGCCAAGCAAAATCCAAGAGCATCACATTTCATTCCTCATTTTGCCACATAATAATAATAATAGTTTCAGATTTATCAAAAAAATATAGATAATAATAGTTCCATTCACAATCAAATCAATACAAATGTTTTCCATCATGTAACAATTTTTTTTTACTCAAGGTAGTTGAAATATCTGCTTATTTCTGTTTATTTTACGTGCGGGTATCTGTTAAGCTACCGGCCCAGTGCCTATGGCGGTTTTTATCAGCAAATACGGACTTTTTGTTGCCTAGGATCAATGTATTTAACTCTGCCATATCTTTTTTGTACAATGAATGCAATGAGGTTGGAATCTAGTATCATCTCATGTAAGGTGCGAATAGACCAGACCGTTCGACAATGATTTACTCATTCATTAGGCAACGATGGATAAGCGTCAGGCGGTGGCATCACACAGTTGTCGCCATTGAAATAGATCCTCCGTGGAAAAGCCCAACCTTTATCGAAAGTAAAACTCTTATCCTTTCGAAAAAGTAGCTCTGGTTGTACATTACCAGTAGGACCGGCTTACATGAGTAGATCATTATAAAATTTAACTCCCCAAATCATTGTTGCATCATCTGTTAAAAGAGACATAATGTTCACACAGTGATTAGGATGAAAATTTAGAATATCACACAGAAATTTACTACTCGAGAAATTTGAAAAGCCCTTCATAATTTTAGGGTCGGTTTGAATTGGCTTATTTGCGCTTATCTTCCGACACAAATACTTGTGAAAGTGTTTGATAGACCTTGCGAAAATAGTTTATGACCTATCTATAAGTTGTATTAAACTTATCTTCATTAACATACATTAAAAACAATTTGACTTTATATTATCTTTTGTTATATAAATAGCTTATACATAACCACTTATGTGATAAGAGTTTATACTGTAAGTGTTTGACTAAGTTGTTTATCCAAACAGGACTTAAGAGTCGTTGTCAGCTATGCTACTAATAACTACACTTGATCTAAAGCCATACACTATATTCAATTAAGTAGAAGAAACATCGATGCGTATTTCATGTCAATAACAAATAGCAAATCCTTGAAAAATCTTACACAAACTTACTTATTGATTTGTAGTTGAAACTGAAAAGTTGAGTCAGATTGTAAAAGCTTGGATGCTGAACAACTAAGTTCCAATCTGAGTAATTCATCCTGTAATTTAAATTAGTAACAGTGACCTTTACGCGCCAATACTCCTTGTAGTTAAGATTAATGTGCCAGTGAACTCGGATAGGACACATACGACTAGTACATTGAACCAAAGGCGTAATACTATTCTTCGGAAAGCCGTTAACAACTGATACCAAATTCGACGCACTTGGACTGTAACCACACAGAAAAAGGAAATGTGTCTAGTAGGTTTCACAATTTTTGCTAAGGAAATGAATATAAGAGATGATTAACTTACTAAGTGCTTGAGTCACTCTCCTTTTGTCTGGTATTATGAGTCTAGTAGGTTTCACAATTTTTGCTGGCCCACATGTATAACCTGGTCCAGGTGCTTTCAAGGTGAAATTATTCGGCAGTTTGACAGTTTTCTTAGTTGTACCAGCTCTACCGACGCTGACTTGAAATGCTGAAACCGCATTTATTGGATCCTGTTCCCATGAGCTGAGAACACCGCCTCTGCAACAATTTGCAATTTGTTGATTATTAGGCGTCCCCGGAAGTAAATCTACGACCGTTGGATGTTTTTTACAGCAATGTGGGATAGTTCCTTTAAATTTCGAACAATCTCCTTGTTCAATTGCCTTCCCTCCCACCATGTCCCATATTACCTCGTCCTTTGCCCAATTCCATCCTAATGACCATCCAGGTGCCGATATATGACGATAACGTTGGAAGTTGTTCATTGTAACAACAGCCTGTTAGACAAAGAGGGAACTTGTTAGCAGTAGATATCGAACCTTAGACCATCTACATAATACTCCTTTAGTGTTCCAACACTTACAGGACTACACCTTTGGGGTGAATAATATATTGTAATGTGATAGTGAAAACAAGTTCAATAAAGTAATATAATGATGTGGTGAGAAGGTATTGTAAAACTTATATGCACTATCAGTATATGGTTGGTTATCAGACTCTATAAATAAACTTGTTTACTTACAAGAGTTTATTCAATTATTTTACAACTTTAATTGTATATACACACACTTGAAAAAGCTAGAATAGTAGCCCCAAAATCAAGGTGTGTTGATGTGTTTTTGTCTGATTTCATCATTGAGGGAGAGAAGAGATGGGATGTTAATAAATAGTTGATTTCTTTTCTCCTCCAAATCTTCTTAACTCAAAAAAAATGATCGTATCAATTTATATTTTCAAAAAATTTTGATACTTTAAAAGTATGAGAATTCATATTGATTTATAGAATAGATTTGTTAAAAAAAAATTAATGACAATTAATAAAGTTTTTTTTTGTGGTTCTTAAAATATTTTGTATGTTTCATGATATATCATTTTTTTAAATAAAAGAAGATATATCATGTTTCATCATAGACACGTTTATCCCACCATCCCATTATAAAAAGTTATAAATGGGAAAATAACAAAATAAATAACATTTAATAGTAAAATGAAACGATTTTTAGTGAAATTGATGTCATTTGACCGATGTAGAGCGCTTTAGTTTGGCTTTTGAATTGCATCAGTCTGATGGAAAAAAAGAGAGTGAACTTTTCATTTTTCATAACAAAAAATTAAAGTGAAATGAAAAAATTGTACCATTAATAATCTACATTATTCATTCGTGACTTACAAATTGCCATTGAACTTGCCTTTCAAAAACAATTGCCATTGAACTTCCTTCATGCTTCGTTACAAAAAAAGTTTGTTTAAAAAAATGCAGAATTGGAACTATATATATTAGTATATATAAATGGACATTTGATGGTATAATATCGATTTTTTTAAAAAAAAAATTTAACCATTATGTTAAATGAGGGATAAAAAGCTTCTCTAAAGGACGATACATCGGGACAATGGAGGTTTAGGAACAATCCAAGGTTTCATTACAAAGATATATAGATAGATCGATGGTTTGAAAGACGATGTTAAAAGAACAAGAATTTGAGTCTCCATTCTCCTAAAAAAGATATATAGATAGATAGATACATGTGTCACACGGGTTTAAGTAAAAAAAATTAATGCTTTTTTTTTTATTGAAAATGACATAGCCTGCAAAAAGTCTACAATGCATGCTAAATCAATACCATTTAAATTGCATTGGATATAAAGAAATAGTGAGAGAAAGTTTCAAACATTTTTAACATTGATCTATAATTTATTTCAAAATTATATAGTCAAAAATAGCATTATGAAATAATTTTAAAATTATTTTTAGAGAGTCGTAACTTTAAAATTTCAATTGCTTGTCATAATGACTTTAAATCAATTATTTTATGAGTTGATTGAAATATCAATATGAGTGAGAGGAGAAAGAGTAAAAGCCTCGAATAAGCATGAGTTGAGATTTTTTTTTTTTTGAAAGAGTGAATGAGTTTTTTGAGAGGGCACACAATTGTTTATACACACGTAGGCAATACTTGTACATTCAATCCAAAACTTTTTTCGAAATTATGAAACCTAGAATTAATTTCATTCTATATACACATATTTCGTTTTCTTTTGGATGTTTGTGTTGACATAAATTTCTCTCGACAAAAGATATATATCACGTATACATAAAATATTACTCTTAAAATTTTGAAGAAATTATTCACTTTTTTTTTAGGGAGGTGGAGGAAATTATACATGTTACGTTAAATCAGTTTTTTCACTGAATATAATTTTATTATGATATCTTACTCTCTTTTTTTTCACAATACAGTGTATATTTTGGCGATATGCACTTTTATACCAATTTCATTTGTATATTGATTTAGTTTGTAAACGAAATTATACATCATGTAAAGTTTGTTGTCCGTCACTTGGACAAAAACATGTAAATTTTAAGCATCAAAATAACTATTGGCCAAAATATTAAGTACTGATGTGTGCGATTAAAAGCAAACAACAAAAAAAAAAAAAATTATTGCAATGTAAAATATTCATATTATATTATCGTATACTATCAAGTATGAACTTTATATATGTACTGGGGAAAAAAATTATATTTTAAACAATCTCTATAGATATATTTTGCTATGCAGAGGAAGAGTATAAAATAGTTGAGAAAAGGAAGAAAACTACTAAATAAAGTCAATATAGATAGTAAAAATATGCCTCAAGAATCCATAAGACTTATAGTTTAGAGAAGTGTCTCTCAGATAAAAAAAATTACACCATTATTGATCACACCTTTTTTATGTAATTGTTATGCATAAAACCTGAAGAAAAACAAATGGAAAAAAAGGCATCAGTCTAAGAAAATAATGTGATCTCTAGATAAGATCTTCCACGTTATATATATTGCACATATCAACTTTTTTTTAGGGAATATATCAACCAAATTATAAGTATGAAAATAAATATATATATATATATATATATATATATATATATATATATACACACACACACACACACACACTTACATGAGTTATCATTTCATATACTTTGTGAGCACCAAGGATCAATGAAAGCAAATATAGAAGTCTCTTTTATCCTCTTCTCCTTTTTATCATGCTACAAAAATCAACAAATTAGAAAACAAAAACACCATACAAAATTTATAAGTATCATCTAATTTATTTTTGGAGAAAGTGGTGATGACCCAAAACCAAAACTTATGCCAGAAACATAATGCACAAAACACACATTTATACACACAAAGATGATGGATTGGAGAGTTGTAATCACTAATCAATACAATTTATGAGTTATGGAATAGAAAAAAAATAGCAGTTTAAAGGGTAATGAGATAAAGTTGGACTTTACAAAATATAGTTTTTTTTGAAGAGGTACAAAATATAGTTAATTAAAGTGTAACTATTATTCTTGGTAAAATGTACATGTTTAAAAAGAAATCTACTGTATAACGTGTTCTTTTTTTTTTTCCCTAAAAAAACATGTGTTTTTTTTTTGTTACTTCTAATTAATTTAAGTGTTATAACTTGTGCCGAGACGTTTTTTCTTCTTCTTGTGTAACATGCATTGCTGTTTTAGAAAATACATATATTTATGCATAAGTGAAAAGAATATCAATGGGTTTTATAATAAAAATTGAGCACATTGAACAAAATCTTATATATGCATACATTAAACTGATTTAGTGGAAAATAAATAATAATGAATAAGGGCGGTAGTTAAGAGAGGGTAGCATGGTTTCAATATAGAATGAGAGATTGGAGCTCATATATATATGTCACGTCATCACAACTCTGGCATAGGAATAGCTCAAGTTTCAAATTCAAAGATATACAAATAGATAGATATAGATAGATAGATATAGATAGATAGATGGTTAACTCAAGTTTCCTTTACAAAGATATATAAATAGATAGATATAGATGGTATATAAAAGTGGTCCACTGGTGAACCGCTTAATTGATGGTTCACCCTAGAATCCACCACAATTCATATATATTATAGAATTTATTATAAATATGAAAAATACTTTTAAGTTTCGTTAAACCTTTATTGCTTTAATAAAATTTATTTACTACAACTTTTTTGCTACTATTTTACTGCTTTAACTTCTTACTATAACACTATGTTATGATTTTTTTGTCACACCACAAAAAACTTTAATTACGCCCCAAAATGATTAAAATATACTCTTATAATAGAATAAATTATCTGTTAAATTATCAAATAAACTAAATATAAAATCAAATTATCGAAATCATGTCAATTGAGTTTACAATAGTGTATGTAAATTGTGTTTTTGGAATTAATGGTAAACTGAATTTACATGTATTATCGTAAATTGAGTTTACATATAATATATTCACGTAAACCTCTAAAATTGAAGAGAAAAAAAAAACTCGAGTCTACGTAAACTCAGTTTATGTGAGTTATGTATACAAAGTTTACAGTAGTGTATCTCAATTGAGTTTACTTTAATGTATATGAGTTGAGTTAATTTGTTAAAATAATCCACCTTAAAGGTCTGTCAAGAAGCAAACAAACACATAGCCTTATATATATATATATATATATTAGAAACCATTGCAACCATACAAATGATTTGAAACCACATCTTAACCCGAAATCTTATGACATTAAATTTATGAGTTCATTCACTTATATATATTGTTGAACATTCATTTTCCATTAAATGTGAGACTTATAATTCACCTTACATTGCACCACATTAATATCAATTAAAAATTCAATCTTACAATTCAATATATTATTATTTTAAAGTGAAAAAGAACTATTTGGAAACGCATCTGCTACCACATTGAATTTGTCTCTCCATCATGAGATCCGATGATTATCGGTTTTTCTTCAATATTTATTTGTGTTGGTACGACCAAAACTATATTAGACAACCATTTCCCCAATAAACTTATGTCTATCTGTAGTATAATATTGTTTGTTGTAGAAATTAAAAAATAATATACCTTTATAAATCATAAGTTGAAACATATTATGATGTGTTCTGCTGAGAAACGCATTAGGCTTGCAAGCTAACTCTAAGATTGATTTATTACATGGACTAAATTCACTTGTAAAAGGCATTTGTGGATTGATTGTGTTGCAAAATATAGGATTGTATTGAAGTAAGACCGCAGCAACATATAAACCATAATTGAGGGCAAAGAATTAACATCCAAACTAAATGCAAAAATAGTGCATAATTAAAAAAATGGTTCAAAGTAAACATTACCGATGATTTCCACATGAACGCTCGGTGTAAGAAGCTTGTCAGCATAATAAGAATCATTGTTTAGAAAAGCTTATACATTTTTTTTCTTCAAAACTCTCTTTTCTTACAATGTGTGGTGGTGCTGGTAGTAATGGAGATATTCGTTGGTTTTTTACAATGCTCATGTTCATCTATCTTTTTTTCCGGTACACATGAAGCTAATTGTGATTAGCCAACCAATTTGAGATTTAAAGAGATGCTTAAATATTTTTTTAATTTGATAATCCAATTTAAAAAATAGGTTATATAACATGTGTATTGTATTTTTTGTATTATTTTTGTTTTTGTTTTCTAATTGATTTATAGGTTATTATTTGATTAATGATAATATAGCAGTAAGTGATACTACCTTTACATACTACTAATAGGTAAAAATATCAAAATGGTAATAATTACTGTTATTTTTCCAAACATATTATGTTCTATGTGATTTAATAGTAAAAACCAAAACCAAGAGAGAAATAGCTTGGATATAATAGCCTCAAACTAGAATTTTGATGCAATCTTACTTTTCTAACCTATTGCAATTAAGAAAATGACAGACTAATTAAAATTTGATCACTACTATTTTATTGTTTTAATATCTTATTTTAACGTTATAACTAATGGACATTCTCATATCCGAAGATCGTTTATATTGAGTTCGGAGTAACTACACAATTGAGTTAAACAACACGCATTAACTTAACATTTTAAAGTAATTAATTTATAGATCTTTTCACTTGTTCAACCTTCACTTTTTCATTCAATGTGTAACTTTTTAGATAAATGAATGATCTGAGGTAATGTTGAAATTTATGGCAAACAAGGACAACTCACATACACATGTTAGCAAACAATTTCTCTACCAAAATGATAATAGTTGATACAAACCAACAACAGTAACACAAACAAAACAACATGACAGAAACCTACACCACACACTCCCCATCATAACCACTTACTTTTATGAATTAGTACACTTAAATCAACTAAAATATTGAAACATGATAAATATGGTGAGCTTTGAACTAATGCCTCTGCGTGAGAATGGGAAGGAAAAAAAAAGTTAGAGGTTAGCCAAGAAAATAAAGAAAAATAGAAGGAAGAACAAAGTTTATACCTTTTCTTTAAAACTCTTTTTTCTTACAATGTGGTGGTGTTGGTAGTATTACTAGAGCAAATGGAAGATATCCGTTGGTTTCTTACAATGCTCATGTATCTTTTTTTCGGTACAAATGAAGTTAATTGTGATTAGCCAACCAATTTGGGATTTAAAAATATGCTTAAATATTTTTTAATGTGATAATCCAATTTAACAAATAGGTTATGTAACATGTGTATTGTATTTTATGTGCTATTTTTATTTGTTTTCTAATGATTTATAAGTTATAATTGGATTAATGCTAATATAGCATTTAGTGATATTACCTTTACATACTACTCACAGGTAAAAGTATCAAAATGATAATGATTACTACTATTTTTCCAAGCATGTTATGTTGTTTGTGACTTAATAGTAATAACCAAAATCAAAATCAAAAGAGAAAGAGCTTGGATGTGACAGCCTCAAAATAGAATTTTGATGCAATCTTTTTTGATTTTTCTTTTATGCAATCTTACGTTTCTATCATCTTACAACTAAATAAATAGGAAAATGATAAACTAAATAAAATATATTTACTACTATTTTTTTTTTTTTGACAAAATATTTACTACTATTTTATTAATTGTTTTAACTCTTATTTTTCTAACTCACATGTAGGTTCGGTAAACAGCAAAGGGGTGATTATTTGTATTAAATTTCAATGTAAAAATATTCTCATATCATATATTTACGTCACGAGAAAAGTCAAAAAATCGTGTATATTAGGTTCAGAGTAACTATACAATTGAGTTAAACACTATACTTTAACTTAATCTTGAAGAACCTTCAAGTACTCTGGCATTCTACTAGGTAAGAAAATGACTAGGAGTGGAGAGCCAATGGGGTAGACAAATGTGTACATTTTGCTTGGTATTGATTATGCCAGAACATAGTGAAATATTTTTTTTTTATTTCTTAGAATGTATAGTAAGTTAGGTACTTGAAAAAATTTGTGGAGAAATAGACATAATTTGAAGTGTAAATTATTCTTTGAGATAATAATTTAGGTAAATTATTTTTTACTTGTAGGTTATGCCAAGGGGTGGAAATAGGTTAGACTAGACTTTGATAGGCTTGAGTCTAGCCTACAAAATTTTTTGCAAGCCCGAGCCTAGCATATGGCCTTTTATAGGCCTATTTTTTTTGTCTGGTCTAGCCTAGTTAAAATTCTGGCCTGGCCTGAAAGCCTATTTACATGCCTATTTCATATTAAAGTCATTAAATATTCAATTTTATATACTTCTATCAGGTTTTGTAGGCTTTTTTGATAGCTTAAGCCTGCTCTATTTACTTAAATAAGCTTTTCAAAAGTCTAAGGCTAACCTTTTTCATAAATAAGTCAGGCCAAGTCATAGGCCCTTGTAGGCCGATCTGACCTATTCTCAACCCTAATTATGCCTACGACGTTAAATGCAATGTGGGAGGGTGAAAAGCGAAGACATATATCAAGGAAAGACTTCAATTTACTTGATTGGTTTGTGTTTAGCTTTTGTGGGGGAAGGAGGAATTCTAGACCTTTTGAGCAAAAAGAATCATCTACGATACTCATTGTTGAAAAGATTAAGATTACTCTTTAGTGTCTTTTAATTGCATCCTTTAAATTACGATTAAGTTTGTTTTATCTTTTGTGTTTGTTTGATCTTTGGTACATTTATAAAAAAAAGTTTCTTTTCTCTACAGATAATTATAAAGACTAATTTTTTGAAAATAACTAAAAGATTCATTTAACGTGTTAACATCTCCTACCAATTTTTTTAGTTGATAAACAATTCAACTCATATTTCATAAATTTTTAATAATTATACGAGGATCTCACTTGATAAAAGGTGAGTACTTCTACTTCGTCTATCTTTAAGTCTTGCTTCCTATGGGTTGAGTCCCTAAAATGATAATATATATAGACTTAGCACTAATTAAAAAATTAAACAATCTATTTTTATAAAACAAAGTTGATAAACCTGGAACCACACATTCATCATGACATAAATTCAAATAATTAGGATTATTTTTCACTCAAACATACAAAGTATACAAATATAATATATAAAATCACCTATGTTCAATGGAAATCATTCCTTATCTTATAAGTAATGCATAATTGTGTGATTAAAAGTAATGAAAGTGACATTCTTCCACGCCACAAAGCACACCCTTCCTTCCTCAGCAACCTCCCCATATAGTCTCTACCTCATTTCAACCTTCTTTGAACTTTGAAGGGCCACGGTTTTTTTAACAATAGTTTGAAGGTTAAGATACATGTAATGAGTATTATAAAAAGTCACTTTTTAATTATTATTTATTTTGAAAAAATAAAATATATTTAGTTTTTTTTAACAAATATAGTAAATTTAGTTGGTTCCAACCTTAAGCCAGGTGTTCCTTTCATTCGTCTTTTGTTTAGAATAAAAATAAAAATAATTTCATTTTCTGACATTTGGAACAAAGAACCTCAAAAGGAAAAAGTAATTTTTTCAGTAATTTTGTTAGTTGGAAACTTTTTAAAGAGGAAATGCAATCATAATCTTCTAATATATATTTTTTTGACATATTAACAGGTATCATATAAAATTGTTTTTGGTGATTTTTTTATTTTTTTAATAAAAAAAATTGGTATCTGATCTAAGGACCAACTAATTTGAAGGACTAATTTCACTGTTCACTTGCGAGGTCTTCGTTTAAAGTTAGAGTTGTATGCATTTGTCCATCGATATTGACACCAGAGAGAGTCGAACTTGAGACCTCGAAACACTTCAAGATCCCAATTCAACCACTAAGGCAACCCCAAATAGGTGTTTTCATTGAATGCTGACTCGATTAATAAGAAGTTGACTCATCACAAGGTCTTTAGTTCAACTTCCACTGTCATGGTGATGACCTTTTTGATAAATGATTTATAAGAATTTCTTTTAGAGGTTGTCGAGCCTTGATGTTTGTCTGATGGTTGTCGAGCCTTGATGTTTGTCTGATGAATTCTAGAATTCAACTCATCTAAATTTTTGTGTAAAAAAGAAAGTACCATCTAAAACCTATACTCACACCTAAAAAGTTTCAAATTTGAATCTAAACAAAAATATACATTCAATAATATCGATATTGCTACTTGAGTTAGAATAAGGTCTACCATTTTCATATGTGACCAAAAAAATTTCCAACTCCAACATATGAATCAAAACTATGAACTTAGATAAAATTTCTGGATCATAGCCTACCTAAGTAATTCCCTTCCAATGGGTCTACTTTGCACACCACATTCACATACCACTTTCAAACTCACATTGCCAACTGTACACAACATAAACACTCTCTGACTCAGCTTCCCCGCGTATCTCTCTCTAAAACTTTCTCTCTCTTATTTCCATTTTTAGTTAAAAATATTTTTTAGTTAATTTATTTATTATTTTTTTAGTTAATTTATTTATTATTATTGTTTGTTTGTTTGTTTGTTTTTCTTTCTCTTCAAGTGTTTTGATGAGACAACAATTCTGATTCTGTTTCAGAAAGAGAGAGACACTGTCACACAACTCCGACAACAACATAAACATAAACATAAACAAAAACAATGTTGTTCTTCCATTTCCTTAAACATTGTCCATGCATGTTTCTGTTTCTCATATTTACACTGTTTTACACTTCGACAGGTTCTTATTTTTCTCATCACCTTCTTCTTATATTTATGTAATGCAGGTTTTTTCTTATAATTATTTTCGTTAAAGTTTTGATTTTTGTATTCCTTATGTGATTTTGAATCATGGGTTTGTTTTGTTTTATGTTTTTTTGTATCAAAATTGTTTTTTTTGTTTGTGGCTTTTCATTTCTGTGTTTTACTTTGATGGTGTGAATGTGAATATTACTGTTTGTTATGAGATTGATGTGAAGTTTTGATCTTTCATGTTGAAAATGTGGTGCAAAAGGGTTTTTTGAAAAAGGGTCAATTTTGATTGTGATGTTGATGATTCTGTGACTGTTAAGTTTGCCCCACATGTGTTTTTATGTCTCCGTGATTTTAAGGTCAGGGTTTTAAATAGCGGTCACGTCACAATTTTTTATATTGCGGAGAATTGAGAAATGTGACCTCAATTGTGGTCGAGTTGCAGGTTCGGCAAGATAATGAATTGTCGGTACATGTTTGGATTGATGGTGAAATGGCAAAATCACGGTGAACCACCTTGATTTTGGCAAAAACTACATTGTTGAACTTATTGTGATTTTGCAGAACTCGCTGTTAATCCAAACATACACGTTATATTGCGGCCCGATTGTAGTTGAACCTTTATTTTAAACCCTGACTCGTAATGCCACCAAGATTGGAGGGCTGTATCAGCAGTGTTTTCTGGCGAATCTATGTAATATTAAGGATCATGAACAGTGACTGAACCGCAACCTTGACTGCGATTTAAAACCTTGGTGGTGATTGTTATGCAAATTTTGATATTTTTCCTTTTATTAGATTGTGACAGCTTCTTGTGTTATTCAATGTTTTTAGGAGTAAGCATGGTGTTCAGCTTACTGTGTTTAATTTTTTTATTTTTCTTGCTTGTTTACAATTTTTTTTGCAATGAAATTGATTATTCTGATTATTTCACTTAATTACAATTTGTGGTTGTTCTTTCTTTCAGAAGCTTATGATCCACTTGACCCAAACGGGAATATCACAATAAAATGGGATATCATAAGCTGGACAGCTGATGGTTATGTTGTGAGTACATTCTTTTAGTATATCATACCGATTAATATTAGAAAAAGTTCATATATTTTCAATTTAACGGAACACATATTTCATGATGATACTTACTTGAGTTAATTATTTTTCTCTTTCTTATTTTGATGTCTAACCAACAATTGATAATGGACAGGCCACCGTTACGATGAACAACTTCCAACAGTATCGTCATATATCAGCACCTGGATGGTCATTAGGATGGACATGGGGAAAGAAAGAGGTAATATGGAACATGGTGGGAAGTCAGACAACTGAACAAGGAGATTGTTCGAAATTTAAAGGAAACATCCCGCATTGCTGTAAAAAAGATCCAACGGTCGTAGATTTACTTCCCGGAACACCTTACAATCAACAAACTGCAAACTGTTGCAAAGGTGGAGTACTCAGCTCATGGGCACAGGATCCAACAAATGCAGTTGCGTCATTTCAGATTATCGTTGGTAGAGCTGGCACAACCAACAAAACTGTCAAACTGCCGCAAAATTTCACCCTGAAAGCACCTGGACCAGGTTATACGTGTGGACAAGCAAAACCTGGGACACCTTCTAAATTTACAACACCAGACAAAAGAAGAGTGACTCAAGCACTTAGTAAGTTAATCATCTTTTATCTTCATTTCCCAAGTTTTCAGTATAATTATCTAGGTCATGTTTGGATAAAAAACTTGATTAATCGCTTATAGCATAAGCGCTAGTCATATAAGTACTTGTGTATAAAGTATTTCGATAATAAGAGATTATGTAAAGTCAAACTGTATTCATATAAGCTATAAGCTGTTTTCATATATCCATGAGAGGTTATGAAAGAAAGCTTAAAATAACATGAGAGCATATGAAAGAAAGCTTAAAACAACTTATGAACATATCATAAGCTCTTCCAATAGTCTCATAAGTGCTCATGCCAGCAGATAAGCTCAAATAAGTACTTTGGACACTAATTATTTTCCTTTCCTCCTTTTACTTCAACCAATTTTGCCAATTAGCTGTGGCTAATGTTTGTTAAATAGTGAATACCAAAGTCTAATAATAATTTTATCAGTTTTATGATTAAGTTTAAAACTGGTCCTTGAGCATAGTTTTTATTACTTCCTTTCAGCAAGATATTATTTACTTAGAATTTAACATAACTCTGATTGTTTGCAGTGACATGGAATGTGACATGCACATATTCACAATTTTTAGCTCAACAAACTCCAACTTGTTGTGTTGCCCTCTCATCATTCTATAATGACACTATTGTACCCTGCCCGACATGTTCATGCGGCTGCCAAGGCAACTCACCTCAATCAGGAAGCTGTATAGAGTAAGATTTCACTACTCTTGATATATAATATCCTTCTAAATGGGTTGGTCAATTTAGTCCCTCAAATTTGATATCTTGAATTTTAGTCCTTAAAATTGTAAGGGGATGAAATTGCTATTTTGCAAATGAGGGATTAAATTGTCACACCCTTACAATTTCAAGGACCAAACTGTCTGTTTACTCATAATTAATATACACTCACATTTCCTTCTTCTGTGTGGTTACAGTCCAAGTGCGTCGCATTTGGCTTCGGTTGTTAACGGCTTTCCGAAGAATAGTATCACGCCTTTGGTTCAATGTACTAGACATATGTGCCCTATCCGAGTTCACTGGCACATTAAGCTTAACTACAAGGAGTATTGGCGTGTAAAGGTCACTGTTACTAACTTCAATTACAGGATGAATTACTCAGATTGGAACTTGGTTGTTCAACATCCAAACTTTGACAATCTGACTCAACTTTTCAGTTTCAACTCCAAACCAATAACTCCTTACGGGTCGATAAGTAAGTTTGTGTAAGATTTTTCAAGGATTTGCTATCTTATTATCGACGTAAAATACATATCGATGTTTCTTTTACTTAATTGAATATAGTGTATGGTTTAAGATCAAGTGTAGTTATTAGTAGTATACTCGGCAAGCTCCTGTTTGGATAAACAGCTTAGTTAACACTTATGGTACAAACACTTGCCACGCAATTCTTAGATAAAATACAGTCAAATTGTTTTTTATATATATGTCATAAGCTATCCTGGACAGCTAATGAAGATATGTTGAATACAACTTATAGATAGGTCATAAACTATTTTCATAAGCTCTATCAAACTGTCTCAAAGTACTCATACCGGTAGACAAGCTCAAA
Organism: Medicago lupulina; assembly: GCA_958299785.1. Classification (NCBI taxonomy): domain Eukaryota; kingdom Viridiplantae; phylum Streptophyta; class Magnoliopsida; order Fabales; family Fabaceae; genus Medicago; species Medicago lupulina. The sequence continues at coordinate 6,373,366 of OY283145.1, forward strand.
TAAGCCAATTCAATAGGGCTGTAAGATTATAAAGGGCTTTTCAAATTTCTTGAGTAGTAAATTTCTGTGATATTCTAAATTTTCATCCTAATCACTATGTGAACATTATGTCTCTTTTAACAGATGATACTGCAATGCTTTGGGGAGTTAAATTCTACAATGATTTACTCATGCAAGCTGGTCCTATTGGTAATGTACAATCAGAGCTACTTTTCCGAAAGGATTCAAATTTTACTTTCGATAAAGGTTGGGCTTTTCCCCGGAGGATCTATTTCAATGGCGACAACTGTGTGATGCCACCACCTGATGCTTATCCATGGTTACCTAACGCCGGCTCCAAACAAAAGGTTTCCTTCCTTGGTTTGGTGATGGCTTCCTTGGTAGCCTTGGTACTTCATGCATATTCTTAATGTTTGGATCCGCGGTACGCGCAATTCTGCTTGCATTCTTACAAGTTTTGACTCTATTTTGGGATACCGATTTGGAATTCAAACCAAACCAAAGTATGGCATCCATGGACAATTCAAGAATAGCACATTCTCCCTATGATTTGTTTCTCAGTTTCGACATATCGGTTGAATTTGCTACTTCATTGCTAGTTCTCTTTCTATGTAATGATGTATTTATTGGTTTTACATTCTTAGTGTATTTTGTGCTGTAATTAGAAGAAACACAAACAGAATATCATCCTCAATGTTAAACATGATTTATGATAGGATATGGCGTTATATGTTGTTTGATCCATGTAGCTAACCCTATTTAATATTTGTTGTTTGTATAGTAGAAAAGTTGGTAGAAAATAGGCTTAGATGGTTTGGGCATGTAGAGAGAAGTCCCGTAGATGCCGTTGTAAGAAGAGTAGATCAAATGGAGGAGAGTCATGTTAAAAGAGGTAGAGGAAGACCTAGGAAAACTATTAGAGAAACCATTAGAAAGGACTTAGAGGTTAATGAGTTGGATCCAAATTTGGTTTATGATAGAACACTATGGCGTAATTTGATCCATGTAGCCGACCCCACTTAGTGGGATAAGGCTTGGTTGTTGTTGTTGTTGTTGTTTGTATTGTCCAAAGAAACAGGCTAAAAGAGATTAATTATCAATTATAGCATTGCAATAACAGCATCTTGATTTAATGTTTCAGACAAAGACCTTGGAGAGCTTATGGATGTAAGTTGAAAACGGTTTATAGTTATGTGACTTATTTCACAAGTTGTTTCTATAAGTTCTTTCAAACAATCTCACAAATATTTATGTCACTAGATAAAGATCAAATAAGACAATCTCAATCTCAACAGACTCAAAATTATTGTTGGGATTTACCCTTAGCATCCATTTAGTGCTTGTGTATCAAAAAACACAGCCATGAGTTTGGCTTACTGTTTTCAAAGAATGATCCGCGTATTCATATCTATCTTCAAATTATCTCTATGTAGATATACATAGCTTCAAAATGTTCAGAAAACTATTCTGACACAATACTAAAATTTGCCATTTTTTTTTAAATATCTGACACTTTATGCATCAATTCACCAAACTGTTAGCAGTAAAAATAGTGAGAAGATGAGTGCCTTAAAGGTAACTAGTCTTGCAGGGGCAGAATTAGGGAGAAAGGGGTAGGTATCAGGTGGAGGAAGCATGCATTCATCACCGTTAAAGTAAACCTTGTGAGGAAATGCCCATCCTTGCTTGAATGTGAATGTATCTTTGTTTTTCTGAAGCAATACCTCTGATTGAATATTTCCCTTTGGTCCAGCTTCCATTAGTAGATCATTGAAGTATTTCATTCCATAGAACATGCCAGTGTCATCTGCATGCATAATAATGTGAAAATGCTTAAATGGTCATTCTTAAAAGAAGTAAATAGTAATTTTGATCGTTAAAAGTGTGAGACGTTGTAATAATAGGCCCTTGAATGTATTAAAATCACAAAAAGTTACCTAAATGTGTCTTTTGTTAGTCATTTTGGTCCACAAAATTACTAACAAAAGAGACATCTAAGGATGTGTTTGTAATTTTGATATATTTTGGAACTACACTGACGGTGCCTCAAACATTGAACAGCCGAAATGATTGTCTGGTTTTCTTAAAGTTATCGTGATAATAAACTTGATATCTACATGATGACACTCACTTATGGATCCATAGGGAAGAAGTGACTTGTAATTGAAGCTGAAAACTTGTGTGACATTGTTAAGATTTGGATGTTGAATTGCAAGACTCCAGAGAGAGTAATTCATCCTGTAATTGAAATTCGTTACCGCGATTTTGACTCGCCAATAGTCCTTATAGTTAGTCTTCACGTGCCAGTGAACCCTAATTGGGCACATATGATGAGTGCATTGCATTAATGGTTCATTGTCTTTCTTTGGAGTGTGAGCCCCTACCATACTCAGAATCTTAGAGGCACTCCTGCATAACAAATCAACAACGATTAAATAATTTAGAAATTATTTTCTTTGAATGTTTAAAGTGTCGTGGTTTTTTTTGGAATATAAGACTTACTTTACACAGTTTTTCTTGTTTTGGCAGCCACATGCACAAGAGGGACAAGGTGTAATGGTTTCGTTGTAGAAGGATGATAAAGATACACAGCAACTAGGATTCTTTCTTGCTAGAAATTGTGAGTATGTGCAGGTAACATTCCATGTCACTGCATAATAATAAAATAATAACAAAAGGAGATTCTTAGAATTGTCTATGTTGACACAATGTTGTTACATAGCAGCAATATAGCGCTATAGGGTAGTAGAATTGGAAAAAAACACAATTGTTTTGCGATACACTATTTACTAGAAAACAGTGTTGTCAGTAGAAAAACTAGGATAGCCTCGCAGTTTTCATAGCAGATTCATCTATGATACAGCACTATAGCATCTTTATCGCTGTTATTTGACAACACCAGTACAAAATGTTATCAAATAGCGGCTATAGCGACACTGCAGCCGTTTTGTTGCTTAGAGGAATTTGAACAGATCGTTATTTTCTGTGATTTGAGATTGACAACACTGTGAAAAACGGTGAAGAAATTGAGATTGTCTAGTTAGAGAAACTTACTCAATGCTTGTGTTTTGCGTCGCCTATCAGGTGTAAGGAAGGTTGTGGAAGGAACAACCTTTGCACGACCACAAGTATAACCAGGTCCAGGAGCCAAAAGAGTGAAATTCTTCGGAAGTTTAACCGTTTTGTTTGAGGTACCAGCTTGTCCAACACTAACTTGGAAAGATGATATAGCTTCTGCAGGATCTTGTCCCCATGCTGAAACAACACCACCTTTACAACAGTTTGAAAACTGTTGATTGTAAGGTACACCAGGGAGAAGGTCTACAACTGTGGGGACTTTCTTGCAGCAATGAGGTATATTGCCTTTGAACTTTGAACAATCTCCTTGCTCTGTGGTTTGAGCTCCTATCACAGACCATATAACTTCTTTCTTAGCCCATGTCCATCCTAAGGTCCATCCCGGATTCATTATGTGTCGAAACATTTGGAAATTGTGGATCGTTACCGTCGCCTAATAAAAAAACGCGTAATCACAAATAGGAGATAGAGTTAGTCCCTCTTTGAATTGACTTATTTTATCTTTTGTTATACAAGTAACTTATACATAAACCCTTATATGATAAGCGCTTTATTAAATTATTTATGCAAACATGGCCTTAAGAGGGAAGGAAAAGTTGAAATGAGCCATGCAATATTTGAGTCTTCATTTTTCGATTTTTTTTTTTTAGGATATTGATCTCGTGCATTCGTAGAGATTAATTTAGTCAGGAAAGACCGCAAGGGCGACAAAACTCTAAAATGATAGTTACAAGTCTTTTGAATGATGGCTTATCATATAAATTCTATGAACTTTGTAAGGGCTTTTTTTCTTAAGTGAAGAACCAAATAATTCTTTAACTAAATATGATGGAATTTAAATTTGCTTATAGAAAATATAAAACAAGTAGCAGTGGAGTTTGTACTTACCACATAACCATCTGGAGTCCAAGACATTACATCCCATTTGATTGTTATGTTTCCAGTTGGATCCAAAGGATCATAAGCAACTATGATTAAAAAAACATAAAACACAAACAAAAAAAAAAAGATTTAAATATGTATATATACAAGTGAAAAAAATGAATAAAATAAATAATTAGTTAAACTTTATATGGGACCTGCATAAGAGACTAACACAAGAACACAAAGAACTGAAATAACAAGTCTCATTGTTGAATAATGTGTATGGTATTATCAATCTTAAGCTAAATGAAAAAATATATATTGAGGTTTGGAGTTATAATTTAGTGGCAAAATGCTATGAACATTGAATGTATAGTATTGTAGAGAGGGGAAAAAAATGGTTCTAGGGAATTCTAGTTATGGCTTACTCACCAAATGGTTGTTAGAAACCTACACATTTTTATTGATATATATCACTGTCTTATACTTAAGATTTCAGTTAAAGTTTCCACATCTTAAAGCAACCGCTACAGACTAGAACAGAAGGGATGTGTAAAAGTGAACATAACACTTCAACTGTTGTGTTTGAATGACATGAAAAGTTCTTTGATCAAGAAACTTAACCAAGTTAAAAAATATATAAAATATAAATTAAGGTTTAAAATAGAAGGAATGTCTTCAAAAAAATAACTTTCATTTTAGTTTTATTTTAAAAAAAATTATTTTAGTTTTATGCAAAAATTCTAAAATAGAAAACAAAGTGAAAATTGACACAAAAAAAAATGAAAATAATGTGACATTTCGCTATTGTAATTGAAAACAAAAAATGTAACATCTTGCTATTGTAATTGAAAACAAAAAATAAGAATAAAAAACAAATGATTTATATTCTAGGGCCAGAATTATGTCGCCGTCAATTATCTAATGCGAAACTGACACACTAAATACGGAAAAGAGTGATATTGTGGGTTCGAACACTGCATTTGGATTAGACTTTACTTCCTTCATTGAATTCTGAATTATTTGTGATAAAAATTTGAAGTTTCTGAGTTTAAACTCAAACGAATAAGTAAATATTAATCTAACAACTAATTGCTAACATTTTTCATTTGAAAAAAAATTAAGACGAAAATACAATCCTAGTTTTTTTTTCTTTAATATTTTTTTCCTCTTTCTTGTTGGCATACACAATTTTATCATTTCTTTGATTTTCTTTTTCACCTAAGGTTGACTGATTGGTTGGTTGAAATGATGAAATTGTTTAATGAATTTGGCATGAGAAGAAATAAAATGGTGTTCTCACACTTTCTTTTTTTGAAATGGATATTAATTAATTAATTAATTATATGAAGTGAATTTTTTAGGAATAATTATATGAAGTGATATTAATTAAACAATTTGAGATAGATATCATCATATCGATCATATGAAGGGATCAAATCAAATAACTACTATGAAAAATTATAGAGCTTATACATCTCAAAAGTGACTAAGATCCAAATGTGGAATTATTTACCCTCATGTGACAACAACTTGGTATACTGTGTACAATATTTAGTCTTTTCTGAAACTTACCAAACAAATTTAGGAACGTAAAGTTTATGGTCTTGCTTGCTTTTGTCTATGCATTGAGTCATTGAAAAGGAGTTTGAAACAAGCAAGCAACGTAGGGACAGTTAGGGAGTTCTTATCTAATGAAAAAATGACAATCTAACAGCTTCAAAATTGAATGCTTCCATAGGAAATTTTCTCAAGTACTTAATAACTTGTAGTCATTTGCCAGTTGTTAAATAATCTATATAGCTCTCAGTACCAACATGTAACTAGTTTGGTTCAAGTGGTAAGGGACATAACACTGTAAATAATCGGCCAGAGGTTTGAATATAGACTTTAGCATGTAGAAAAAACTGCTTGAAAGGTAGAGCATACTTTGTGTGCCTAACAATTTTTTGTATAGATTAGTTGGCAATATGTAGTATTCATATCTATATATTATGGATGAAAAAATATATATTCCTCGACTTTTTGTATATTGATATATTAATATTTTTTTTGGTAGAATATTGATAAATTAATATGCAAAAGTACAATCAAATTATTTGTTTTTTAAATACTGTAATTATGAAAATCTGGCATTTAATTATAGTGGTTTTTGCCCTCTATGTATTGATCCAATTGATAAGAGATTTAAATAGTTTAAGTGATTAGAGAAGCCAGTGTGGTTATAAAAAGGGTCTTGTTGATTTGTACCACACATGTTAAAAATTCTAAAAATAGCAAGTATTTATTAAGAATATTTAATTCACATAAAGTATTGAACTTTTTGAAAAATAAATTAATACAATTTTTTTTACAGAAAATTAACACAATTTCCAATGCAAAATTTATATGTTTGGTACATAAACATATGCCCTAAGGGCACATGTTAGCATTAGCCTTATAAAAAATAGGGGTGTTCTGCAAATTCAATGTGAAAAATTTAAAATGGTAATTTAGAAAATAATACAAATGAAATTGATGATTTTAAAAGTCTTTTATATTATTTTTCATTTTCAAAATTCGGTGGTTTACTAATTTTTTTTCAATTCCCCTCCTAACAAATTATTGCAGACAGATTTTGATCCAAGAAAATATATTCAATAGGGATAATTTAAAATGAAATATCAATGATCCAACTAGTCTCTAACTACCGTAATGTTCCTTTTATCAACACCTCTTTCAACACTTCCAATAACACTTGGAAGTGTCATACCATTTCCACTAATCAAATAAATCACCTTTGTGACAAAGGAAACATCATGAGTATCAACATCACCAAACTTTTGGAGGAGAAGCATGCAATTGATTATCATATGCACGCAAAGTCTCCAGCTTGAGAAAGATAAGAAAAGTTAAAATTGTAAAAACCATTACGTAACTTTTGCATGAGTTTCTGCAACTTTAGCTTTATATTATCTTTCGCAAGCTGAAGCTTTTGTTCTAAAGAAGCAATATGATCAAAGTTGAGGCAAGTGTAGAAAGACATTCAAACTCTTTTAAACTTGCTATAATAGTTCTCTCAGGTTGATTTGTCATTTCTTCTCTCTCTTTTTTTTTTTTTTTTAATCTAACTTGGACAAGTATTTTGGCCAGTTGTCATTATACTTTTTAAGATTAATCTAAGTTACTTTATGTTCATGAATTTAAAAAAAAAAAAACTAGTCTATAGTACCTCAAATGTTGCTTAGTGATTTATATCCTTTGTTATTTGAATCTATGTCTCAAATCAAACATACATTATTCAAAAATGTCTTTTTGATAACAAAAGGTCATTCCCAATTCGGAGACCATCTTTCAAACTTTTGGACTTCAATATCAATTGGTGAATTTGCTTTCCACGTTAGGTCCCTATTTTGAAATTTTTCTTTTTAGTTCTTTTGTTATAATACTTGTTAACTCTTTCATTCTACCAAATAATATTGTTTATAGCCACTAAATGTTCTTCTTTTAAACTTTGTAAATGGTCATGTATCATTTTTAATGTAAGTTTGTACTAGCAAGCCATTTTGCTGCTGCACGACATCTTGACTATATACCAACTTAAAAGGGAGTAACAACAATTGATCCTTTGGGAGAATTCTAGTAGGCCGAAAAGACTCGACTTAGGATTTCATGCCGATTTTGAGGTTTTTGCTTGATGTGCTTTTTAATTGAATCAATCAAGATCTTGTTAACGACTTGCCTATTAGCTTGAGCATTGGAAGTTGTTGATGTTGATAACTTAATATTTACTATGACTCAAAATACCTCATCTTTTTCTCAACGAATATTGTTTACTATCTACTAGTAGTTGTTTTCAAGTTAGTGTTTTCTAGCCTCTAATCTCATGGTATTTTGGGCTAATTCAAGTTGTGTTCAAGTTTCGAAAATGCATTCTAATATTGCTCTTTGAACTTCAATAATCTTATGAAAGTGTTTCCTTAAGATTTTATATCCATAAGTACATTTTGGGCTAATTCATTTGCTTGAATGTTTTCTTGTCGAGGAATATATTCCAGAACTACCTCATCAAACTTTGAAAGTAATCTAAATAGATTAAGAATTTCACACTTGTAATTATGTTTTCATTGGTCGTTTATGACCAATTGAAAATCACCTCGAGCTAAAACATTAGCTGCTTTATATTTGACCAATAACTCAAAATATGCTATCCAAGCTTCATATTTTACTTCATTATTCAAAAATTTGATTGATAATTTGCACATGAATTTGGTTGGATATTCTTGCGGAGATTTTATCACAATCTCAATTCCACTACCTTTACGATGGTTGCATCCTAGGATTCAATCCTATATATTAGAGTATAGTGAGAATAAACTAGAGTTACTTAGTGGTAACTATAGTAGAAAATTAGTTAGAGAGTTAGTTTCTTCAAATCACTATAAATCCTTTGATTCATAACACTATATAACCTTGTTCAAAATCGGCATTGCTATCAACGGAATAATTAGCTAAGAAATCAACGATTACTTGGCCTTTCATTGCTTTCAATTGAAAATAAGTCAATGAAAATTCAGTTATAGCATGAGTTTGATAGTATGTTTTTTTTTTTAATATACAACATAATTATATATGACTATTTAGCTTTGTAGCTTTGTAGTACAAAAGTAGTATAAAGATAAATAGACCTTTTCAATAGCATGATGCCTAGCTTCTGTATCAATTAGAGTTATACTTAGATAATATATTATATATGACCATTTTTTGTCATTGTCATTTGAATCCTCTTGTGCAACCAAACTGCCAATTGTTTCCAGAGATTTTTTTTTTAAGAAACTTGATTAGATCACTAAAATTGACACCAGAGAGAATTAAACATAAAACTTTAAGATAAATATATTTCAAAATCATAAGTCAACATCATCTCATCAATTCACGTGGGTTTATAGAAGGCGTCTTTATATGATGATTAACCATATATCTTTTAATTTCCTCAAATGTATTTTGATGCTGAAACCCAACTCCATCATTAGACATGTGTTGTAGAAAATTTAAGATGGCCCTTATCCAACTTTTAATTCATGTTATTAACGTTCTCCCTCTTAATCTCACTATCTCAATTGATAATTCTCTGATTTCACTATTGATAAGAAAACTTTATAACATACCTAAATAATATCTATGATAAATTATTGCGCGAAATTAAAAGTAATGTTAATTAAATTGGATTTTTGTAAAAATAAAATAAAATCAAGGTTTTGTAACAAAAATAGAATCAAGAGGACGTCGCTCATCTATTTCTTCATTGCAACTTTTTTCGTCAAATTTGGTTTGATGAATACGATTGGTTAGACTTTGTTTTGGTTACTCCGCTTAACATTTAGATCATTTGTCTCAGTTTGGTTCCTTTAGTGGTTTTTCTAAATGAAAGTAATACATTAATCGTTTAATTTGGTTTTCTTCATCTTGGGTCTTATGGAAAGAAAGAAATGTCAGAATCTTCAAGAACTCAAACAATTCTATTCACCATTTGTTTGACAACATTAAGGCTCAACCTTTTGGTTGGTTGAAGCTAAGCACAAAAATCTTGTTTTTGACTACCATTCGTGATGGATCAATACTTATATTTATTGTAGCGATTGTTTTATTTTCATTCAAGTGTCCCTTACCTGTTCCTGATGTAACTTGAAATTTCTCTTTCTTCTCTTCAACACACCTTGTGTGAGAAAAACAAAAAAGTTTGTTTAATGAAATTTCATTTTAACTTCTTAAAAAAAAATCAAATTCGATCTTTATTGTCAAATCAAAAAAACAATTTCATGTATTTAAAATTAGATAATAAATATTAAATAAATGCGGACGCACCCATGAAAAATAATTGATAATGAGGAGTCTCAAAATTCTTTTCACAATAGTATTATATTTATTTTATAAAAAAAGGGAATAAGAAATTATTAATAATAACGGTAACATTAACAACTATTTTACAAGTCTCAAGTGGTATTCGGACTCCCTCTATTAAGATTATAAAATCAAACTCCTATCACTTACCGACATTTTATGAACAAAACGAAATGTATATGGTTCGTTAAATTTATTAAACCTTTTCAAATTGGTCTTCAACTTTTCTAAAATTTAAAATCAATACATTTTTTTAATTCCCACTTTGTACCATATTTATTTATAATTTAATCCTCCTTTTTTTTAAAAAATTGTCTATTTATTAAAAAGCTTTGATTTTAATATTAGTTATTTTATTCAATTAATTTATTCATACATAAAAAAAAAATTATTCACTCTAGCCCAACAAAATTCTTTATAAATAAGCATAATTTAATTGAAGTATTTCAGTTGTATACTATGAGATTTCTAAACCAACACACATTTTTTCTTTTTATTTATTAAGGAATCGTCACTCAAATGAGAAAATATATGAAAAAACACATTTTAAATGAAAGATATACTATGAGATTTCTTCAACGCAAATCCCACTATTTCATCTCATCTCTTTTAACATCAGAAAAAGTAATTGTCCAATAATTTTTTTCAAACCCCAAAGATCGTTTAGAACTATCATGTCCGTAATCATGTAGCTCTTATGTGTTTAGTTTTAGTATGACACTTAATCACTTTTGCTACAATAACTTTTACACTATCAATGACCATAGTGGATCTCTCAGAAGCTTCATCCCCAACCTTCTCCCATAACTTCAACCGTCATTGCTCACTCGACGACGATGCACAACCTATTCTATGCATCATCGACTAAGATCTCGTCATGGTAATACTTTATGACATACATAAATCATTTCATGGTAATACAACTTTATGACTAAGATCTTGTCACATGTAAGAATCTTACTTTGAAGTATACAAATCATATAATAAATTCGCACACACTCTAAAAAATAAATTCATTCCTAAATATAAATGACTCAATTTAATCGAAAGAAAGAAGAAGATATGTATAATGTATGATTTCAACGAAAAGTGTCCAATAGTCCAAGTTTGACAAAGAGGTAACTAGTAATCTAAAGTTTAATGAAAAGATAAATAAAAATAAAAAATCTAAAAATAACAAAAAATTAGGCCTTTACACAAAGATTTGAAAACGGAAAATGAGAAAACATTTTGAAAAAAAGTAATTTTTTTTCTTTTACGAATGAGAAAAATGTTAAAAATTCTAAGTAGGGTTTTCAATTTAGATATTTAAAACGGTTTCTTTCTTATGTTGTTAGTGGTTGCTGCAGAATCTCGTACTCTAAAACTGCAACTGAACCTAGTTCGTGCAATAAACCCATTTTCCGTTTTCAAATCTTTGTGTACTTCTTCTACTTGCGTTGAAGAAGAGAAGAAGAAAATTGAACAAACCCAGGATTTGTTTTTGCAAGATATAAGCAAAACAATGGCTACAAATTTGGATGATTTTACAGTTATTAAGGAAGGTGAAGCTGAGATTCTTATGAGTAAGAAAAATAAAGTCTTTTTCAATAAAGCTCAGGTAATTATAATAAAGTTTGGTTTTTTATTCCCTTTTTGTTATAATTGGATTTGAAATCAGGGTTTTGATGAAAAACCCTAATTGAAATTTTTGATTTTTTAGTTTTGATGTTTGGTTTATGATGAAAGAAATGATGGGTTGTGAGCAAAATTGAAACTTGAGTATTGGGGTGGTGCTGATTTTGGAAATTTGGCTTTGAAATCATGGTTTTGATGAAAAACCCTAATTGAATTTTAATTATATTTAATCCAATGTTTGATTTATGGTGAAAAAAATGATGGGTTGTGAACAAAATTGAAACTTGAGTAATGGGGTGGGGCTGAATTTGGAGATTTTGTGGAATTTATTGAGATGGGGTTTATTAGCTAGATAATGGTTTTGATCAAAAACCCTAATTGAATTTTTGAGTCTGAGGTCTGGTTTATGATGAAAAAAGTGATAGGCTGTGAACAAAATTGAAACTTAATTGGATGATGCTGATTTTGGAAATTTTGTGAAATGATTGTGGATTTATTGGTGATTTTGACTGTTAATTTGATTATTATGGAGTTTGGTGGTTATGTTTTATTAGATACCATCATCTTCCACTTAGGATATGTTTGGAATCACTTTGAATTTGACCAAATCAGGGTGGAAATGTGATTTTGTTACAGCTCCAATCAAAGTATAGTTTTTGCCAAAATCACTTCCAATACAAACATGCACTTATTTTTGTTGTGTTTCTATTCTATGTAATTCCTCAGTTTTTTATAATTGTTTTCGGTGTGAAATGAAAAGAAATCAACTTTTGTTTAGTGTAGATTGAACCTACATCATTCTGGTTTTATGATTTTCAGGTTAATAACAGGGATTTGTCAATTGCTGTTTTGAGGGCATTTATATCGAAAAGGAAGCAAGAGCATGAAGAATATTTGTCGAAGAAAGCAAAAGGGACAAAGAAAGCATCTGAAAATGATTCTTCTGAAATGGCTGTGGAGGAAGTTGACAACAAAACTCCACCAGAAGATCATAAGTCAAATGGAAAATGTGAGTTAGCGGAAGAGACATCTCCTGGAGAATCATGCACTACAATGGAAGGTTCAGTCAAGATCGATGAAGAATGTGGTGCTGATGCAGAGCAAGTTGATGATTCGGAAGGAAAAAGACCGGCAGAGCTGGAGCCACCGAGGGTTCTTGAGGTTCCGTTTGCCCCTTTAGACATCCTTTATATAACTCATTTATGTTATTCAAGCATCACCATCACTATTGTTAATTCCATACCTGATTTAACTTATTTGCTCTCTCTACAAGTTGAATCTGAAATTAGACTCATGTATTTTACCATTTTTGCTTTCTCTACAAGTTGAATCCGAAACTAGAGTCATGTGTATAACTGCTCTTTTATTTGTCTGCATATAGGCCTTGTCTGCTTCTGGACTAAGGGCTCTCAGATATGCTCGTGAAATAGAAGGGATTGGTCAGGTTGTTGCTCTGGACAACGATCCAGGTGCTTAACCGGTTCATGAGTTTAGATAATCTTTGAATTTTATTCCATGGTTTTGAGGGCCTGGTTATTACAAATTTTTATTTAGAAAATATTCACTTTTAGGAGTTTTCATCTGTTTGTTACAGCTTATAAAAAATTGAGAATCTGAAGGAATTTTTTTTTTATAAACTGCTTAAAATGAGATACTGTTTTGAGTAGCTTCTCTTGTAAATTATTTTTGATAAACAATTTTTTAAAAAAGTTGTTTTCATCATGGTAAACAAACAGAATAATTTATGCTTTTCTTAACAATGTCTAAAATTGATATCTAAATTATTGAATGTCCGAATCACCTTTTTTATTTTATTTTTTATAAACCAACACATGTCCCTTAGTGGTTGGTTTGCTATTTGGGCACTTATAGTTGCTACTTTTGTTTGAGATAAGTGCCTTCTTCTTTGATTGTTAAGCTTGTTCATCTGCATGCTTACTCTCAATTTTTGCTTCTTGCAGCATCTGTTGAAGCTTGCAGAAGGAACATTAAATTCAATGGTTCGGTTGCAGTTTCGAAAGTGGAGTCTCATCTTGCTGATGCTCGTGTGTATATGCTAGAAAACCCTAAAAAATTTGATGTGGTAAGTCGATGCTTGCGACTATTATGCACTTCTATTCATCTTTTTAATCAATGTTGTTAAATAAAAGTGTTGTCCTATAGCGTAACAAGATGTGAATAAACTGCTATCTGCGCGACTGCGGGTGACAAAACCGCTTTTATTTTAATATAATGAAAATACACTTTTGACGGTGTTTACATTTTTCTGTTTTCCAGGTTGATCTTGATCCATATGGTTCGCCTTCTGTGTTTCTTGATTCGGCAGTTCAATCTGTTGCTGATGGAGGTATACTGATGTGTACTGCAACAGATATGGCTGTACTCTGCGGTTCAAACGGGGAGGTCTGCTATTCAAAGTAATGTTAATACTCTTATTGACTATGAACTTTCTTTGCACTATTGTTTGTTTCGTGAACCTCTCTTCTAACGACTGATTTTTACATCAGATACGGATCATACCCGACAAGGGGGAAATATATCCATGAAATGGCCTTGAGGATCGTTCTTGCTTCCATTGAGGTATATATCTGAAGCACTTTATAATGAAATCATTAATAGCTTAATTGGATTCCGTTTGTTACAGACTATTGAAGTGTAGCATGTCTTTTAAAATTGAGCATACCATATTGTTATAGTAGTATTTTAAAATTATGAAGTGTTATTTTGTTATATGTTCTTTGGGTTATCTTGAAAGTCAAGTCAATTATCAGCATTTGAGAAAATATTAGAAATGCAAACATCAGAATTTCCTTTCCCTACGTTATCCATCACAAATGTAGAATGTAGCATTGTTGCATTTTGTTTGTGTATCTCATTGCATGTTATTTTATATCATAAAATTTTCCAAAAGCAAAAAGTTCCATATAAGTGAAGGTAGATATTTGTTCTTATATTGTTGTGATATTTAATCCACCAACCAAAAGAAATGGGCCTTATACCCCCTACATAAGAAATTGAGATTTATAGAAGTTCCAAGAGAGTTACTGCTTAATTTGTTATTTAGAATTTTAGATCTAATGAATATCTATAAGTTTTTTGATATACTTATGATATTTGTTCTTAATATAATGCAGAGTCATGCTAACCGATACAAGCGGTATATTGTTCCTGTGCTATCTTTTCAAAAGGACTTCTATCTCCGTGTTTTTGTGCGCATATACACGTAAGTCCTCTTAGTTTTGCAGTCATGTCTTTTAGCAAATATTTTGTTAGTGTGATCTTTATCAAATCACACCATATAATTTTGTTTCTAACTGAAGGATTAAATACTTGATCGCAGTTCCGCAAGTGCTATGAAAGAAACTCCTTTGAAGCTTTCATATCTCTATCAGTGCACTGGTTGCGATTCTTTCCACCTTCAACCCCTTGGGAGGACCATTTCCAAGGTATGTATCATGTTCTAGTCTGTTATTGGCACCGTATTCGACACCTAAGTACTTTGAAAATCATATTTGTTTTTTATTTGTAAAAGCAATAACCCAATTGGAAGACAAAATAACCGATTCTGATCCACTATATTCTACATTCTCCCCGTTTGCCTATTTTATCTTATCAGATAAAATTAAGACTGTTTGGGAGAACTTATGATGTGTTCAAAAGCTGTTTTCAGCTTGTTTCTATAAACTCTTCAAGACAGCTTATGAAAACAGCTTATAACATTTATAAAAATAGTTCAACTTCCTTTTATCTTTTGCTATATAAATAGCTTATACATCAGAACTTATGTGATAATCGCTTGATTAAGTTGTTTGTTCAATCAGAGCAATACTATGTTCAGGTGTCGCTTTATTTTGATTGACTATACTATCATTGATGTCTTAAGCGGCGACCTTATTTTCATTTTAACTTCTTTCTTTTTTCAGAATACCAGTGTCAGACATTTGCCTGGATACGGTCCTGCTGTTCCTCAAGAATGCACTGATTGTGGGAGAAAGTTCATTATGGGTGGCCCTATATGGTCTGCCCCTATCCATGATCAAGAATGGGTAGCATCTATTATAGAAGATGTGAACCGTATGAAATCCAGCTATCCTGCTTACGAACACATATCCGCTATATTGAATACAATATCAGAGGTATGTGTGTTTTTGCAGGGCCTATTTATTTAGAACAATGCGGATACTATTATATGGTATATTTATGTGTTCCAAACCAATGTTTTAAAAATCGAACCGGACATCAAATAACTGAACCATAGATAGTGCCAGTTCATGGTTTAATTCGTTGAACTGTCCGTATCTTCTAATTATTCCAGCCTTTGTCTAACTCTAACTCTAACTCATGCAGCTAATATACCTATCACATTTTTTAACGTGTTACAACATATTGGGAATCAAATCTTCTATTATTTTCAATGATTGTATTTTATTTTTGCAGGAGTTGCCAGATGTTCCTCTATTTCTAAGTCTGCACAACCTTTCTTCAACCCTTAAATGCACATCTCCATCTGCAGTTATCTTCCGATCTGCTGTGATTAATGCTGGATATCGTATCTCTAGAACTCATGTTTGTGCAATAGGGCTTAAGACAGACGCACCAATGAGTGTTATTTGGGACATAATGCGCTGCTGGGTAAGGGTTTACACTCTCTCTTTTTCGTGTTTAAGGCTTGTTCGTTTGTCTTAGTTCACTGCCGGTTCCCGTAGAATCAAATTTTCTGGTGTGTATTTTGGTATTCTCGAGATGGGGGGCACTCATGCAAAAAAAGTAATGCTCTGTCCTTTAAAACAACCAATGCTGTCAACTGCGGATTGCAGAAAAAAAAAAAATCTATCTTTTCAAATTGTGCTTTGCTACAGTGCTATATAGCAGCTATTTGACAATACTTCGTACTAAATAGCGTATTGTAGCGATTTGTTTACGTTACGATATGCTTTAGCCGTTATTTGACAACACTGATAACAACATTATAACTACAACTCAGTTACACCTTCTCGTGTTTCTAGGGTATTCTTGGAAAAATGCAAAATTTGATTTGCATTTGTAATCTCTACTCATTCGATTCCCTTTCATTTTAGGTAAAAAATCATCCTATTAAAGGTCAGCCGGCAGATCTACCTGGAAGTATCATACTTGCAAAGGAACCTGTTTTGCAGGTATGTTTAATCATTAAAGTTTTATTCTCATGCAAAATGTAGGGCGATTTACCCTTCCCGGCTGCGTGTAGCCAAACTTTTAAAAAATTTTGGTTGGGTAAACTATTTTGATCATGAAGCAGCACAAATTGAAATCTTGTCATAAATTATTGATGTATTATAATAAAAACCATTATGATATGTTGGTGCTTGAAGGGCTTATGATAGTTCGTCTTATGATATAAACATTTGTGTAAGTTATATTGTGTTAATGTGGAGTTTACCCCATCTCTCTTTGAGCTTATGATATGCCTATATGATTAGTGAATATCAAATAATGACCTGGCATGAGCATTTGTGAGAGCTAATGGAAACAGCTTATTGCAAGTCCATAACTGTTTTCAGCTTATTTCTATTTGATATTTTTTTATAATTTAGTTTATAGCATATATAATCCGACCTTCGAGTATGTTTGGGCCATTATGAATTACCATGGTCTGATTTTGGCATTTGCCCTCGTTCATGATCTGATGTAGTAAAATTTTCTTATTCGTGTCCTTTTTTTTTTTTTCAGGTTAATTTTGCTCGAGCTGTAGCGTCTCTTAGCAAGGCGCAAGCAAAGAAAGTTGCGAGGTTTCTACCAAATCCCGAAAGAAACTGGGGTCCAAAACTAAGGGCAGGACGCACAGTCACTAGCAAGCACATCTCTCTGTTAGGTGAAGCAGCCCTTAATGAAGCTCTTAACCATGAACAAGATAATGAAGAAGAACCTAAAAGTAAGAAGCCAAAGACTGAAGAAGATAATGCCACATCTTAGCTCTCATAAATGAGACTATTCATGTCAATTTTTCACGAAATTCTTCATTTTTTGGCTACTAAAGAAAACTTATTTGTTTTCATCAAATTTTGCAGAGTGAGCTGAGCTAAGATATCTTCTAGAAAATGTGTGCCTTGTTGCTCAATAAACAATTTAAGTAAATTGTTGTGGCAAAAATAAGGCACAAAGCATCAAATTTGATATTTAATTCTGTTTTTTTTTTTTTTTTAATATTTGGAAATTGTATTGTGTTGAATAATAATTGTTTTTTAATTCAATTTTGATTTGGTGTTTCAAGTAGTTGTGTTTTAACTTTTGACATGCAATTTTTTAGATTTGAAAATGAGAAAATTATTACTAATTACAATAATTTTTGAGAGGATTTGAATTCTATCACTTGAGGTTACAATGTTAAATTTTTATCATTGAGTTGACGTTTAAGTTGTAAACCATGATTTGAAGAATGGTGCGGTAATTATTTTGTTGTTTTAAATATGGGACCACATAATTTCAATCTTCCGAGGTTTCTCTAACTATTTAAACACTATAATATACATTAAGAATTTTACACTATAATATCCATCGTAGAGTTTTATACTAAGTGTATAGGTTATCTGCTTGTAATATCCATCGTAGATTTTTAACTTAGTTTTAGTAGATTCTACAAGGCTAATAGGATTTAAGAATTTCAACAAAGTTTCACTCTAGTGGCAGAATCCTTAAAATCGTAATATAAATTGTACAATTAACCTCACAACTGAACCTTTTAGATTTATGAACATGTTCATATGGACTTTATCTAACATAACATGTAGAAGCAAAATGGTTTTGCACGTAGCAATCAGCTTAAGTATCTCCATTGAAAATGTTTCTAACTCTGGTCTAAATGACACATACACTTTAGTTTGATCATGTGTCTGGTGTTTTTTCATATTCCAGTGTCCAACATTGACACATGTTTATATTTAATTACTTCATTACTTTTTTTTTAATCGAATTGAAACCGAAACTCTCGCAAGACGCAA
This sequence comes from Medicago lupulina, assembly GCA_958299785.1. Classification (NCBI taxonomy): domain Eukaryota; kingdom Viridiplantae; phylum Streptophyta; class Magnoliopsida; order Fabales; family Fabaceae; genus Medicago; species Medicago lupulina. The sequence continues at coordinate 6,391,782 of OY283145.1, forward strand.
AGAGGTGGAGAAGGAGCAAACAACGATGCCACATATAGGCGTAACATCATAGAAAATCATCAAAAAACCCCGGAAAAAAAAAACGGCAAAAGGACCCCTAAGAGAAGCAAAAACCAAGCAAAATAGTGAAAGCTATGACGGTGAATTCACAGTATATACACCGGAATTCAGTCCCATAGCACAGCCGCTTTGCTCCCCCTACAAGAACCCAAACCAGCAGTCCCCAAAAAACCAAACAGCAGCTGAATGCAATTGAAAAAGCATGACAGCAGCCTCAAAAACCATCACCCGCAGCCAAAAACCTGTGCCGTCATGACAGCAGCCGAACTAACCAGCAGCCAAAACTGTCATGACAGCAGCTGCGCCACCTGTCCAGAACAGGCCACTCCGCAAAAACAGAACCTGCCACAACTAAGAAAACCACCAATTACCTCATCAAACACTCTCGGGGACACTTATATCAATGTCTCATTGTTGTGTAATATATCTGTTTGTTTTACTAATTTATAGACTCCTACTACGTTAGTAGTATGATGAAAAAAAACATAAAACCAGCTGAACTTTAACTTTTTTTCCTTTAAATGATATACTAGTACTAGGTGTGTACTAGGTGTGTGTCCCCTAAAAGAATTACCACTAGTGTCGGTGAGGGATAAATTAACTCCCACCACATTGTCTCCCAAAAATACAGACAAGAGTACAAGAATTAGTATGTCCTAAAATGATTGAGTCATTTGATCATTCTCCTTAATCATATCATATTGAATAGCAAATACACTACCTTCAACTATTAATTATAATAGAAATGAAAAATAACAACATTATTAAAACAGAAAATCATGATATCTATTGCCTTCAACAAATTTCCTCTAAATCAAGTTTCTTGAAGATGGAAAGAAAGCAATGACAAAAGTTTCATTTTTCATACTTAGACCTACAAACGCAAAATCAAAACAAAGCATCAAAACAATACTCATAATAGTAATCCACATAAAGAATGGCAAGAAGAAGAGCCATTATACATAACATGATAATAATTGCTATCCAGAACTGGAAGTCGTAAATCCTTTATCTGCTCAAGGCATCTCTTCCTTAAATTGTCACTCAAATCAAGATGATAACATTCCTCAATGCCAAGCGACTCGAGAAGAGGACATCCATCAAGAATGGCAAGAAGACCGACATTAGTGAGCATATTTCCTTTAATATCAAGACGGGTTAGTGTGGACATTGTTGCAATGATAAGAGCCTCGGTATCATCAGCACCTAACATGTATGAAGGCCGTGCTTTCGCAAATTGGAGAGATTTTAAACTAGGGCAAGATCGGCCAAGGATTTCAAGAGAATCCTTTGATAGGTTGCACTTTGAAATGTTCACATGCTCTAAATGCGGAAGTTTCCGCACAGCTTCGCTGAATCCTTTATCAGAAATTTTCGAGCACTCTACCAGCCTCATGCGTCGAAGGTTACTAGCACTGTCAAATTCGAATTAAAAAAATGGAAAAAGAATGCAAATTTATTAAAATCATAAAGATATTTACATTGCATACATATAAAAAAAATTGATAATAATTACTTCAGATATGTATTGAAGGAGACGATCCGTGCCAATAAACTCGATATCAATGTCAATCAAACAACCGCAGCTTCGATCAACAGCATAACGACAAATCTTCACCAAATCCGGAGGAAAGTAGCGTGAAAAAAAGCGACGATTGGTCATGTTAATCTGCATGGTACGCCACACACGAGGATCCTTGCAAATGTTCCACCATAGAGGACACACTTGACATGCACTTGTTACAATGTCAATGGTGTCAAGCCTTTGAAGAATGTTTGTTACGATATCTTTAGGAAGTTCAAGCCAATTTGGCACATTTGTACTCTCACCTTCAACTTCATTTGCCATCATCATCGTCACGGGTGGACCTGGACTCGCAATATCGTTGGGGCACAATTTTTTTATTAAATAATTAAATAATACTAAATATACATGCTCTAAATTAGAAGCAAAAATGATAACCCAGTCCCCAAATAAAATTAATCTTAACCTAGCCTATCAAAATGAGTCAAAGTTGGAGCATTGTGATTGAAATCTAACTCAAACTGCAAACTCTCATCAACAAATTAATGAACATTTTCATAACATATGATGACACAATAAACATATTTCACAAATTTGAATTTCTACCATTTATACATATAAAAAAGAAGGAAAAAGAGAATTGACCTAAATTAGAGATATTGGTGACTGGTTGTTTGGTTCCGTTCTGCAGTTGGTGGACGCCGTCGTCCTCGGTGAGTGGTGGACGCGGTGCTCAGTCCGTGGAATGGTGGTTTTGGGGTTTCAGTGTGTTGTGCGCATGTCTGAGATAAGAGAGGGAAGAACAATAGAAATGAAAGGAAAGCAAAGTGCGTGTTTGTTCTGTTTTTGCATATTTTTTATTTATTTTTTAATTGGGCCTGGGCTGGTGTGACACTTGCAACATTTGGAACACTGGGTCTAGCCCATGTCCGTACCTAATCATCGAGTACCGCTCTTCTCCTGCTTGTTTTTGTTCATTTCCGTCAAAATAATCGACTGTGAGTTAACTCACGCATGTATTACTCATCGGAAATGAGCAAAACTAGATGGAAAAAGAGCAATTCTCCTGATCATCATATTATACGGGGGAATTAGTCACTTTAGTCCTTGAATGAGACATGATTAGTCACTTTAGTCCCTAAATGCAGAGAAATTGTAAAACAGTCCCTGAATGTGATTCTGTTAGTCAATTTCAGGGACTAAATTGACTAACAGAGTCTGCATTCAGGGACTAAATTGACCAACAGAGTCTACATTCAGGAACTATTTTGCAATTTATCTGCGTTCATGGACTAAAGTGACGACTCCTTTTCTGTTCAAAGACTAAAATGACTAATCTCAAATGAAGAACATAGCTCTTCTCTAATCTAAAATTGTCCATTTCCATACAAACCGACCAAAATACTCCACTTGACCTAAGTCACGTAAGTATTATACCAAGAGTTAAATTATATTTGGTAATAGTTAACTCACGGGACTTAATTCTTACGTTTGGTTTTTGCTTTCTTAAATTTGAGATAAAGAGAGCAATATCAACTCAAGAGTCTTAAATTGTAACCAAAAAAACTCGAGTCTTAAATACCCACTATATTGCTTAAAAATGGCTATACATACACATTAAAAAACACACAAGCTGTAAAATATAAAGACTTCAGTTATGGATGAAATTGGGAATTTTGCAGCATCAATAATTTACAGAACGATTCTTTTATAATAATTGGCAAATCACAACTCAAAATCAAACACTTTATATCTGCAACGATATTGTAATTTTTTTTTATAGAAGATTAATCATATCTGACTACACTACCATGTTATACTCTCTGACCTATAATATTGGACACAGTTAACCTTGTTACGCATACCAATGCATAATTTTGATTTTAAATATCTTAAATAATATATTAAAAAAATTATGAAAATTTGATATTTTAAAAATACTCTTCGAGACGAATCTAATGAAATCTTATATGATATTATTTATGTATGTCAAAATTACAATTTTTTAAATGAGTCATCTATTGCGGGACAGGGAGTACTATTATTTCTTGGATTAAGATTGTAATAGTATAGCATGATAGTCTAAATTAAGATCTCACTATACTATCACGTGTAATCAGTCACATTGGAATCGTTCAATTAAGATCGGATGGTCCAAATTTTAACATATATGTTTTTAAAAAATCTAAACAGATGATTTTAATTGGGCTGGAAGCCTCCACCAGAGGGATGGGTACTCAGGTTAAATTCGTACAGTTCCTCTAGAAATGATGGAATATATCACAGTTATGGGGTGTGTACGAAGGTTTCAAGTATGCTAGAAGGTTGGGTTTTCAACCTATTGAGATTACTGTTTTCTCTTAAGTGTATTTTCAACCTATTTATCAACATTCCGTACAATTATCGTAGAATTCTAAACAAAATGCACTATAGATAATATTAAAGAACTTCAACTATTCTTTAATAGAAATGAAAAATAACAACAGTTAAAACTGAAAATCATGATACCCCGCCTTCAACAAATTTGCAAGAAATCAAAACTAATTAGATTCTGAATTCCTTGAAGATGGAAAGAAACCGAAGACAAAAGCTTCACTTGTCATCATCACTTAGATCTCCAAACGCAAAATCAATCATAAGCATCACACAAATACTCATCATAGTAATCCTCATAAAGACCACGATGTATAACATCGTAATAATGGCTATCCAGAACTGGCAGTCGTAAATCCTTTATCTGCTCAAGGCATCTCTTAAATTTTCACTCAAATCAAGATTATAACATTCCTCAATGCCAAGCGACTCAAGAAGAGGACATCCATCAAGAATGGCGAGGAGCCCAACGTTAGTGAGCATTTGGATTTTTTTTTTTTGTTGTTGTAAAAACTGCTAGGATCGGATCAGAATTTGGATCACTTTTCAATCGAATCAAACATCTCTGAACCACAAAATAAATATTAATACTTATTTATTCTTTTATCAATATTGTATATTGTGTTATTATAATAACCATCTCATTTCCATAATGATGAGTGGAAACATCTTATCAACAATATGCATGGAATAAGTATAGCAAACAATGTCTCTTAAACCTTCATCCCAACAAATTTGATTCCCATTCATCAAAGCCAAATATTTTGTATGAAGATTATTTGAGTAACCAATATTGCCATGGAAACTACACGAGTTATCCAATAGATTCTCTAATTAAGCCACCAAAGTCTACCATACCCAACTTAGTTTGAGCACTACCATCCGCATTTGAGATATACGAACCAGTTTGGCCTCTTTGCCAAGCAATGAGCAGGGCCGTTCCTAGCATTTTCGGGGCCTTAGGCATAGTTTTAGAAAAACCTAATACATCATAAACTTTTTTAGTTTCTTGTTATGATTTTATTAGCACTTCATTTCGTTTTTTTCTTTTGCTTATCACTACAGGATAAAAGTTTTTTAGGCAACATCTTCAAATAAATCAAATACTCCATAGAAATCAAAACTAAAAAAAATACCATAGAATTAAAGAACAATTTCTCCTACGAAGTAGACTGAAATTTCTCTAGTAGTCCCATTTTCAACTAAAATATAATTTGTTTAGTTGTGAAGATTCTCCCAATTTTCTAGATAATAAATATTACAAATATTTTTAATATTAGTGAGACACATTGTTAGGAACAAAGGCCCAAAAAAATATCACAAATTTCTTGACACATTATTATGAACAAAGGTTGTATTTGGGTGGGTGTAAACAGAAAGCTTTGTTTTATATAGGGTATATATAACAAATTGTATCAAAAGGGCAAAAACAAGACAGCCCAGTCTTCAATGTCAATGTTTCGAGCCTCTATTGGTATATTTTACTATATACACCCCCAAAAATCCAGTTCTTGCTATATACACCCCTGCAGATAAAAAAAATTAGGGCCCTACATGCATGGGTCCTAGACCGTCGCAATCCCAGCCTATGCCTAGGGCCGGCCCTGGAAATGAGCTTGGGTTGACTATTATTACTCTCCTTATGCATAGCAGTGAAAGTTTGAGTCACATCATGAATCATAACTTAATTGATTTTAGACAAACTAGACTTTTGTCCCGTGCGACGCACGGGTCTTCTCGACTATAATAGAGACCAATAAATAATCTTTAACCTGTAAGATCATGGGTCGATCAATAAACGCAAATTAGATTATTAGAGATACAATATTACAATCAAATGATAATAAAAAAAATTATAAAGAGAAAGATAAAAAGAATAATAAATTATATTGTTTCACGGATCAATTTTATTTATTACTTTTATAGTTAAACATAAAAAATTAATGCAGTTCATGGTTCCTAACAAATTCTTTAGGATAGCCGAATTTGCATGAAAATTAGGGTATTCTGTTTATAAACGTATTAAATAATTGTACAACAACTTGTCAAAAAAAAATCTACAGAAACAATAGGTTAAGTTGTTGCAGACCTAATAAAATTAATAAATAATAAGGATAAGCATTAAGATATCTATTAAATTTTTGCTTTGAAAAATATTCACGGTTACTAGAGAGAAATAAAAAACATATATGATGCAAATTTAAAGCCAAAATTTTAGGATAGAGTTGTTGCAAACAGAGAAAAAATTAGGTTAAAACTTAACAAAATTAATAAATAAGATATGCCATAAGAGACGTGCTACTATCATAAACAAATTCACATTTCTAGCACACCAGATGACCCCCACGGTAATGGGTATCAAAATTCCAAGTTTGTCAGTGTTGTCACGGGATCACATGAAAATCACGCTATCCTCCTCAAGGAACCCTCAATCAAGTTCCATGTAGATGGAACATTAGATGAAATTTTCAACTTATTCCAAACTCCAATTCCAAGAATCTGTAGGTAAGAGAGAAACCATATCCTCAATATTCAACCAATTATACGCATACTTTGCCATATAGATACCTTAGGTACAATGACTCCAAATTCAATTATCATTGACATCATTTACTAGAAGAGCCTTGGTTTCTGGAATTTTGGTTCGGACAGTATGCAGTAGCATGGTGTAAACATTTTGAAGGTTACCTCCCTCGTTAGAAATAGTATCTTTGATTTGAAGATCAATATCTTGGATATGAACAAACCGTACAAGATTGCATAAATGATCCTTTAGAAACCAAGGTTCATACCATACACTGGCGGTACCATTCCTAAAATTTGAAATGGAATCCATATATACTCAAACATTTTAAGGGCTTTAATAAGCTGAAACGATGGGTCCGAAACAATGGTGATTAGAAGGAATAAGATGAAAATACTAGTAATTTTTTGTTTGCTTATATGTTACATCTTTTTTTTACTCAATACAATGCAACTTAATTTACCAAATTTTGCTTATATTTTGTCCTGAAGTGTTGGAACTTAATGAATCACAGACATTTAAAAGAGTGAAAGGTAATGAGAGGCAAAATTTTAATTTGGGTACATTTCTTCATTAATGATCACAATGTGAATACTTATATAACTTGTTGATTGAGCTTAGAAGTCATTAGAGAGACCCAAAACATCAAAACCAGCTTGGTTAGTTGTTTGCACACTAAGCAAGCTAACTAACTTGGTTAGTTAGTTACATGCAAACCAAGTAACGTAACTAACTTAACTACTATTTAAATTGCACTGTATACAAGACTTTTAGAATATTAATCAAAATGACACTAATTATCATTTTATAATCGTTCCTGAAATGATTAAAATTTTGTCAATTATGACAAGATAAAATTCTTATAGTTGAAGTGACATCTAAATTTCTTGCATGCATGTAAACCATGGATTTTTATAACTTTAATTACAACATTAATATGCAAAAAGAAAAAGGTAAGACTATCTAAACATTTTCCCATAACCATCTACAATGGCTTATTGAAAGCCATTTTCAATAAGTTGAAACCATTGGAGTGGGTTGTTGAAAATGAGAGAAGAGGAGAGAGGTGATGAAAGGTTTAAACAAGTTAAAAGTTTGATCGGAGAGGACACGTGGCGCGTTGCCATTTGCCAAGCCAGGCGCGTGCATCACACACGCAGACAAGGTAAGTCTGTGACAGACCACGCGGAGAGAGAATGTGTGGTGGGATAAAGCAGTGACACGTGTTGCTTCCTGATTGGCTGCTTGTATTTTTATCTTTCTTAATAATTTGGACTCAATTATTTCATTGCAAATAATTTTTTTATTTTTTTTTTATATTTTTTACCAAAATTCATGATTTTTTTTCTCTATAAATAGAGACTTGGATCATTTGATTTGGACACAGAAAAAAAAATCAAGTTTTTCACTCTCTTAATCTTATTATTAGCCTTTCTTTTGAAGTTTTAGTGTTTGATTAGTGAAATGGATCTCAATAACAATCAATTCAACACCAAAAATTCTGCCGATTACCCATTTAGCTAATATGAACAAAGTTTTAGTCTTTTGTTTTGTTGTATTGCATTTTAAGTTAAGAAAATAAAAATAAATTATTTAAATAAATTTTGTTTTTACAAAAAACAAAAAAAATTGTTAAGTGTTTCTTTATTTTAATTTAATTATAATCGATAATTGTAATTTCATGTAATTATAAAAACAAAAATATAAAATTAAATAAGAATAATAAATAAAAGGTGGTGAGGTAGAGTGTTGAATGAAAAAACCATTGAAAATATAAAAATTGAATGAGTGTTGAATTAAGAGAGAGAAAATGATGTGGAGTGTTGGGAATTGAAAAAGTGGGTGTTGAAGGTTGTTGAATATTTTTTAGAGGAATGCTAACAACACTCTCTTTTCAACACTCTCTCAAACATTCACTATCTTATTGGGTGAAATCAATGTATGTTCCACCACTTTAAGTGGGTTCCATTTTTAAAATGTAGGACCCACATTGATTTAAGCCAATTAAAGAGTGAGTATTAGAGAGGGTGTTCAAAAGAGAGTGTTGCTAGCATTATTCTATTTTTTACTATTGTACATGATCTAAGTAGTATACTTCTAGTTTGTTCCCTAAAATAATCACCACTACACTAGTGTCGGTAAGGGGTAAAATAACTCACACTCCACATTGCAATATTCAAATAAGCTGAGTAACTGTAACTCATATGTCTCCCAAAAACACAGACAAGAGTACAAGAACTAGTAATTACCACTAGTGCAAACAACTAGTATGTGACACACAGACCAATGTTACAGTTATTACCTCTGCAACATATTCAGAGAGTTTAGTACAGGACACAAGTAACTGCAAAGTTGAAAGGACAACAACAATAGTGTCCACTTCCACCCAATTGAACCAAAGTCTCACAGCTAGCTAGATCTTGCTGATGTAGTACCATTCTTCGAATACAATCAATGCCAGAATGCACAAAGTTCCAAATTTTAAGTGCAGCTACTATAATACTCCACCATTCCCAAATAATTCATTCAAGGCTTTGACACATTAAAAAATATGGTATTAAAATATAGCAAACTTGACTAAATTTATGTAAAAAAACAATTATGAGTGTTTTTGTTTAAAAATGCTGATGTGACCGATTTTTCATGACATGAAAGTGTGAAGTTAAGTTAATAATGTTGGCATGGACTAATGTTGCTCGTTATGTGTCCAAACTAAGACAGAGAAGACCTTACGGTTCAAAAAGCGTTTACAAATATTTTAATGTTTGTAAATTCAAGCTTGCATATGATGAAAGTAAAATAATTTTATTAGTAGAAAAGTTAAGACTGAAAACCCATTAGTTTATATATTTAGTCACACTATTGGTCTAATACTAAAAAATAAATAAGCACACAATGAACAAAAACATTATTATTCTTCCAATAACATATGCTTCACATAAAAAAAAACATTGCTTCCAAAATGATATAAGGTCCAACAATCATCTCTAGCACTCATCATAAAACAAAAATCACAAGTAAACAATGACCTAGATCATTGTATTTTATTGTTTCTAACCTCAAAGCATAAAGTTTATAAATTAGAATTTCAGCTAACAATGCTGCAAATTCTAAGTCACATATGGAAAACAAAATACTTGACAATAAAGTACATAATGTATATAAATAACTCAAATTCAAATTCAAGATCAAAGGCTGTATTTGTAATTAACCAAGATTGGTTTAGAAGTTGTCATTGGCTTAAGATTTTTTAGCAGGGTTAAGTTGATCCCAAGCTTCAATCCAAGTGACCATAGCATCTGCAAGCTTGTCAAAATAAGGATCAATCTTTCCAAGTTTTTCCTTGACTTGTTTGGACATTTCAATGTAACACTTTTGAACAGTTGTGCATTCTTTTGGAAGAGCAAGATTTTGGAAAAATGGAATGATGTCCTCCTGCCAGAATATGCCTTTGTACTCTTTCCTTAGGTTCACAAATGGGTTACTTGCTTTGCTATGAAAGATATAGGGAAGGCCAGTCTTGATTCCAAGTCCCAAATGATCACAGATTACCTGAGCAATTCATCATGAACAATGATTCTTTAAGTTGTTTGTGCTATAATTCATAAGCTATAAAATGCTTCCATAAGATCGATTCGAGTCTATGAAGGATGGATATAGACATAGACACGGACACCAAACACAACACTGACACGAACACGTTGATACTGATAAAACTTTGAGAAAATAACATAATTCAATGAGTGTCAATGTCGTGTCGATATCAGACATAACACGTGTTAGACACTAGAGTATGTCTTCAATCAGAAGTGTCAGGGCAACATAGATTCGAGTAAATTATTATAAAAATAATGCAAAAGAAAGAAAAGAACCTTGCAGCACCAGCCAGCCCACATGTCATCGTAACGTCCAATTGGCTGACCATCTCCCATGAGACCAAAATACATAGCTGGTCCAATCAGATCACGATCAAATGCCAAGTTCATTCCACACATTGGAAATAATGTTCCTTTTGGTATGGTCAAAACAGTATCCACATACCTTATACATCAACACAAATACTCAAAATCAAACACTTTGTATATACTCTAAAGAGTTTAAATAATATGCACCAACATTGTAATTTTTTTTTAAATAGATGTTTAATCAAATCTCACTACACTATCATGTTATACTATTGTTTCTTGGATTCAGATTGCGTGCAATGTATAGCCACATCTAAATCGTTCAATTAAGATTAGATGGTCCAAACTTAACCTATATTGTTTCAAAATCTAAAATACCAAACTTTAAATTTGAATTGTCCGATCTTGACTACAAATGGTCACCGGTTGTGAACGTGATGGCACACAACCTAGATTCTAACATACTTGCATAATATCTCAATGTTGGAAATGACTTGATATCCATGTAAATTGTTTTATACAACGTTAGTATATAGTATTGAAATTCATATACTAATAACCTAGGTTTTAAATAAAGATTTGAGACTGCAATGCGAGATACAACATAACAATTTTTAATATCGTTGAAACTGAAGTTCAACTGCAATTGAGGTCCCATTAACCACATTTGATCGTGATTTTCTACATTCTTAATGATTGTAACATGACCGTTACTGTTACCGTGACCGCTATTTAAAACCGTGCCAATAACATTAGTACTACATATTGTACATGTTACATGGTACATACCTAGTGTTCCTCTCAAGAGGCTTGACAAGCTGAGTAGGAGCATCATAATCTGGAATGTTGAGCCAAAGTCCATGAGAAATAGCCGTTGGCACACCTTCACGAAGGCTAAAAGGGTACCCACGAACAAAATCAGCCCCTTCTCTAAAAGGGTCATAAAGGGTATTGAAAAACAATGGAGTTGATGGACACAAAAGGTTCTTAATGTGCTGCTCAAGTGCATTGATTTGTTTTCCAGATGGATCATTGGCAACCTAAGCCACACAAAAAAATATATAAGAAAATTAATGTACAAAATTAATAACAATAATAAGATACATTTTAAATGAAAATATTCTATGGTTTAATTTACATTATTTTATTTAGAACACTAGTCTCAAAAACTATGAATCACTAATATGAACACCAGACACGTGACATCGATAATAATTTAAAGAAAATAAAAGTGATTGAATGTAATCACATAAGTAGATGTGTCAGACACCGAACACTCCTTCAATTAAAATGTAATTGAAAACAATGCTTAAAAACTTCCAAGTCTAATGTTATAGAATACCAAAATGTTTCCTTGAAAAGATTGTTATATAAAAATAATAATAATCAATTAAACAAACAAGGATCTAATACATGCATAAGAGAACCAATACAATTATACAAGTTACACAATGAGAAAAAGGCTAACAACATTGACACATAAAACAATTATTATTCTAAATTGTCGTTCGTAACCGCATATGCGGCCACATTTGCCTGCATTTTACCCTAATGTTGAGGCATGCAGTGTAACTGCAACCGCAATTTAAAACCATGATTAGGAACACAAGATCCAAAATTAAAAAGGTATGGTAGAATATGCAAACAAAATCATCGCAAGGAGGCCATGAAACATGGAACCATAAATGTGAAGAAATCATATCAAGATCTCTCCATAAAAATTGTACAAAACAAAAACACTGTAAATAAAGACATAAATGATTAAAAAAAAAGCAAAAAGTGATTGAAAAACTTACAAAGCAATCATCATCAATAGTGAAGATGTACTTCTTCTTAGAAACCATGTAACCAAAGCAACGACATGCAGAGTCCTTGAATGAAATGCAAGAAGCCCTAGGACCAAGAAGCTTATTAATATCATTCCTATTATAAAGTTCATAATCAAAACCAGGTGGAACCTTAATAGTTTTTGAAGGATCACCATCTTGAACAATGATCAAATGATAAGGTTCAAAATATGGCCTCCACATTTCCAAGAAATCAAGGTTCCTTATAGTAGGAATCACAATGTCAAGTTCATCTTTCAATGGAGGTGAAGATGAAGCCATGGTTGCAACAAAGGGAGAGCAAAGTGTTTGTGAAAGTGATGAATGAGAAACTTTGAGAGAAAGAGAGTTTGTTTATGAAAGTAAAGAGAGGGGAGTGTGTGAAGGAATATAAGGGGGTGAAAATAGTGGTGTTACATGTGAAAATGCCTAAGTTATCGGCACTAGTGTGGGGTTAATTATAAAGTTTTCTGAATGTTTAAGGTAACTATGAATTGTTCAAAGGTTGTGTGGTGTTGCCGTGAGATTTGGTAACCTTTGTGGATGGAAGAGACCAATTTTTCAGTTATAGCTACACCAAGAAACAAAGAAGTAACGTAGGTTCATGTTTCATTTGCAATAATGTTAATAGTAATATTATTTTATGTATTCACGATATAAAACTTTTTTACCCTTAAATCATTCAAAGTCACTCATGATGCCACATTTTTAGGATAGTTGTTAAAATATTTCTACAAATATCAACTATGACGCTAGACTAATTGAATACGTAATTGAGTCAATTTTTTTTAATATAGATCAAATGAACATCGCAACAATACGAAAAATAAAACAATGCTGTAGAAGGCGACAAACAACACAATGTCGCATCCAGACGACGAAATCACGTGAAAAAACTTAGATCTATGTGAAAATCACTTATCTATATTAAAATATAAAGAAAAAGATGATGAGTGGTGATTTCAAGTCTCAAAACCACCCCCACAATGAATAAAATGAAAGAGAGAACACAACGAGAGAAAATTAGAGTCAACTTGTTGGAGAAAAAGAACCTATAAATGACTTATAAATTTAAATGATACTTGAAGTAAAATCTCAAAAAAGCTAAAATGTCATGAAAAATCATCACTGATACAAACTTATACGAAATAAGTGGTTGTGCGTTTCGAATATAACCTGTGTGTACACATGAATTGTTCGTTCACTATGCTACAATTAAGAAAAAATAATGCTAACACATTTTTTGACTTACACTTTTAAGCGGACACATTTTTATTGATCATAATTTATGGGTCGTTTAAATTTATATTGAATCCACATGATTGTATGGGTTTATTTGAGTTTTAACTATTAAAAAAGAAATGTTACTTTTCTAATTGATTAAAATTCACGAGTCTCACCAAATTTATACTGAATTTGCAAGATTTTGTAACGTGAAATTTAAGTGATAAAAAAAAGCATATTCCTGAAGAAAAAAAAAGTGATAAAAAAACAGTATTAAAAAATGTGTGGTATAAATGCTAGTACCCTCCTAAAAAAAGAAATCCTATATTTTTATTTAGGCATGTTGGGAAATAAAAATAAAGAGTAAATTACACTCCCCTCCCCTCAAAGATACTTGAAATACACTCCCCTCCCCTCTTATGTTAAAATATACAATTTCCTCCCTTGAAAAATAAAATTTACACTCCCCTCCCTTATAAGATGCTTGAATTACAACCCCTTCCCTTGATAATTAAATATACATTACACTTTAATCTATTTTAACATAAATAAATATTTTTATGATATATATTAATTTTAAACCACCCTTTAAGAAAAATTAATTCATTTCTTTATAATTTAAATGTTAATGATAATTAAATTTAAATATTTCGCTATTGATTTTATAATTTAGAGTTTAAAATTAACTTTTAAATAACCATGGTTTATTGTCGTTAGTAATTTTTCACATATTTTAATTTTATTTTGGCTTGTTTCATATTTTATAATAGGGTTTAAAACTACATGTTAATGAAATTGTGAATAAAAAATAGCAAAAAAATATGTATTCAATTTTTTATTATGTTAAAATAGACCTGCAATACTGTTATTTTCGAAGTGTATTAGATTATTTATTTTTTTGCAAGATTATTAAAAATAAAAAAATATATATTGAGGGAGTAAAGTGTAGATTTTAACATAAGAGGGGAGGGGAATGTAATTCAAGCTTTTCTCAGGGGAGGGAAATGCATTTTTCTCTAATATGTTTTGAATAAGAGGGGAGGGAAATGTATATTTTAACATAAGAGGGGAGGGGAGTGTAATTCAAGCATCTTTGAGGGGAGGGGAGTGTAATTTACTCAAAAATAAATTGCTTACGTTCTCTCAACAAAATAAAATAAAAAATTTGCTAATGTAATTCAAATAAATGTTGCCGACTTACAGCCGTAAATGTAAAGTTTATTTATTTTTCGTAGAATGACAACAAGAAAAAAACATTAGGAGCATGGCTTAGCCTAAACATCAAGTCTCAATATCGACTCTAACTCCCCTAAAAAAAAAAAAAATTCGACTCTAACTCTGTCTGAAGAACCTACCAAAATGTCATAACTAGCTTTCTTCAAGTTTTTTTAAGCCTCTTTTCAATTAGTTAAAATTTATGTGTTTCACCAAATTTATATAAGGCCTACATAAATAAAGTAGGATTCATTTCAATTTTAACCCATAAAAATATCTATGTGTAACAAAAGTGAGTTGAAAATATATTTCTGGCATTTATAAACCCACATGCAATATTGCTTTCAGATTCAAACTTTGAGTCTTTTCATGAGAGGACATGGCGGAAAAATAACTTGGAAATTAAGCGTATGGAATCAGCAAATGGCCATAAATTTCCATGAATCCCTGAACTTCCTCCCTCCTTTCATAAAGGAAAACAAAAAATAATGATCAAAGCATAATTGATTCACCAATATTACAATCGATCTGAGTGGATTTTGACTCAAGACATTTTAAACAATGTCTTAAGTTCGATTTTGTGGGTAAAAAAATATAGTTGAAGGAAATAATTTATTAAAAGTAGTAAAATATTCTACAACGGAGACGAATCATCGACAAAGTCGATAAGTGTTTTACATCAATGATATATTTTTAAAAAAATCACTAACTCTGAAGAAAAAGAATGCATCACTTATTCTTGTATTGGATCCAATACTAGTTATTTTGATTGTAAGCAATATGAGAAGGCAAAGACTTGAATTAAACAACTGTGTGATAGATACTTAAAGTCAAACACACCAAATAACCATTTTAGATATGAGTTTTCTATAATATGTTAACAAGTGTCTTAAAGACACATGTTAAGAAGAAAAACCTCAAACCAAAAAAATAAGAAAAACTCTATGGGATTGTTAGCCTGCAATTTCGACAGACTCAATTAATACGGTCAACATTTGTTGACTTTTGATTTTTCAGGAATCAAAGCCTCTTTATTCAGCATGAGGATTTCAACAGAATCTAGACTTAACGTATGGAAGAGTCTAAACACTTCAAGGTTCAACAAGGCGTGAGTCAAGATGCAAAATGGTCGAAGCTAGGCCGTTACCGTCGAAGATTTGTCAAAAGAGCATTGATAAGATTGAAACAAAAGTCAGCTATTGGGCTAAAGTACATTAAGTCGAAGGCTTGATATTAAGCAATTGTGTTCCGTTCGACATATTACAAAAATGGCTTCTTCTTGGCCTTTAAAATAAAAAGTCAAGAAAACAATATGCACAATATATTTCTGGTTTGATCCTGCTTGTAATAACCAAAATCAACCCTTCTTATTTGCCAAAAACACCGGTAACTGATGCAGGAGAGTTTTATCAGTAATTTAGTAGTATTTATTATTTAGCCAAATCTTAGTAATTTTCTATAACTTTCTATTATTACTTTGTTTTATTTTATTTCGGCCCACGGGTTTGTTATTTCTTTCACTATATAAGCGGAACTTATGTAGCCTAAGAGGCACACTTTTATTCATTAATAATATTCGAGACTTTTCTCTCAATTCTGGTGGATTCCGGAAACCCTTATTTTGATAGGTTTGTCAATTGCAACCCTATTTTCACAAGTTTGTCGCTGGCAAACTTGTTCTTTTCTATCTAGGTTTAGCGCTTGCTAACCCTACGCTTCCGTACTGCGTTAGTTGGTATCAGAGCAGGTTTCTCTTGTTCTTTTCCTAACGTGATCAACCATGGGAGATCAACCGGTTACGAGGGCAGAATTTGGCGGTTTAACTGCGGTCGCCAAAGCTCTGTTAGATCAGTTGACGGCGTTGACAACTAAGATGGATAACATCAACAACAACAACCGCAACTACAACAACAGAAACAATCAAAACAGGAGATGTGAACCAATTAGGGTTCATGATGGAAACAATCTAATTAGTTCGAATTTGTGTTCTATTGAGAAAACTCATTTTGACGAAATAATGTCGAATCAATGGAAGAAGCTGCAGATTTTACGAGAACAGACCAATTCAACTAAATCAATCGAAAAGGATCATATTAAATGCTAAACTTGTTGAAGATGAAGTCAAACCAAAAGGTGGAGATTTTCGACCACGGGAGAGCAGCCTTTGAACAACCAACAGTGAAGTTCCACAAACAGTGAAGCAACCTGAAGCAATGATGTCAACAATCACGAACGGGGTGAAACCCACGCCGCTGAAGCAACAACAACCAACAAAAGCAGCGTCTGTACCATTTATTGAGCCACAAACAAAAGAGCAATTTCAACCAATTTTATCTGACACAACCCATATGCTTGCACAATCAAGATATCTAAGTTTCATAAATCTCCGATGTTACGATCCCGACGGGTTTTTAGTTGGGTTGAGCTCATGTTTGCAAAATCAGACCTCTCCCTCCAATCTGCAATGCTTAAGTGAGGTAAAATTTAAACCATTCTCATCTAATCACCTGATTGCATTGCCACCGAAACCACTTGATGTCATTCACACATCATCACTCAATCTACCTTTCTCAATTACTATCAAAGGTATGACATCAATGCAATTTTCGGATGAGTATTCATTTATAGTGCTGCAACGAGTTGCTAAAGCTACAAAGCAAGCTATCAAACGGAAAATTGTGCAAGCCACATATGTTGATTTTCAGTCACGGAGTATACCTACAAAGCCAAAGCCATCAGTAATTTCTGGCAGTGATATTGCAAAATTGTTTGTTCTGACGCCACCGCCATATCAGTATTTTCGGTGGACAAAAGCGATATTTCAAATGGATAATTTTGATGATTTGTCAACGGTTAATTTGGATGATGATAAACATCTTGATTGTTTTGTTTTTCCTGATGAAAGTGATAGAATCGACATGAATGCTTTGTGTTGTCGGTATGACAGTGGAAGAATGGATGCCTTAGATTGTAGAATTTTTATTGGTGTTGATATGACAGGGAACGAGCCGCTTGTAACATCACGTGGAGGATTCACAGATCTATTCCCAGAATGCAGTGCAGAAGCAATTGGCATATCAAAGAACATTAGCATTTTTCTTTGCAATCTTCAGTATACAAAAGACGCTGGTACATTTTGTGTGACAATAACCAATCTTGACAATGCAACAAGCATAGCAATGTTTGATCCAAAAGAGAAAACTATTCTGTTTCTTCCCTCGTTCCATAATTCGTTGAAGCTCATGCCAATTTATTCACCAATCAACATAAGTGTTACTGAGATAATAAACTTGGCATCTCTTGATGAAAGTCTAATAATGGGGGCTTCATTTGATGTGACTTCATCCCCTTATCATGTGATTGAAACCAATTCTGATGATACTGATCAATCAGACATGAATGCTCAACTTTTTCAAAGCCTTTCTGGCGTTCTACATTCAATGGACCAAGGTTTGTTATGTTCTTCAAATTGTGATTTAGTAACAATGACAGAGGCTTTAGAGAACTCATCTTTGATAACTAATGTCCGATTCAGTGCAAGCATGTCGTGTCTAGCAACAACTTCATTTGGCAAAACTGTCAAGGTTTGGGATGTTGACAATCCCGGGTATTCTCGTCGCACTTTTACAGGACATTTTACATCTGTCATGTCACTAAATTTTAACCTAAATAAAGATGATCTTATATGCTCGTGTGATGGTGATTTTTTTCGACTATTGCATGCCTTGTGTGATTTATCGTCTCGAAATTCTAAGTTCGAGCAGATTTTTCTAGATGATGTAAAAGTGGTGACGCAGATGATTAAAATGGTTTTCTTCATACTAACTGTTCTTGCTGGTTATATACAGGAAGGCCATGCTTTTAGTCATGAGCCCCTTTTGCATTCAACTTTCGTAGCATGCAATTTATATTTGTTAACAAAACTTATTTCAACACAATGGAGAGATATTGCACATATGTTCATGGATGCAGCTTGTGGATCAGTTTGTGTGGTTGTTAGGTGTCTTGAGACTACACTTGTAGCTTATAATGAAGATATTTCCATGGAATCAAATTTTGCATTCAACCTAGCTAACCCTGAGTAGCATGCTTAAAGCTTCTTACGCACATCAAAGGACATCATTATTTGTCAAGTTCTATGCAAATATTCATTGTTTTGTTCCTAATAATGTTTATGAAGAGCAAGAAAGGAACCTTTTTGTTAGCAAGATCATGTCTGCTCATTGGAAGCTCAAGACTAAGGCATTCGAATCACAGTTGGTATCCATAACTTCTTCTTTACATTTCACTCAATGGGATCCAAGAGGGTGGTCTGTTGTTCATTGAAAGAGTCAACATGCATGGAAGGTCTTTTATCATAATAAGAACTCGGGGTCGAGTTCTTTAGAGGTGGAGAAGACTGATGCAGGAGGGTTTTATCAGTAATTTAGTAGTATTTATTATTTAGCCAAATCTTAGTAATTTTCTAGAACTTTCTATTATTACTTTGTTTTATTTTATTTCGGCCCACGAGTTTGTTATTTCTTTCACTATATAAGTAGAACTTATCTAGCCTAAGAGGCACACTTTTGTTCATTAATAATATTAGAGACTTTTCTCTCAATTCTGGTGGATTCCGGAAACTCTTATTTCGATAGGTTTGTCGCTTGCAACCCTATTTTCACAAGTTTGTCGCTTGCAAACTTGTTCTTTTCTATCTAGGTTTAGCGCTTGCTAACCCTACGCTTTCGTACTGCGTCAGTACTGATGCAAGAGGGTTTTATCAGTAATTTAGTAGTATTTATTATTTAGTCAAATCTTAGTAATTTTCTAGAACTTTCTATTATTACTTTGTTTTATTTTATTTCGACCCACGGGTTTGTTATTTCATTCACTATATAAGCAGAACTTATGTAGCCTAAGAGACACACTTTTATTCATTAATAATATTCGAGATTTTTCTCTCAATTCTGGTGGATTCCATAAACCCTTATTTTGATAGGTTTGTCGCTTGCAACCCTATTTTCACAAGTTTGTCGCTTGCAAACTTGTTCTTTTCTATCTAGGTTTAGCACTTGCTAACCCTACGCTTCCGTACTGCGTCAGTAACACAAGGATATGGTCCAAGTATCCAATGCACTTCAACAAATTGTTCCACCAAAAATTTAAGTCGTAATCGAAGCACTTCACCTTTACTTTAATCCACTGTCAAACATGGATCTTAATTTGATCAACAATCACATTGATATTGTTCTCCTTATTCTCTAAAAGACGGTTATTTGTAGCTTTTTGAATCATCCAAATAATACACAACAAAATTATTTGAAAGCCATCATTTGGATTCAAAGAAGAAAACTGCAACCCACAAAATTGATGAGCGTGTGTAACTGTGTCATTCAACAATGCACTAGAAACACCCTAACCATTTCAAAATTTATAGCCACACTTAATGAAACACATGACAATCAAAGAAAAAGTAATATAATACTCTTCAACACCATATTCATTAATGCAGAAGTGAAAAATCCGAGGTAAAATCTCGCGTCAACACAAATTGTCTCTGGTCATAATACGATTAGATAAGAACCTCCAGGTATATTAAGACACCTTCAACGATGCGGCTTTGTTCCAAGCTAACTTGTTTGTCCTTGAATGCTCAAAAATGGTTTCCTCACCTTGACTTTGTAAGTGATGAGCTCATTTGACTATGTATTCTTCATTATGATCAAACCTCCAAGACCACAATCACTCACATTACCCTGCAAAATAAATGTTATCCAATAATGAACAACAATCACGCACCAAATCATATTCCCAAACAAACATATCTTTCCTCCATCTCCAGCCATCTCGCCACGGACACACCAAGATCTGCGACTAACCTTGTAAATCTACTATAATGCTCGCCAAGAAACCCCTCAACCAGCCAAGGGTCTCTTAAAAAATAGATTTTCTCCCCATTACATACAATACAACCCTAAGTATTTTCACCAAAACGCTCCCCATAACAATAGCAAACACACAACTCCCTTCATGCATACTCTTTATTTGCTGCACCCCATTCTCTTCCGACGATCACCCCTTCGTCATCATTGTAGTGTTGCTACCATTGATTTAAAATCCGGTGTCCATTTGGTCTCAACAGACAACAATGTCAATTAGTTTGGTTAGTTATATCACACATGCCTATAACCACTGCTCATTGTTCCTAAACAATCAATTTTTGTAGGAAAAATTACAAATTTTTGGACAACTTTGTACATCACCATTTATGTAATGCACCTTGATTTGTATTTTTTTCCGTCTAAACTTTGCATTTGAAAGTATATTTATAGAGGAATAACATATGTGAGTGCAAATGGCTAGGTTATCACAACGTAACGAACTGATGTTCAAATCCCAACTATAAGAGGTGCCCATATTTTATTTTTAGCAGTATATTGAATATGATTATCCTAGTGGAAAGAATCTATTGAAAGAAAAATATATATGTGCACAAGTTTGATTCACTCGATGTTTGTTTGATTGAAAAAAGAATTTGAGAGAAACTTTTTCCATCCCAAAGTCATTTTAGAAGTACACATCAGGAAAAAAAAAAAAAACACAATTTTTGTGAAGTCCAAATACATACTTCCAGACCAAAACATAGTTTGTTCTTATCCGAAAAATACACTTCCAAATTCATGTTTAGTTTTTTTTAGAAACTTGAGGTGAATAAAGTTGATCTTTTTGCTATCCATGATCCCAAAGTTAAAGATTATTGACTATATCAATAAGCATAAAGAATTTACTATAAAAAAACAATTGAAAAATAAATAAATTAAAGTTTAGTCGCAAAATCGGAGGTGCGGAAAGTCGTTCCCTAGTATGAGTTGCAATTTATTTAAGATAGAGCATGGGGCTCGAAATCTTAGCCCATAGTATTTCGGCCCGTGGGGCCAATCTGGATAAAATGATCATCATTTTAAATTATAAAATATCTTCCTAGAGAGAAGTATTATGTTTTTGCCAAAATAATAATAAAGGGAAACAAGTGCATTATAACACTTGTTAGATTAGGAGTGTACAAATGACGTGTTAAGTTGGATTGTATGTGACATGAACCTAAAACCAATCAATTACAGTTAGGTTGAGATCCAACGGAAACGAGACAATACAAAGACAAGATCGAGTTTGTCTTAAGACAAGTTTTACAAAAGTATTAATTAGCAATTTTTTTTGAATCATAGGAAACAACAACACAATCAAAAGTAGCATAGTTTTACAAACTAATCAAAAGTAGTAGCAACAATGTGTTACCATTTAATTAACCATTTGTATTTTATATGATCAAAATAAATGATGCGTAAATTAAAGAGTACAATTATCACTCAAAAAACAACGGTTTGTGACGGTGTGAGATAAAGTTTGAGAAGAAACAACATGAGGCTGAGTCAAAGGAGGCGAGGATCAGCCATATCTGAAGTGTGAAGTAAGCTCTGGGTTGAGGTTTAAAATAGAAAGTTAGTATTGCGAAAGTGAAAGAGACGTGTATGAGAGATCAAGATAAGACCGAGTGAATATGTAAAATAATATTAAAATAAACATTTTGTCCACAAATAAAATTGAGACATGGTAGGTAACCCGAGCGTTAACTCAAACCTAATCACTACTTTTCTTAAAAAAAAAAAAACCTGGTCACTGTTTCAATTATGTCCCTATATTATTCTACATAAAAATTTTATGTCCATGTCCTCGTTCTATTATTTTCGAGTTTTGGTTTTGTACACCTTTAGTTAACATCATCCATAAATAAAAATATTACCCATGAAGTTTAATTTAATACTATATTTTAATCTTGCTCAATGCATAATAAATTCTTGATGTATTTTCTTATACATTTTTTAATTATCTAAAATTAAAAAATATTAACTACTCTCAAATACAAATACAGCTAAAGTTTAAACATGCTTTTAATCCCTCTGGTTTTTATTTCATTAAATCCTTGCAAATGTACTTCTTCCGTCTTAAAATGTAAGCAAAAATTGGTCAATAAAAGTTAATGTATTTGGTTTAAAATTTGTATCAAATACATCAATTTATTTTGACTAATTTTTGCTTACGTTATGAAATGGAAGGAGTATTGTTTTTCACTTTTGGAAGTCTTTGATATTTTGTTATAGTCCTATCAATTTATTATAGTTAATTGATGTTTGTAATGTTCATTTTAGTTGATTGTATTTTGAAATTTAGTATGGTTGGCTAGACCCATTCTCAATTATTAATGGAGTCAAGAAAAACTCAATTATTAATATTATTATCATTATTTGTTTCTTGTTTTTTTAAGAAGGTAAACTTCTTTCTCTATTATTAATGGGTTATATTTTAAGATGCTGGTTAATTATTAATCGAGGTGAAAAGATAAGCAAAACAAATAAAATAAGAGCAAAGAGAAAAACTATTTTTATTATGAGAATTGATATTTGTAGAACAATTTTGTGACAACCTTTTTATAACTTTCTCTCTTATATTTATATTATCATCTTATTCTTTCTCTTTATTTTTTTTTTCTCTCTATTGTTTTTGACCAATAAAAAGAGATAAATAGAAAATTATCATACAAGTTATCACAAATGGTTGTACAAATATCACTACTAATTTATTCTAAGTATTGTCAAAACAATATCATACATAATTCCCCTACAACCTGCTACATCTTATTAATGTACATAATGTTACCTAGTTAGTAAGATAAAAATTTCATGTGCAATCCATTTGGTGCTTGAACCCTAGGAAATTTCATTAGTTTATCTCCTCCTACTTCTTCCCACCTGCAATCCACATTAAATACATAAATGTCAGAATCACCATAAATTTAATACAAGTTTCAGAATAAACAATATGCTTATTTAATATGGATTAAATAATTTAAAATAGTGTATTATTTTTAAATTTTTAACACATTGAAGTGTAGATTTTGAATACTAAATTATTCACCACTCACCTATATCTAGTTACAAGGTGGTGCAAGAAAGTTGAAATTTCCATGATTCCCAACTCTTTTCCTGGACAAAGTCTAGTGCCACCTCCAAATATCAAGAAGTAATTGTGTGATTCCAAACTCTTATCCTGCATATTTAATTTGAAGGATATCAATATGCTTATTTAATAATATATAACTTTTTTTATGCAATAACAAAAAGAAATAGAGGTTTATTGTACTAACCATCCATCTCCATGGATTGAATGTTAATGGATCAGGATACATAAATGGGTCATAATTTATCTCCCTTGTATACACATATATTCTCCAACCTTTAGGAATCAAATAGCCTGAAAATAACAACATACATTAGTTCTCTAAAAAAAAAAAAAATACATTAGTAACATTTTTTTAATTACAACAATAATATGCTAAATTATATAATTCATCCATTTCCTTGAGTTTTTTTTTTCTTAATTTCTTTTTGACAGCTCTAAGCTTAGCATATACTATTTAAATTAATGCTAAAAGGAAAAAAGAATTTGGGGGAAAGGCACATTCTTATCTGGAAAACTTGTTTTATAGTGGAGTTGTCTTTGTAGGGTTGTTGAATTGATGTGCAAATTGACAGGTGTGTTATCAATATCCTAAGGAAGGATACAACTTTTTTTTTTTTGGGTTACTAAATAATTTTTAATTTACAAAGTTATATTTTTCTTTCAATTTATGTTGAAAAAGTGGCTAAGAAAATAAAGAGTAAAAAAAAAATGTCTTGAGCCCATAAATATAACATAAACTATGGTGGTCTAATAACACATACCATTTAGTTCCATATCTTGAGTGGTTTTCCTTAGAACTCCGTTAACTATTGTGGCCAATCTAGATGTCTCCAAAATCACCTAAAAAATGTACATAAAAAAAATTATTAGCAATTATTAGAAGAATCAAACTTATTTAATTCATTGAAAAGACTCTCAATCTTACCGCACGAGTAAACCTCATTGATTTGATATCATTTAAATCAATTGGCTCATTTGGCTTTTTCCTCTCTCTTATGGCCAAGTGCTCTTTCTGCAACAAACAGATCACATAGTTAGGATTAAAAAACATAACAAAATATTCTAACCAAAGTTTTAAATATTGATCGCGTCGCGATTCTAGACATTGCAATATTGCTAAGAATTATAGTCGAACACGATTGATACAGCCTCAATCGTACGTTATTGTCATAGAAATTAGAGACATAATAAAAATCAGGATGTCATGTATCAAATCGTAGTCGCAGACATTTATTTATTACAATTATATTATATTTAAGAAAAAAAATTATGTTTAAGGAAATAATGGAGTTTTGTACTCACTCTAAGTTCTTCAAGAGCTTTGGGATGGTCATGGAGGTACTTCATAGCCATCATTGATGTGGTTGAAACAGTTTCATAACCAGAATACATAAATGTAATCACTAGATCAATGATTTCTTCATCACTTAGTTTGTACTTATTTTCTTCTCTTTCCATCAAAGAAGCAAGCATGTCTTTGTGAATTTCATTGGATGCTCTTCTTTCCTTTAATAGTTGACTCAAAATGCTGACTATATTCTTCCTTGCCTGCAACATAGTCAAATAGTCCTATATTAAAATCTACTTTAGTTGAAAAAAAAATTAAACAACAATAAAAAAAAAGATTTTCTCGTAATATAAAGGTTTGCAGCATAATTGTAGCCATAATTTAAAACCATGGTCTAAATTATCTTGTAAAATAAATAAGCAACAAAATATGAAAAAAGATCAATGATCAAACCTGAAATCCACTGTGGTAATTTGTGCCAGGAAAGTTAATAGGTAGAGAAAGGGTTCCTAAAACTAGCTTAAAAAACTCTGTCTTGAAAGAATCAGCTATTGTTGAGGTTGATTTTATACTTGCAATCTGCCCCAAAGATGAGAGGAAGACCATCTGTTCCAATATTTGAAAATTCATGTTAGGAAGTTAAATATTTGGTTAATGAAATTTGAACAATGTTTTAAAAACCGAACCAGATATCAAACCAGTGACTTTAAATCAATCGAACTAGGACAAAACCGCAATCAAGCCGTAGATAATTTCAATTAAAGATTCAACGTTTGGTTCGGTTTTTAAAACATTGAATATGAATTAATATAATGGTACAAACCTCTTTAGTTTTCTCTTGAATGTTGATGATTTTGTCATCCCAATTGCTTAATTGAGCACTCATAAACTCATCAATTTTAGGCAAAATCTGATCTCTAATCATGGTAGGGCTAATGATGGAAATAAGTGCTCCTCTCAAGTACTTGTGAGTGGAGCCATGAACTGCAGCAATGTTACATTTTCCTAAGATATCTAACATAGATTGAGGGTATCCAGGAACAAGACCTTTTGATTCATTCAATAATATGTATCTATTAAGCTCTGGATCCATTGAAACAATTGTAGGACAGCCAAGTATGTGTGATTTGAAAAAACTTCCAAACCTGCCATTCACAAAGGGTAAAAATTTTTTTATTACTATTGTGGTAAAAGTACATGCATCAAGGTTGCTTACCTCATACCAAGTTTGACTAATTTAAGAAACATTATTAAATAAGAAAAAGATCTTTCATATAGGCATCTTATGCATGTCATAAGTCATTTTTCTTAGTAAAAAATATAGGCATCTTATGCATGTCATAAGTCATTTTTCTTAGTAAAATAGTGCCTTTTTTCTTTACCAAAAAAAACCATCAAAGTTTTCTTCTTTTAATTTTATGCTTAAGAGTGGCATTGAAGGAATGAAATAAACTAAACTAATTGTTATTTATAATCATGATGGATTTGACCAAATCACATTAACACAATGATTTTGTTGAAACACTAAAATAGAATTTTTTCCAAAATCATACTAACATAATGATTCGGTCTAATTCATCGTAAATTCAAACATACACTAAACTTTAAAAATTCAGTTTCTACAAACATAAATTAATGTAATCTATAAACAAGGTACAAAAATGTTATCAAAAACACTTTTTTTTTTTTCAACTTTGCAAGTGAACAATGATTTCATGAGACATATAAAAACTAGACATGAAAGAAACTCATATTATTAGATGTAAGAATTATAACACATGATGATGTTTTTACCTTGCTCTTTGGTTTTTCATGAAATTTGGACCTTGTTTAAGAAACTCAGTTGTTTCTCCAAAAACTGGCCATCCCATTGTTCCAGGTGGCAAACCTTTCTTCCTATACCTTACTTCATTCCACCTCAAGAGAGCAGAGCAAAAACAGAGAACCAAGAGTACACCAACAATTGCCATGAAAAAAGCCATTGGTGCTCTCACTCCAAACTCAACTCACAAAGATTGAAAAGAAAAAAAATGGTTCACTTGTTTAAGCTTAGTTACCTAAAGAGTGTACATAAGCACACATATATATATAGACCCTTGAATTGAACTATATTTTGAAAGAAAAATAACTATTGAGACAAATAAAGAAAATTCACACTATTCAAGGTACCCTATTAAATTAGTCAAAAAAAAAAGTACCGTATTAAAAGCCTTGGTCATAAAAGAAAATTAAAAACAAAAAAAAATTAAATTGAGTCAAGAAAGTTAAAGAAGAAAAAAAAAATTAAAGGGTGGTTGGGTTTTTTAATGAAGGATTAAAAAGAACACTGCTGCGTACAATAATTTATGCATAAAAAATTCAGACCCTTATTTAGCCCTTCTAGATTTTAAGCTGGAAAAGTTTGTTTGCTTTTATAAAGGGAAGAGAAAAAAGTGAGAGGGGTTGGTTTGTGATTGATGATAGTGAAATGAGTAGATAGATACTGTAAAATATTTACTCCTTCAGCTCTTTTTGTATTTAGTAAAACTTGTCTTCAAATTATATCTATATATATTTGTAACTTTAACCTTTATTATTTTGACTCATTTTTGAAAAGTATTATGAATTGTATTATTATTTCTGTATTAATATTAATATAATTTAGTAAAACATGTCATCAATCTATATCCTCTAAAAAAAAATGTCATCAATCTATATCTATATATACTTGTAACTTTGACCTTTATTATTTGGACTAAAATTTGAAAAAATATTATAAATAATATTATCATTGCTCTATTAATATTATTGAAATATTATTATTTTGACTAAAAGTTGAAAACTATTATATATAATATAATATTAACCATTGTATGTAAATTTCCAAGGCAATATTTTTGTAATATTAAAATTGCTTAATGAAATGCAATTATTTTTTTTAAGAAACTAAATTAGCCCACTTAAATTAACATTGGAAAGAATTGAACCTGAAACCTCAAGAAAGAACATACTCCTAGGTCTTGAGTCAATACCACCAAACCATTCTAAGTGGGTATAAAATACAAATTATTGTTGACTATGTCAAAGTTTTTTTAAAAGGACAAACGACAAAGCTATTATAAACTCATGCACATAAATGGAGGTGTGATAAGGGTTTAAACCCAAATCATGACGTGCGATCCAACAATTTTGGTATTTTAATCAGTTGAGTTTGAACTTGTAAACCGACTATACTCAACAAGACTTCGATTATCATAACTGCAATCTTAGTCAACAAGACTTCAACATTGTGACTTTTTTCATCATGGTTCCACCATTTTTTTTATTCGCTTGATTTATCCTATTTGTTGGAAAAAGAACCGATTATGGATGAATTTGTCATTGCATTTATCAATAGGGTAAAAAGAACAACTAGTTTGGAAAGTGGATTGTCAATGCATAATTATGTTGATGCACAATGTTTTTTATCAAAGTTTGGGCACACAACTAGTGATGAATAAAACGTAGCAAATATACTCATTTTTCGTCGAGTAACAATATTTCTTTGATAAAATGTTCGTATTCACATGAATTGCCTAGATTCAACTAGACTATTTGCCAATTATGATTAGGTTAATCGGGTGAGGGGTTGGGTGTTGGACGTGCCAAATTAATTAATTTTACTAACTTTAAGAGAAAGAGTGACAAAACGGATAGGTCATGTTAGATTTGCTTCCTTGAATTAATTGAGTAACTATGATCTATGAATACAATGCTACTCCTTGTTTGTTTCTAATATATTTGATCAAAATAGTTAGGTCAATGTCTTAGTTACTAACACTTTCCAACAATTAGCACTCTCTATAACCTAGGTTTGAATCCAAACCAATTGGAGGTTTAAGAACGCCAAAGTAAGTAACAATTATTATTAGTTTATGTCTAAATCTAATCAATAAATTAATGGTCAAACTGGGTCAAGCCAACAAAGTTAGGGTTAGTACTCATTGTGACTTGTTATTTGGTTTATGAATCAAAGTTAGGTTATTACTCATTGATCACATAGAAAACATTACTAACGGGTTAACCAAATAGAATACAAATAATCTACTAGATATTCATAGAATTATTTAAAGTTACTTGAACAATAAATACATAGAAGTTTCTATTTCATGACCTAACCTAGATAGGATTAACTCCTTATAGCTTCTAAATACATATTATAATGTATACATAAAAAAGTGATAGACGTTTGGCAAGTGTACCAAATACTATCGAAGTAGTAAAAATATCGTTCCCACAAGGACTATTTTAATCTCAATAATTCAAGTTCGTTATTCAATAGGATCTATAAAAGTTATTTTGATTTGCCACTAGGCGGTTGAGTTGGTTTGATTTTATAGAATCAATTAACAGAAAGTAAAGAGTTGTTAAGAAAATATGAGAGAGATGAGATCAGGTCTTTCGAATCCTCTATGTTCCCCTAATTGGTATACTGCACTCTATTCTCATGAATGATTCTCTAGTTCCACGATAGTTAACAAATTAGCCCAAATCAATCCCTTGAGTTATGACCCTCTTCTTAAACTACAACCCCTAATTCCTTAGGTGGTCTAATAATCCTTGAAGGTTTAAGCACGTTAACCTAATATCACTAACAAACGATTATCTATTCCTAGACTAACCATGTTTATTAGAACAATTCAATGGGTCTAAGTTGAAAGCTTGGGTCAGTAGTCATTCATACTCACGATGTTTATATGTGATCAAGATATAAAATCATTAAAATAATTGAATTGAATAAAAACTAGATTGTCATTCACAAATAATAGAGTTTCACAGCAACATGGATCAATTAAGGTTACATAGAATCATCATCAGACCTAATCTCTAAGAGATTTAGCTACTCATAATCGAGTTTACAAATAGCATAATCAATATAGGAATTAAAACATACATGAACTGATAAAAGGATGAAGAAATCGCCCTCCTAGCCGTCTCTGGATGTTGAAATCGCACTTTGCTCTCCAAGATTCGTAACCCTTGTTTTATGAATAGTCTTCAGCTTAAATTGTGTAACGTTTTAAGTAAATTGTGACACATTTTCACCTTGTGTAACAAGAAACTGAATTAGGGTTTCACCAAAACGTGTCACGTTTTTGCCATCGTGACACGTTTTCTTCAATGTCGAGAGCATGCATTCTGCCTTGTGGAACCGTGTCACATTTTTGAAAAATCGTGACACGTTTTGATACTTTGCATTTTCTTTAGTTTTCTTGCTTTTCTTGCTGCTTAAGTTGCCTTGTGAACTCCAAAATGTGATAATATTTACATAAAAATTACGTAATGACAACATGTCATCAAAAAGCATGAGAAAATGATCACTAGTTGATGAATCTTTGGCTCTCGACTCCGATCACTTCAATCCTTTAGAAATTTTGTTTATGTCGTTCCCATCTTGTTAAAAGGTATTTTTCTACTAACCTAGGGGATTAGTATTTAGGAAAAGTAGCTCGCAACACATGCCTATTGTTTCATGATGCGATATAGGCAGTAAGCTTATCAATTTGACCTAATCGCTCTCTCTCTCTCTCTCTCTCTCTCTCTATGTGAAGCTCGTGGTCCGCGATGTGAGATAGACAATGGCGACACATGGCTCATAGTCTGCGATGCGAGATAGAAAGTAGCTGACTTTTTGGTGTATTGATTCCTTGCTCAATTTCTTCTCACCAGAATGTTTGTAATGACTATGCACCAAGCTTAATCAATAATAAACTCATAAAAAACATAGTACGATTTTAAAGTTGTCTGCTTCGAGTGGATTTCCGTAGCTACTAGGTTTCTTTCCATCTTATGATCTTTCATGACTTTTTGAATGAGTACTTGACCAAAACTAAACTAAAACTTCCTACTGCTACTACTAAAGTGATGATATTTGACGACTAGAAGTCTATATTATTCCTTGTCATCAACTAGCTTGAGGAAAATAGGAAGCATGTAAAGAGGAGTGCTAAGGTACATGCTTCCAGAGTTATAAAAACTTTGAAGGTCTTGAAAGACCTTATGGAAGTTTATCACAAAGAGGTTGAATGTAGGAATATAAAGTGTCTTCCTGGAACACCTAAGGATCCATTGCCCGAGCCTTTGGACATTTGATCTTAATCAAGCTTTTCTGGTTCCTTCTTAAAATGCTTCTGAATCATCTAAATATGAATTAAATGCTTAAATGGCATCTGCATCTGATTTTGGAAATGCTTATTCTGCTCAATTTACAATATTGGATGTGTTAATGTGTACGAGGCCTTCAGAGTGGGAATAGGTTAGGTCGAGTTAGACTTTGTAAGGTTTAAGGGTGAACTGTCGAAAATTTCAAAGACTAAATCTGGCTTACGGTCGTCATAGACTTTTTACGTTTGAGTTTAGTCATATGAAAGTCTGATACGGTTTGTTAGCCGTTTAAACGTATATTTCATATGAATATCTTTAAATAATTAAAGTGTTCTTAAGTTTAAATAGATTACTAAACTAATATATCAATTTTAAAGAACTTAACTAAATATTATATCATATTTCAATTCTATATTATAATAGTACATTTACCAAAGATATTATATCATATTTCAATTCTATATTATAATAGTACATTTACCAATCAACAATTACATGTTAATAATGATCGGTTGCACATGCATAGACCAAAATGATTTTATTAATGATTTTAAAAAAATACAAATAGTTTTACTTAAAAGTGTTTAGAGACCAAAATTACTAATTTTTGGTGAACAAAATCTACTAATTTTTTTAGAAGGATTAAAAACTTATTTGACAAAGAATATGCACATGCAGAGCACCCCATTGGACCTAAAGAAAAGTCCTTCACATGTCTGTCAATAAGATCTGGTCATGGATGGAATTGCAAAATCTCACTACAAGACAATATTTCTTAGGCTACCATGTGAGTATGTGCAGAGAGAGGTGAGAAGAGAATTTGGTTCCCTTTCTAAGTTCTAAATATACTAACTGCAAGTTTTGAAATTTTAGACTGACCTGCATGTTGCAGTTTCAACCTGTTTGGATTGTATATTTCCTAGAAAACCATTCAACTGTACTCTTGACTTTTTGTCCTGTTCAGTCTTGTGGTCTTACATCATGGAAGAATTATTAAACAATATAGATAAATATATTAATATTGTTCATGCAACAATTTAAAAACATATATTTGATGCATATGCAACAAAATTTCTTTAAACAATTTTAGGGACTTTGATATTGGTGGCCAATTAAAAAAGTTACTATTTAAATTCGGTAACTCTAAATCTCACATCAATAAAATTTAAATTTGTGAAGCATGTATGAATGATAATCAATAACCAAAATAACCACAAACAACAACAATATATATAGATTTAATCTAGCAACCAAATGTAAAGCAAAATCACAACTGAATCAAATATCAACAAGATAAAGAGAATAGAGAAAAAGAACATCACTAAAGAATTGCTTACTCAGTTTGGTCCAACATTGACCTGCTTTGGGGGAGATATCGATCATTTTAATCTAGTATCAACGAGTTCTTTACAAAGAGATACAAAAATGTTACAAGAAATTAACTTCAACAAACTCTCCAAGAACAAACCTAATTTCTACCTTTTTTCTAATCTCCTCCCATGAACAAGAGACTCAAATATTTCGCTCACCAAAGGTGTTTTCCAACTCTACAATCTAACCCTCAAAAGAGAACAAATCCTTAGCCTTTGATTTCCTAAGGAACTTCACTTTTGGTTTCCAAAAACTCATCCAAGTTACTGACAAAGACTCTCTTTTGATGTGTTTTCCAACCCCAAAAATCTATTCCCAAAAGGCACTGACCCTTTCTCAAGAGCCCCCTCTTTTGGTTCTCCAAGATTCACACCTTGAAGCTTTAAACCTCACCCAATAACCCTCCATCTTTAGTATCTAAATACCCTAAAGTTCCCTCCTTTAGTTTCCATGAGGCTCAACAAGCTTACTCAACAAATGAGTCAAAGAGTGTTTAAATAGTGTTTCAGATCTTGTCAAATCATACCCCGATTTCCCAAAATCTTGCCCCGGTTTTCTAGTTCGTACACAGTACAACTAAATGTTATCTAAAATTGTGCCTCAATTTCTACAAATCATAGCATGATATTTGTCGAACAAAAACTCCAATTTTTGAAACAAAATCGTTCCCCGATTTCTCCAAATCGTGCCACGATTTTACTAAAACACAAATATCAAAGTTTGAGTCAAACTCAACATATATATTTAAACCGTATACCTTTTATCCAATTATAACTATTCAATAAAGAGTTTGGCCCCGCAATTTTAAATGAGAGTGTTCAAATTCTCTTGAGAACGATCGTAAAATAGTTATTAATATCATTTTAATTTATAATAATTTTTCCAATTTTTTTGAAAAACTAATCCATGTTGCAAACTTTTTTTGTTGAAAAGAGTTGTTTATCAAGCGAGACTTTTAGTGACGTCTAGAGCATGAATTCATATTCATATTAAGAAGTAGATGAGTTAGAAGTTTCACATTATTCCTCTAAAAAAAAAACGATGTTTCACATTATTTAAAAAAGTGAAGGTTGAACATTTGATAATTGATAGAATCCATAAGCCAATGTTTTATTAGGGAAAAGACTCATAACATTTTAAGTAAGATCTTGTGTTCAATCCATTTTTCTAGCTACTCTTAATCCAACGTAAATGATCCTTCATACTCCCTTATACAAGCATCAAAGGATTTGAATGAGTTTAAAAAACCTTTATTTTATACAAATTTTATGGAAGTTGCATAACCATTTATTTTTGAGTTGTAGAAATTTTCATAACCACAAAAGAAGTCAACAAGTAAATTGTGATGTTAAGAGGAATTTTGGAACCTTATGAGAATAAGATATATAGATGATATTATGGTGATTGTTACCCTTAAAATTTAATTAACAACTTACAATTAACTACCGGTAATTAACTTGCATAGCAAGTAAACCAGTAAACAAACTAATTATTGGCTAACTAACTTCTAGCTTCCATAACTAATTTGTAACATACAAAGCAATTAACTACTAGCGATCTCTAACAATTTGACACTAATTTGAATTACACCTAATAATTATAGCTTTGAAATCGACCTTCATTTGAAACATCACAAAAAAAAAAAATCTAATTAATTTAAGGATAGAGATCTTTCACATAAACATACAATTGG
This sequence comes from Medicago lupulina, assembly GCA_958299785.1. Taxonomy (NCBI): domain Eukaryota; kingdom Viridiplantae; phylum Streptophyta; class Magnoliopsida; order Fabales; family Fabaceae; genus Medicago; species Medicago lupulina. The sequence continues at coordinate 6,425,909 of OY283145.1, forward strand.
ACAATAGCCATACAAAGGATGGAGATCAATCAAAATCACCCAATCTATACTAAATGCATGCTCTGCCATATTGTTATAAAAACTGTCATTTTCGTCTTAGCATTATTGTTATTCTTTTTTATAAAAAAAATTTAAAAAAATCTTCATTATTATTAGCATAGTTCCATCGCAATCAAATAACCATCATTTCTAACTTCTTTAACCTTTTCCCTTTTTTATTTATTTGTTGTTGCACCTACTCGAGGTTGGGATGATTCATATATTCATCCAACATTCTATGTAAAGTTTATTTTGTGAAATATATCAACATACTAATTAACACACATCATAAAACCCTTTAAAAAAAACATAAAATTTGAATTCTTTGTGGTCACCAATTGCACGTAATCATGTGGCAAATACATCCACGAACGTAAAATTAAAATTGAACGGTCTAGATTCATATTTTAGGTTTTAAAATAAAATCAAAATCTACATTAAGATCTAACAATTCGATCTCAATCAAACAATCAGTAATATGTTAACTGTGTGAATACGAACTAAAATGCGATGACAAGAAATCATAATTAATGTTCAAGGGCCACATCCGTACAGTTTCTAGGTTGGTGTACATTATGATCATCTATCATCATCTTATCTCATCAATGCTTTATGATTTTAATGAGCCATGCGTTTGGATTGTGACTTATTTCTGTTTATTATCTTCACTCAATTCATTTTGTATTTTGACTTTTGCTTGAAGGTGATAACTTGTCTTCAAGTGGAATAAAAGATAGGTTGGATGGTGACGTGAAGAAAAGTGTGAATCCATTGGAAGATACGGTGAAAGAGATTTGACATTAAACAACAAATTGCAGCCCTTTGATTTATCAACAAAGGAAAAGCTAAGTTGTTATCTACTACTTCACTAATTTAGTACAATGAACTTAAAACGGATTTCATATTTTTCATCTTATATTTAGTAAGAATTTTTATTTTATAAAAAAGAAGTAAGAATTTAAAGATGGTTCTTATATTTGTAAATTTTTTGTTAATTTCTTATTCTAGTAGTTAGGACTTCAATTTAACTCAGAGACGGAGCTTCTTATGAGCTAAGATGGGCCACGATCTGCTCAAATCTTTTTTTTTTTACTCTGTCATTGAATTTTAACTTATACATTCTTCATTTGTAAATTTTTTGTTAATTTCTTATTCTAGTAGTTAGGACTTCAATTTAACTTAGAGACGGAGCTTCTTATGTGCTGAGATGGGCCGCGATCTGCTCAAACTTTTTTTTTACTCCGTCATTGAATTTTAACTTATACATTCTTCATGCATGCATACATATATGAGTGTGTTTGGAGTATTAAAATTATCCACGCATTAGCAATATAAATTATGTTATACATCTGATTAAGTTTAACTATATATCATTACAGTGCAAAATCATAATATTATTTCTAAAATATGTCAATAAAAATGTGGTAAGATATAATTAAACGTTTGTATATAATTTGTGTAAACTAGTAGTAGTCCATTTGATGGAAATTGTTCATTTCAAGAGCAGATAGGTGAAATGTAGAAATATAAATATAGATTTATCGACATCTAATAAATAAATAAATTTTTTATTTTAGATAATTGAAATATTTATTTATAGATGGTTTTCTTAGCAACTTCCAATATTTAATGAAGTATTCCGTTTAACTTCTTGCTCTTTTCGAATCTGAAATAACAATTGCATGCTGGATTGCTGGGAAATGAAATTTATTTATAAATAAAAAACTAGTGGACAGGAGAATGAAGAGACAAATGTCGTTACAGGGACCATTTTCTGGATCAAAATTAATTAAAGGTCAAATAATTGAGTTGGGTACTGTCAGACCAATCACAATAAACAAACTTTAAAAAGAAGAGTAAAATATGAAGGGAAAACAGAGAAGAAAAAAGTAACCTTATGAAATAAAATCTTTATATTTCGTACATATTAAAAAAAGTACAAATATTGTTTGAGTATATTTGGATTGAATGGTATGAAATTAATTATTTACTAGCATAAATAATTGTGCGACTATTTGAGAGATTATATGATTGTAGGTGTTTTTATGCTATATTTTGCTAAATGCTGACCGTGGGTTAAAAGTAGGGTTGGAGAAAAACCAACTGAATTGTTGAACTGAACAGAATCAAACTAAAATAAACTAAACCATCATTAACAATTCTGAAATTGAACTGAAACAATTTAGTTCAGTTCAAAACAGTTCGATTCCATTTGAAACAGTAGCTAAAATTCAATTTCGTTTGTTTTTTTTATATATATTATTTTCAACGGTACCAATAATAACAGTTCGGTTTGGTTTAAAACAGTTAGATTCAATTCAAAATACAAACACTTCGGTTCAATTCAATTATTTTAAATTTAACAAACAATTCAATTTGTTTCAATTTTCATCACAAACCGTACCATATCCACCCCTAGTTAAAAGATAAATAATTTTTTAAATGGTGAATTATTTAAATACATTTTATTTTATTTACTTTGACCAGATTTTTCATTAGCTAGACAACTTTAAGGTTTAAACTCCAAACTCCTTTAAAATGAATAAGTAGAAAATCTAGAATTTGTACCCGACTCGTGCATACTGTACTATTTCCATCAACTAAACTATTGAAAGTGGAATTAATATAGAGAAAGAAAATAGAACTGTCAAAATAAAGTAAAATAAAATAGAAGATATCGTATGAATATATCATATATGCATATGATAGGAACTAAGGTGGATCATATCATGAAATTAGAGATTGGGGGAACTACAGATAGGATACATAGAAGCACGTTAGGTGGAAGAAAAGTTGTCTAATAATTGGTTTAGAGAGAGGTAGAGGAATGTCTACCCACACGCACACATGTACCTTATACCTTTTCCTTCTTATTATTTATTTCTATTCACATATTTATATTTATTATTTATAACAATTAAATCAAATTTTGTGATGTACATTGAGACATCCAGTTTGCACGAGGGCCTCTATTTTGTTCTCTTCTGCTTTCTTTCTTGCCAGAAATTGAGTACCCTTTCCCACAACCCTTCACCAATCAAATTATTATTTTCCCTTAATAATGCAATTGCAATTGGGTATCTCTCTTCTATCTAATACTATTATACTATATACTTATAGGCTTGCACATGTGCACACGTGGGTGACTATGTCACAACTATTTAAGTTGAATTGTTTGGGTCCATCTTAGACTTGAGACAGAGTCAACATATTCACCCTAACTCCACTTGCATAACGTATTTTTACAGTAAAGTAAAATTTTGAATGTAAACCAACAACATTGTTAAATTTGTTTATATCTCACTCTTAAATTTTGGCTTAAAGAATATGAGTGCCTAAGCAAAAATATTTAACAAGCTAGTAACCTTGACAACATGAGACTAATAAAACTTTAATACTTTTTGTCAAATTGAGAGTGCAAATTTTTGTGTTTTTTTTCTTCTTTTTGGTTACAAATTTTTTGTGTTAATGTATGCATAATTGCATATAATAGGTTGATTGCCGCTAACTACATGATGTAGATTAACTAAAAATCATGTTCGTTGTTTGTGTTTATCGTCTTTTATTCTTTTGAAACATGGTTGTAGTTCAAACACATATATAGCTATTTTTTGTATAAAAAATAATGTTAGCAATTTCATTTAGGTATGAGATTTTTGTGGTTCGACCCCTTTTATCAACTCTCGTGTGGTTGTCCTTTAGTTCTCAACATTGTTTCGCTATGTACTATGAACGTTCTCAATCATAGCTGACTCATGACATAACACTAAATGCTATTTATCCCATTTCTCATCACTTTCATGACCCTAGTAAGAAACATTTATCGATCACTTGGTATGAATACAGCCAATGCATACTATTTGGATTACGGCTCATCCTCTGGCTGAATATATGTATTGTGTTTGTCTTGAAAATTCAAGAGTTATAGTTTATTATATATTGATAAAATTTTCATTATTATCTTGTGCTCCAAATTGTAAGAAGATCGGTTGGGTTTGAATGAAGACATCATTACCATACAGATAGATATTATGGATCCGAATCCTCTCTCACAATACAGTTGTATGATAGTGTTTTTTTTTTTTTCAATGAAGACAATATATTGCCTTATGGGTTTGAGATCATTCGGTGATCGATGTTGAGTCGTTCGTATTAAGTTAAGAGTTAGCGAATAAAGAGTATTTGAGATCATATTTTTATCTAAAAACCTTAAGGCATTAAGTATGTATATCATTTATTTATATGTTGTTCAACTTCTTCTAACTCTTTTTTTTTTAACCTTTTTTTATTTTTACTACACAACAATCTTAGCTCAAATGTGAATTCATTATGTTCCCTGTCAAGTAAACGTTTTTTCATGCACATACACTTGCAACATCATTGAGATCCACCACATCAATATGTCATGCCATTTGACCACTATTAGCTAGAAGACTTTTGACATAAGGAGACGGATCATTTAGTAACAATCAAGTTTTATATATATATATATATATATATATATATATATATATATATATATATATATATATATCATTGAAATAAAATTATAAGGCATGCATTAGATATATGAGTTCTCTCATTTATATGTTATTCAATATAACCTTTTTTTTTTGTAGTAGTAGTTCAACATAACATTTTATCTAATGTACAACTTCTAACTAGGCACACAACAATCAAGAAATGATTTATTGAATTTTTTTTATTTACTAAAAAATATATATTCAATCAAAGTCAAATTGACATGATATATCAAAAACAACATATAATTAATTCTCCCTTCGTTTAAAAGCTCCAAATATTAGTGGTGATGATTCTTATGATCTAATAACAACACCTTTAAAATTAGGGAACAAAGTTTGACCCTTGAGTATATGCATACTAAGAACAAAATGACAATTTTGCATATTTTGGTTGAAAAATCAAAATAAATTGAAATGTAGTCAGAATCTTACGAAACTTTGCCAATCCCCTCTCTACTCTATGTAATTTAATAGAAGTTTTTTGCATACAAAAAAAAAATCAAAATTTGATTTCTAAGTCGAGATGTTTGTTGTTTTGTTTTTTGAATTTTTAACGCTTTAAAAATTCAAAATTAATCTTTCCTTTATCAAAAAATTCTAATTTTATATGAAAATTCTAATTTTAAACGTCATAAACATGCATAAACAAAATCATAAAAAAAAAAAAAAAAACTACTATTAGAACACTTTTCTAGACTTTACATGAGAAATATGAGGCAAAAAGCATAAAGAATCTCTAATGACAGAGTTCTTTTTTAGATTTGGTGTATGTTACGGTGTTTATTTAAATAATTAACCATATATATAAAGATGTAAGGCTTCACAACATAGGTCAACCAATAAATCATTACAACTAATTGACAGAGAGTTTTGATTGTACAAAAACTCAAGTGGAAAGCGCGTTCCGTTTTCTATATCCATGTTGTGTCCTCTAATCATCGAAAAGGACAGTACCATCATGCAAGAAGGGAATGTTCCAACTTATGTAGAAATCATTTTAACAAAGTTTGTGTGGTCTAATTAACCTAATTTCGTGTCAAAAATCCAATTGACATGCACGTTGGGCCCCATCGTATAATAGGGTTGCTAAATTTGATTATGATGGGATATAGCACCGTTGATAATTATGTCTACTCATTTTTGTTTGAAAGATATGTCTATTCTTTCTAACCTCATGAATCATGCATGAATCCTTGATATATTATGTGAAATAGAAACGTTAGGAAAACTCTATTCTATTGCTCTTTCTAATATTTATTTTTTTATTGAGTGAAATTTATGTAGATCTTACCATTTTATATCAAGTCTATTTTTAATATATGGTATTCACATGTATTTTATCTAATAAGAAAGTGTGTGTTAAAGAGAGTATTATAAAAAGAGTGTTCATAACACTTCTTTTATATGAAATTTGATCCCCGGTTGTGAAGGTTTTTTCATGTGAAATTTGATCTGATTAAGACAGTTTGTTATAGATTAAAGAGTGATTTCTACTTTATATTTTTTAAAAATGATTTTGTATGAGATCTTATTCAAAAATACAGGAAGCTATTTTAAATGATATTAATTTTTACTTCATATTTTATAATTTTATAAAGTGGTCCGTCTTAAACTATAAAAAAAAAACTCATTTTCTTTGTCCTAAATTATAAGTAAATATGACAAACTATTATCTTATTTAATCATCTTGTTTAAAAAATTCATCTATTTTAAGAAATACTTTTACTTATTCTTATGAAATTAAATGAAAATTACATTCAATTTCTAATAACCAATGAAAATTATTTTTTATATCTTTTATGAAACTTATTCCAATGAAAACACAAAAAGTTATATTTCAAATTATTGTGTTTTAATTTACTTAATATGTGTGAATTGCATTTTTTTTGTTTGTTTATAATTTGGAATAGAGGAAAGTATGTTAAAAATTGATCTAGCTGGGGAAGATAGATGGTGACAACGGTAACGACACGGTGTTCCGGTGCAGTGAAGTTGAATTCGGGGTAGAACGGAGGGTGCCTGCATGCACATTAGCACTCCAACGCTCAAGTAATTGTAGGAAATGAGGTTTGAACGTGTAAAAAGTGTGGGAAAAATGAATGGTATCTTGTGGATGATGTGGAGTCATCCTTATATAGAGCACGAAGGCGCTAATTATTTTCGGGAATTGTGGCGCCTCATCAAGAGGTTGTTAGAGGCCACGTTTATGGCATGAGATGCATGTGGGCTTGCTTTAGTAAGGCATGGTGCACAAATGATAGCGTATCCCACTAGATGATGCCTCTTGGTTTGATGAACGTTTGATTCACGTGTCATCATAAGATTGACCTTCTGGCTTGTAGGAAACAAAATCTAAAAGAAAATGTTTTGCACTGTAAAACACTTTTAATTTTTAAGAGTTGAATGAACAATTTCCACAACATATTTTCACATTGGATTCTTTAGTTCTCTCTGTCTGATTATAATTGTGTTTTAATAATTGTGCGTGGTTCTTAAGGAAATTATTAGTTAGGTTGATTTTAATTATAAAATTAATATCATTTACTAAAATATCTCTATTAATTGTAGTTGGTGGAGTATTTAAGTAGAGTGAAATTCAATAAATAACAGTATATTAGTGGAGAAAATAATAAATGTTGTATTAATATTATAAAGTGACAGTCATTTTGAGATATAGACAAATCGTTTTGAGACATTCCTTTTCCTTTAAGAAATAAAAACATTTTGAAACATAGAAAAAAAGATAAAGTGACAATTAAAATAAGACGAGGGAGTATGCGCTCACATGAATGAGTAATTTCTGTTAGCGCAACAAATCAACTTGTTCCACAAGTTAGGATTTTAGGGTTTTGAGTTTTTGTTGATTTTAGAGAGAATTGAAGAATGAAAGTAAATTGAGAATAGAAGTATTTGTATTGTATTATTATGATATGAACAATATACAGGTGAATTGACTTATATACAAGTATATATGCTAGGTTGATTGAAATACAAGCTAAGTAACATACCCTAACAATATAAGCTAGTTTCTAACAAACTTGTAACTAATCCATAACAAACAAAAACTAAAAATGTGGTTAACCACTAAGTATGATTATATCACTAATTAAAACTTGAATTAACAAACAAACTAGCAATTCTTAGTTGATCACGTGATCAACACTCAACATTTTTTTATATATTAAATAATTGATGTATCTAAATATAATATAGTCTAGATACATTACTTAATAAATATAAAGTAAGCATAATTTACTTATAAATGTAACAAGGAAGTGTGATAATAACACATGTTAGCGTAGCTCTTACTATAATTATTCAAAATTTTGTGATGAGAAGAGGAGGATAAATTTGGAAAGAGAAGTAGAGGACAGAGAAAAAGACAATGCAAAATGATGATTGAGTGCACGTGTGGTAGGTCCTGTCCACGTGCATCTGTTTGTATTCACAGAACTGATGGATTTGTCGGTTTATTAATTCTGACTGTGAAGTGTGTGCATGCAATGCATTTCTTTACCTTTTTCCTTTCTGTCCTTTTGCTATAACAATGACATCTCTTTTTATTCCCCAAACAATTCTATCACCATAGTACATTTACTTACTGCTACTTATGTCCCCCCCTCCCTATTTTACTTATTACACCCACCAAACATCAACCATGCATGCACACTTTTATTTATGAACCCGATGATGCAGTGAAAATTTAAGTGTACGACCTTGACGGACCCAACACGATTCTGAAGACCAACCCCAACCACATAAATTTCTATATGCGTCACGTAGCCTTTCTAGGTAAATTACTATTGAGTAGTGGTCGGAAAAATGATGAATAACTCAACTTGTTTGAGCTAAAATTAAAATTGAAAGAGTAAACGATTCTATGTTAAAACTCTAGTGAAGGAGAAAATACTCTAGAGATGCTAAAATTTATAGGTCCATCTGTGAATGGATTGGTTACGACTCTCCTTCATCTAAGAGAATTTTGATAGATAATCTGGCTACCGTTTCGTACAAATTTGATGAGCCTCTTTTAAGGGTGGTCATGAACATGAACGGAAGGGGCAGTCACCAAGACACTAAAATTATTATTTTTATTAAGGTTAATACTTAATACATATATTCCTTTTTAATTCGTTTTGGTAGTTCTATTGATAATATATTTATAGAGAACCTTGATTATGAATGAATATTTTGCAATAAAAATACAAGAAAAAAGACATTCAAATGATTTACAGAGCACAACTTTATTAATTCGTACCAAACACAAAAATTCTTAGGACAGACCCTAATCTTTCTCCCCTTATGTGTTTATGCTTCACTCAAACATGTTCATTTCTAGGTTGAGAATTCGCAAGTAACCTTCATCTTATTGGTTGTATATTTCAAAATATAGGTTGTTAGTTACTTGTGTACCACAAAGGATGCATCAAAGAGGATGTACCATAAATGATGTGTTGGTTCACTATTATAGTGAATAGTAGTTATGATGTGTATACCATAGATTAATACAAGTTTGTTGAAGACTAGTTTCTTAACGTAGAAGTTTGTTGAATAAGATTGAGTTAGTTAGTAAGGCCGACCCTGTGCAAGTGAATTAAGGCCCTTGACACAAGGCCTCAAATTTAGAGGGTGCAAAATTTGAAATAAAGGGAGGAAAAAAAACTTATATCTACGGACAAAATTCGTCATTAAGTGTCATTTTTCATAAGTAAGAGTCTAGAATTCAACAATTTTGTTGTCAAATATACATAGTTCATAGATAAATATCTATTTGTCTGTAGGTAAAAGTCATGTTTGGATTTTTTTTAATACTTTTTAAATAAAAATTGTCAAGATTACAATGTGACCTCTGAATTGTCTAGGACGGCCTTGTTAGTTAGTTAGAGACTAACTTTAACTTGATCATATAATTTACTTTCTTGTCAAAGAACCATATTTAGTTTGCGTAATCCACTCCATATAAAGAGTTAATACATTGTGTATTAGAACAACATTTTCTCTATTCAATACAATACAATTTACGTAGTTGTTCATTCATACTTTCTTATTCTTCTAAATTGCTATTCATCTCACATATTAGTCTTTAGCTTTTCAATCCAACACCTCTCTTTAGTTATTTTTTATTCCCCTTCTCCCACGGTGCTTCATACAATGCCCTTGCAGATGACCACATTTAGAGGTACTTGGGAAGAGAATGTTCCCCTTACTTACGATATTCACCAATCCACACCTCACTCTTTTTTTCTTTTTCTTTTTCCTTTTCCAAACTTATTCTACACCTCCATCGAAGACCTTAGACCCCCCCATTGACTATTCAAGCGTTATGTACCCATTTAATCAACAGTGTTGGCACATATATTCTGCTTGAGGCTTGGGTTCGTATTTGAAACTCTTCCATGAATATGTTATATAAAATTTTAATCGTAAATACTTATCAAAGTTAGTGATTCTGACCTAAGTAGGATCTTGTTAACAAATGTCACAATAGAACTCTTTTAAAGATTCAAAAAGAAGAAATTATTCTATAAATAAAGTCAAATATTTAACATTAACCTTAGTATACCTCCCTGAATATCTTATGCACCAATGTTACATACAAATAGACATAATTTTTGCAAGAAACTTGTGAATTTCTCAAAATAATTTTCCTATGAGAATAGTTCATTGAAATATATTATCAAACCAAATGAAACAAATATATTGCTTGAATTTTTCATGTGTGCAACCTCAACCCATTCTCATAACACATTAACCATTGTCAATTGCATCCATATATAGTGGAATGTGCAAACAAACAAAAAAAAAAACTGTGGCTTTGGATTCATGAATCATAGAATATGCATGCTAGCTCATACAAAACTTAAAATAAGTGTGCTACATGATTAATGGCAGGATTATATAACAAGGAAGATTAAAAAGTAGCAATCCTTTACTTTTTGGAATGATGTATATAATACACATAAATGTAGGCCTTTTTCTCCATCTGATCCAAGTGTGTTAGCAAAAGATTCTCAGCTTTATAGTGGTTGGCTCCACTTCACAAGATCATACACCCCCACCCCATGTGTATAAGGTCCCCATTTGAGTTTGTTTGATACTTTGAGAGTATTTTTCTTTCATTTCCATTCATGCAATTTTTTTTATTTACAAAAATCATTATCTTGCTTTCAATCCATATTAAGTAACCTTATGTTATATCACAAGAGTACCAAAAGCCCATGTGATCTTGTGATTGCTTGGCCACATTTTGGATCAAGCTTAAGAGCTTGTGGGGCTACCTTTCAAAAACACTATCTTGTGTGCCCGGCCTATTGCATGTTACCCCCTCGTGAGAATATCTTAATGGTCCTTAGTACGAAAACAAACCATTGATATGTACTATTCATTAATTAGTTTGTGAGCCATATTGAGCAAATTTTTAGCACCTTCTCCCCACCTCTTAAAATAATAGTACACATACACTTATTATCCCTCCAATTCTTTACTTTTGAGTCTAGCCATTTTAAGTTTAAACCATTGTTTTAAAAAATGAACCGACTGGTTCAACCGGTTGAATACCATGATCCAATCAATTTACCAATTGGTTTGATCTTGATTGTACCGTACTTTAGTTGAGTCAGGATTAAACTAAATTGAGTCATATTTAATTCAACTCTTTTTTTTGTTTGTTTGCTTTTTAATACTTATTTATCACTCAGTTCAACCACGGTTGAATTGCTTGAAGTAATTGAACCATAACTTAGATATCTCATCGGTTTAATGTTTCTTATTTATAAAAAATTTGATTCAAGGCTTGAATTGACATCTCTAACTCTACCCATATATAATGTTGCTTGTTAATCATCACTCTACATAAAGGATTGGATGTTGTCATTCAGCCATGTTTTATGAAGTGCACTTTATTGTATATCATTAGTATTTTGTTTAGAAATGTTCTTGAAGAAACAACTATAGTTGTGATTTGTGAAGTTTTTTATCTTGACAATAAGTACTGAATGATTGTAATTAAAAGACATCTTGAGAACTATGCATTTTATTAAATAAATTTTTAGGGTACACATAAAAGGGCTACTTACTCATTATCTTATAACATTTCTAGATTTTGGAGCTATATGACTAAATTAGCTTAGGTAAGTAATTTTACTAATCTATGTATCACTTTTGCATTGGCAAGAAAAGTCTAGCTTGGGGTGTAACAACTAATCATAGTCTAAAAGGGCATTAGTTGACATAACATGAACCCCACTAATTGCACAATGGAAAGGAATCATAATTAATGGGAAAAAGAATATTTTGTTATTAATCATGTCTAGTATACTACAAAAAATCAATAGTACATAATAAGAAGTTTGAATAAGATTAGTATCTTGTGTTTACATTAAGATTGCAAGCATGTGTTAGATACTTCATAACCTACCTAATCACATGGTTTATAACAAATATTATTATGTGTGAGGTCACTACAAGAACATAAAATGATTGTTGCAAAATAAATTCATCAAATAATCCATCGAAGTTTGTGTTTGAATGAGTGCATATTCACATGTTCAGGTTGACTTGATCTCCCTCGTTGGTTACACTCAAAAAACATATGGCCTCTTTTAGATTCTATTGAATCTGTGTTGGAGAGTTGGTGGATAAATTAGTCTTATGCCCAAAAATGAAAATAAAATGACACTTCCAATATATCAAACTAGTCTTATGCTCAAAAGTATAAAAAGTTTGAATTATTTTAAAAAGAAACTATGAATCATATCTAAATATTTTAAAAACTTTTTTTTGGACAAATTTGATCATTATCCAAGTTTAACAAATCATAAAACAACAAAAGTTTTATGAATTGTCATATTATTGTTGTTATTATTATTACTACTACTTTCCTTGTATATCTTTTGGACAAATTTGATCATTATCCAAGTTTAACAAATCATAAAACAACAAAAGCTTTATGAATTGTCATATTATTGTTGTTATTATTATTACTACCATAACTTCATAACCATACTAAACACACCGAAACTTTTCATGCTATTTTTAATTGTCATAGTAACATGGTTTTTTCTATATTACCCTCTCTTGTTTAAGGGGTATTTACCCTTTCAAGATATCAACCCTTTCAAAATGTAATATATAAATGTAACATTAAATGTCAAATAAATGAGTCAATTTTTCTATAAAAAAAAATCAATTTTAATAAAGTAACTTTTAATTTTTATTTAATTATATTTAGGTATTTAATCTTAATTAATTTACATTATTGGGCTTGTAACAATTAAAATTTCACATCCAATTCAACCCATCATGGTTGCGTTTGGTAACACGAATAAGCTAGCTAATAGCTTGTTGGAAGGGGCGGTTTCACCGCCCGGCGACCCCGGGCGGTCGCCCAAGCTCGATCGATAATTTTTGCACATTAGACTCAACCCAAAAGTCCATTAACACACTTACAAAAAGAAAAATTTGGGCAAAATCTGAAAATTCTCACACGCAAATAGGTCTCGGAAAAGACATTTACCTCCTAATTTTATTTAGCACACTATTGACGGGTTCATTTCTCTTATTTCAACGGGTTAATTGTTCAAATTGACCCTGTAATATACATTATGTCAGAAAAATGACCCTGTAAAATACAAAACATATATTCTACCATTGTAACTTGAATTTCTTCTTATTTTTGACCACCCTATAATATACGCATAGTCTAAAAATGTGACCCACAAGTTAAATTTTTCACTATTTCTTTCATACATGTTTAGCACGTTAAAATATAGCTTTACACAAAATTAAATTTCTTTGACTAGGGATAAAATTAATTCTGAATTTTTATTCCCTCATAATTATGAATTTCTTAAACAATTTATAATTAATTTGTATCTCGTTTAAAAACTACAAAATTTCATTGTGAAGGTTCTTATCATGTTCTAATCATTGTTGAATTTTTTTAATACTTTTTAAATAAAAATTGTCAAGATTACAATGGGACCTCTGAATTGTCTATGACGGCCTTGTTAGTGAGTAGACTAACTTTAACTTGATCATATAATTTACTTTCTTGTCAAAGAACCATATTTAGTTTGCGTAATCCACTCCATATAAAGAGTTAATACATTGTGTATTAGAACAACATTTTCTCTATTCAATACAATACAATTTACGATTGTATACCTAAATATAATTAAATAAAATTAAAAGTTACCTTATTAAAATTGATTTTTTTTTTTTTTTTATAAAAAAATTGACTCATTTATTTGACATTTAATGTTACATTTGTATATTACATTTTGATTGGTTGATATCTTGAAAGAGTAAATACCTCTTAAACAAGAAAGGGTAATCTAAGCCTCACCTATTGACATACTTTCATGATTTTAATTAATTGTTTTTCCAACAATGAAAAAGCAAACTCCCGGCTCTAAATCGATATATGTTGGTTTTGAAAATATTATTTCTATCAAGTGTGATGTGCCCTTTATTTGATAGTAATTGTTTTTTTGTTTTTTTTATAATTTTTAGTTTTTTATATCTCTATTACGTGCCCTTGAAGCCCTTCGTAAGGGGTTTTATAAGAGAAGGAAATTACAAAAGATTAAGTAACAAATTTGAGGGGAATACACACATTACATCAAACAGTAGATTGAGAGTTAAAGATAAATATGAAGATTGAAAAATCGTTTAAGAGAAAGAACCGTGGTAATCAAAGTTAGTAAAGAAACCAACATAAGAATTAACCTCTTTTTAAATATGCTTCAAATGAAACATTTCAATCTTAAAAGATGGATGAGTCGAAGAATGTTGGGTAAGAGAGACTGAAGAGCTACATTTTGAGTTGAAGTGTACCAAGCAATCTAAATGACAACATGAGAATCATACTCCACGAGAAAAGAAGCAATACCTTAATTGCAAGCAATCTTAAGCCTCAATTCAAAATAATTTACATCAATGTAATTTCAATCTATTAATTGTCTATTGAAAGATATTCACCAAAATAAAATTGCTACTAAGAGACAAAAAATAAAATATATGATTCTCGGTATGAATTAAGCATCAATTCTTCAATGAACCAATAAGTGAGGTAAATGAAAATACAATTGTAAGTGTTTTTGAGCCAGAGGTTTTGTTTGCGAGTTTGGAGAAAAAGGGAGGGATTATTTGATTTAAAAAAAAAAAAAAAGAAGTAGTAAGTGGAAGAAACATAAGACATTGGAAGGAGAGGCTTTGGGCGGTTTATTTTTGTCACAAATTATAGGGTCTAACTCATTCTTATAAAACCGGTTTGTATGGTGAGGATTGTCTACTCTTTATAAACTCTTCTCAAGAATCCTATCTATCTGATGTAGGACTAAATCCACCGAGTGTTGCATGCTAACCATTTTTCTTCAAAATATAAAATCCTCCTTATTTAAGGGAACAACAAATTGTATTGAAGGAGAGTTTTTGGAGGTTTGAGAGTTTATATAAATTCTTCAAATTTAATATATGTTGTTATAATATTCTTAAAATTAAAAATATATTAATCATAAGTATTAATTTATCACTCTCTAAAAAATTACTCTTTTAAAAAATGCAAAAAATTGTTTTTCAATGGAAAATAATTAAAAAAAATGATATGGTCATTAATGTAATTAAAATGAAACTGCGAGAATTGATTTGTCATTGGGCTACTAATTCGATTACACAAAATGGGCTTAAAGCCTATACCAGCAAAAAAATCTACTTCTTGCCCTCAATTTGTGATCCTTACCCCCATAAATCTCTCAAAATTAAATCTAAAATTTTCCCAACATTTTTTAAAATAAAAACTCTCCCACTCAATGCCACGAGATTCCCGTAAAGTAAAAATTTGAGTTATCCGTAATGTGTGAATTTTCCCTAATTTGAGTTTTCCAGTGGAGGTCCTTTCTCCATTGTGCTTGGTTAGCCAATATCTAAGCTCAATAACAGTGTACTCATCAAATCATCATTTGAGTTTTCCATGGGTACCGCAATGTGTCATCTAGCGGCGAAACTAGCAATATTTCTATGAGGTTGCCCTATATAAAGAATTTCTTTTCGGTTTAATAGTAGTTTTGACCACCTGAATATCACGAACTTACAATTTTGGCCCCTAAACAATTACAATGCAGCTCCTTAAGTATAGACCCTTTTGTGGTTTTGGCCTCCAAACCAATTTTGACCAATTCATCGCACACGTGGATGTCATGTATATAATTTTCAATTTAAAAATAAATAAATATGCCACATGTGTAAATCCTTTAATTAAAAAAAAAAAGTTAGTGCACAAAATGAAGCATGCATGCATGCAATGGATAGCTATTACTGAAATCTCTAATTTTAGTATACAAGCGAAAAGACACTTCATAATATGTCTATTTTTTTTCTTTCTTAAATCATAAAACTATGATTGTAATATAATAAGACATCTACTTATAGTATATAGTTGAAATTTGAATACAACTGTGTATTTATATAAATATATACCGTTATGGTCTCAACTTCTGAAAAAAATGTTTTGTCTTAAGAATAAAACTATAAAAGTCTAAACATAGTTTATTTATAGGATTGAACGTTGGAGTTACCTCTCTGGCCAAACTAAAAATATAACTGTTCAGTTGTTTTTGTATTTGACTCATAACAACATTTAAGTATATAAGATAAGAAACTCAAATCATTATTATACTTATACGGCTATTGAATCATTTTCCTTCCTATATCTTTGAATTTGAATTCTCATATATAAACATCTTTGAGAACTTAGTGTTGTGAAGGAAAATGAATAGTAATATAATAAGAGAACCAGGCTTATATGTCTCAGTTGCACAAATAGATGCTACAACCTTCAATGTTTGTTCTGTTGCTCCACCAAATATTGTTTCAGATGGAATATGGGGTGGCCCAGGTAGTAGAAGGAATCCAATGAAGTCTGCACTTCCTGTGTTTGAGATGCAGGTTCTTGTGATTTTTACTATCACACAAATCTGCAATTTCTTCCTAAAACGTTTGCATTTTCCTGCATTTATTGCACCAATGATGGTAGGTGCTATTCTTTTACATGTTTTTTTTTTTGTATACAAGTGTTGTTTCTCTTGTTAATTACAACTTTTTCTTAAGATACACCAATGGCATGTCTTTAATAGACTCATATAGGTTGTAATATGCCTGACAAAATTGTATCCATCTGCAGGCTGGCCTAATTCTAGGCCCTTCAATTCAACATGCAGAATTTGACAAATACAAGGAGTTGTTGTTTCCATATGGAAGTCAAGACATACTTGCAACAATATCATTAATTGGTTATGTACTTTACATCTTTACCACTGCTGTGCAAATGGATTTGAGCATGGTAACCAGAACAGGACACAAGGTTTGGACCATTGCAATCATGGGATTTGTCGTGCCTATACTGTTTAGTCGTGTGCCTCAAATCGTGATGCTTGAAGAAAAAGATTTTCGATTCGGAGATGTGACTAAACTACATTTGGCTGCATATATGTCTAGGGTGGCAGTAATACATAGCTCAGTTGCATTCGTAGTCACTGCTATGCTCCTCAACGAACTTAAAATCCTTAACTCCGAACTAGGAAGATTGGCATTATCATCAGCAATGGTGACTTCCGTCTTAGGACTGTCTCTTCAATGTATTTGTAATGTCCTAGAAAAACACGCACACACGGTGATATTCCGTGTGATGTCATTGCTTGCTTTAGTTATCTTTGCTCCATTGATTTTTCGTCCATTAATGTTTTGGATCATCAGACATACTAAAGAAGGAAGACCTGTGGATGACGGTTACATCTATGGTATCATTGTAATGGTATTAGGTTAATGTTGGTTTGCAGGTTACGTAAACCAAGAGTTTGTAGTAGGTGCATATGTTTTGGGGTTAGCAGTGCCAGAAGGACCTCCATTAGGATCTGCATTGGTTAGGAAGCTTGAATTCTTTGGGACAAATTTGTTTTTGCCAATATTTATGACTTGTTGTGTGATGAAGGCAGATTTGTCTTTGCCATATACATTAAAGGCATCTATCTTTTTTGGTAGCTTCATTTGCTTCACACACATTGTCAAAGTAATAGCATACCTTATACCTTGCCTCATTTGCAAAATCCCATTCAAAGATGCCTTGACTCTTTCTCTCATTTTGAATGCCAAAGGAGAAGTGGATCTTGCCAAACTTTCATTTTCATATGATGACCAGGTACTACTATAATTACTTACCCCTTAATTTCCTTTCAATAAGGTTCGGCAAACAACTTAACTAAGCATTTATAGCATAATAATTTATCATATAAGTGCTTATGTATAAGCTATTTCAGTAACAAAAGATAAAATAAAGTCAAACAGTTTTCATATAAAATATAAGTTGTTTTCATAAGCTATCATGATGAGCCTACATAAATAAGCTGAAAATAGTTTAAAAACATATCATAAACCGTTTTAATAACCTATCTCAAGAATTTTCATTAGTGTTTATGCAAGTACATAAACTAAAATAAGTTAATCCAAAGAAACTATAAAACCATAATCTTTTGTGCTTAAACTACTAGTCTATAATAACTATGATCATATTTAAAAATTTCATATGTGTATATGCATGGGATGGAGTCTTTTGCTGGCCAAATTTATGCAGTGAATGTAATCAGCATAATGGCTGTAGCTTGCATAGTAAAATGGTCGGTGAAGATATTGTATGATCCATCAAGAAAATATGCCGGCTACCAAAAAAGGAACATCGTGAGTTTAAAACCCGACACAGAACTAAGACTACTTGCTTGCATTCACAAACAATACAACATATCAGCTATAACAGATGCCCTTGACGTTTTTTCTCCAACAACAGAAAAACCTATCATTGTGGATGCATTGTATCTTATTGAGCTAGTTGGAATGTCATCCCCAATTTTCATCTCCCATCATCTTCAAAAAACGGTTTCGGGTTCTCACAAGTCTTACTCAGACGATGTCATTCTTGCTTTGGATCTCTATGAACATGACAACTATGGTGGAGTAACCCCACACACTTACACCGCCATATCTCCACCGACCCTTATGTACGAAGATATTTGCCAACTTGCATTGGACAAAGTTGCGTCCATCATAATTCTTCCATTCCATATAAGATGGACTATTGATGGTGCCACTGAATCTGATGACAAGAACATAAGGTCCTTAAATTGCAAGGTACTTGAAATAGCTCCATGCTCAATAGGAATCCTCGTGAGTCGATCTTCCTTAAAAAACAATTCATCCATTAAGCTAGCCATGATTTATCTTGGTGGAAGAGACGGCAGAGAAGCTTTGTGCTTAGCCAAAAGAGCGATAAGGAACCCGGGGATCAACTTGGTTGTGTACCACCTTACATCTGAGCATCACATGCCAAACTTGGAGTATCTACTTGATAATGAGGCACTCGAAGAAGTAAAGAAACTACTACATTATGGCTGGAAAAATGTATTTTATCAAAAATTGATTGTAAATGATAGTCCAGGGACATCAACTGTTCTTCGAGATATAGCGAATGAACATGACTTTTTTATTGTTGGGAGAACACATGACTCAGACTTGCCTCTAATAGAAGGACTAACAAAATGGACTGAATTTTCAGAGTTAGGTGTCATTGGTGATATGCTTGCTTTACCAGATCTTGGGAGCAGAGCTGGTGTTTTGGTAGTGCAACAACAAGTCAAAGACAAATAAATAGTTGGTGGGTGGAAGCCAATATAAAGAACAAAAAACCAAAGAAATGTAATGTACAAGACAACAAAGATGGAAAAAAGACTAGAGAAATAGAAAGAAAGAACATTTTGTCAAAAAAAAGAAAGAAAGAACATAATTGTTTCTTTAATTTCTTTAATACAAGATAGCTACATTTATTTTTCATCAGGATCATCTACATATTTTATTATTGTTTCGATTCATGTACAAATTGATCTTAGTACCTGTTGGAATATGTGTGAAAATTGAGTAAAAATACTAAACACAAATTCTCATGTTGGGTAGAACTAGTGTTGTGTGAATTGAAAAAAGTGGATGTCCCACATCGGATGGAACACACACATTAGTAATGTTTATAGTGGGGGTACATAGTTATGTGAACGAAGTAAACACTAAATAAAAAAAAAATGTTGATATATATTTTACTATTTGGAAATGATAAATTAAATAATTAATTTAATCATTATTAGAAAGTGCTTTCTTAGTCCCCAAGTTTTACTAAAATATTTTGGAACGCAATCTAGAATATTTTGGAACACAATCTGAAATATTTGGGTAGGCAATCTAATATATTTTAGTACTTGATCTGAAATATATTTTGGTACATAATATAATATATTTTTGTACTCAATATAATATATTTTGGTACACAATTGAGATATTTTTGTACTAGATCTAAAATGTGAATTATTTGCTCCCAAAGTTTCTCACTTATTAGTTGTGAATTTTCTCTATAAATAGAGAGCTCACACAGTGCATTCAACACACCGAAATTCACAGTTGATGCTTTCTGTGTTTTTTCCTCTCTTCTCCCTCCTTTGACTTGTGTTGACACGTCCTTCTCCTTTTTCTACTCCTTTATGTCCCTTCAGAATCAAGAGTGTTCTTAAGACCATAGTCCCTTTTCGGTATATTGTCCATTCGAAATCAATAATGGTCTTAAGAGCATAGTCCCTTCAATTATTTATATCTCTTTAGAATAAATAATATTTTAAGATCATAGTCCCTTTTCGGTATAATAAGAATGATCTTAAACATATATATTCTTCTTCAATTCATGGAGAAGTTAGATGTTAGAATGATCGTAGCACCATATTTGAGTGGTTGAAATACCATATTGATATTTGGAGAAGTTAAAAGGTGGTAGCACCATATTTGAGTGGTCTCAAAACCATAATAGAGTGGTCACAATACCATATTGGTTTCAGTATTAAAGAGTGGTCTAAGTACCATATTGAAGGTGTGATTCTCGAACGGTTTTCTACAGTGCAGTAGTTAACCGCACAGTTGTAGTTGGGCTTGTTTTATCTTGGAGGCGGCGTGGTTGATAGTCTGTCTTGCACAATTTTGGGCAGTGCCACGAAACGTCTTAAAGAGAGCGACCTAGTCGTGACTCAACCCAGTAACAACTTCGGTAGATATTCTCCTAGAAAATAGAATTTCGAAAACCAAAATACAATAGTTTGGAAATCCAAAAACAACAGTACCGTTACTTCAGATAGGAACGGTGATGACACCAGGGGAGAATTCTTTCATAGGGGAGGGGTAGTCATGGCTACCCATTTTTTTTAGTGGGTAGATATATATTTATATTTAGCTACCCCTAATAATATATATTTAACTACCTCAAGTTTTATTTTAAGTGGAATAATTTTTTTCTATCCTTAATTAGTTTTCGGTAGAACTTCAAATTATTTGATCACGTCGTATAGGATTCGGAGTTGTACAAAAAATTAGTAAAATTGAGGAAGTTAAAGCATTATCATTTAATTTATAGATTGATTCGTCTTGTTTTGACACTCCCAGTCTCCACAGCAACAACAAAGAGAACTTTCTCATCAATGAAAAATTTCAAGACAAAACAAAGAAACAAATTCACATTTCACAAACATGAATCGAAATAGACAGCAAAAATTAAACGAATGAATTATATATATATATATATATATATATATATATATATATATATAAACCTTAAGAAAATAAATATTCACTTTAATCACAACGACAAAAAAAAAAATTAAGAGAAACATAATCAAACCATCTCAACAATTTGGTATCAAAGTAGGTTTGTTAAAATCACAGTGAACCACAGTGATTTTACTTTGCAGGTTTTGCAAGATCTGTAACAAGCAGATTCTTAACATTTTGTCTCAACGCTGAAAAGAAAAGTAAAATATTGAAGAAGACGTTGAAGTATCAAAACTTTTTTGAAATCTCGTTGATGAAGTGTGAAGGTGTAGAAAGTGTTGTGCGAGGTTGATGATGATCGTTAATCAACCTCGCCCAACACTTTCTACACCTTCACACTTCATCAACGAGATTTCAAAAAAGTTTTGATACTGCAACGTCTTTCTCAATATTTTACTTTTCTTTTCAACGTTGAGACAAAATGTTAAGAATATGCTTGTTACAGATCTTACAAAACCTGCAAAGTAAAATCACTGTGGTTCACTGTGATTTTCACAAACCTACTTTGATACCAAACTGTTCATATGGTTTGATTATGTTTCTCTTGCTCTTTTTTTTTGTCGTTGTGATTAAAGTGAATATTTATTTTCTTAAGGTTGATATATATTAAATTCATCCATTTAATTTTTGTTGTCTGTTTCGATTATTGTTTGTGAAATATGAATATGTTTTTGTCTTTGTATTTGTGATGTTACATACGTTTAACATCTTTTTAAACTACAAGATCATTCTCATAAGTTAAATCCTACCATATCATTGTTGGTTGATAAGAAAACCAATTTCAAGGATTCAACCTCAACTGGTAAGCTGATGGTTCTTTTGCTTTTAAGGAAGGATGGGATGATTTCTCATCGGTTCACAAACTTGAAATTGAAGATGTGTTGATATTCAATTGCATTAACAAATTTAGCTTTGATGTCAAGATCTATGCTGAGTCTATGTGTGAAAGGATTGATTTCCCTGAAAAAAGAAAAAGGAAAATTATTGAACTCCTCTCAGAGGACTTCATGACTTATTACGGTCAGCGCATGCTTCCAGGCTTTTTACATTTTACTCTATATATTTATTTGTTACAAATGGGAGATAGGCTTTTACTTTTTAAAATTGTTTATTTTTATCATTTAGTGTACTTGATGATTTATCATAAACTCTACTTTGGTATAAGTGCAAAATTAAGAGTATATAGCAATAAACGTCGCAACAAAGGGGTTTGAATTGTGACCCTTTTTAAATTATTCATGAAACTTAAATTAAGTTTATATACTCAAGAAAATTCTTAGTTATTATTAGTTAAACAAATAAATGATATTTAATATATGTAGGACCAGAATGTTCTGGAGAATGATTATATAAGTAAAATGAAATAAATGATATTATATATGCAGGACCAGAATGTTCTGGAGAATGATTATAAGCAGAATGAGAAAAATGATACTAAACTGAAATATAAAGTTATTTAAACAAGGACCAGAATGTTTTGGAGAAATATAAAGGCAGAATGATAAAACAATGAATTTAAACTTTAGTTAAATATTTAGACAGTTGTTTTATCTTGGACCAGAATGTTCTGGAGTCAGTTTAATAAAGTAAATGTTAAATTAGGACCAGAGCACTCTGGATTAATATGGTTGTGATTAATTTGGACAAGAATGTTCTCGAGATCGATAAATTTAAATATGTGATTGTGTGTGTATGTTGTTTATAAATAAGAGAGAGAGATAGATATATAAAGAGAGAATAACACATGAGAGTTATCCTGGTTCACCAAATCTGGCTACTTCCAGTCCCCACACTTCGTGTGAGATTATCCACTATAGTATTCAGCTAGTAGAAACTTCTGACTAGCACTATGAGGTCTTGATCACACCAGACCAGTCTGGAACACCTGTATTATCAACCTCAGCAAGCTTCTACAATTCTTTGCTTTCACACAAGAAACGTTGGAACTTTTCTATCTCAAACTATTAAGCCCAATAGACTTGAGACCTAGCTTTTACAATTTGTAGGATGATTGGATTTGGTACAAAAAGATATCTCAAAACAAAAGAGTTTACAATTTGTAGGATGATTGGATTTGGTACAAAAAGATATATCAAAACAAAAGAGATATTTTACAAAGACAAGCTCAAGAGATTATAGGATACAAAATATAGTGAGAGATTATGGAGCTTGCTTTGAAGAGATTGATTGAGAGAATGATTTCTTTAGCTTTAGAGAGAGAGGTATAAAGCTTCTGTATTTCAAACTCTTGCATTTAACCTTCACAGCCATTCTCTATTTATAGGACATGTATCCTTGGCGAACAAGCCAAAAAAGAGCGGTTGAAGCTTCATTTAAATTCAAATTTGCGCTCCACTTTGATGCTTGAAGGACAAGTGTAAAAGCTGTCATTCTGATAACGTTCTCATGATCGTTCTTTCTGTTACAACACTAACAAGGTGTAATGAGATGTATGCCTGATTGTAGAAGCCTTGGAGGCCACTTAAGATGATGCAAGCTTGATGTCATTGCATGATGTCATAAGATGATGTCTTTGATGATGTCATGTTGTAATAGCTTTAAAAGAGATATTCCTTAATGGATCCTTTTCCATTTTATTCCTTAGTGGGTCGAAAATCTCATGGGCCCTTGCAGATTTTATTCCTTTTGTAGTCTTGTGGCCCTTGTGCACATATTTGTCTTGATTTGCATTGATTGTTCTTTTTCCTTAAAAGCTTTACACTACAAGAATTCCTCAATATATTAGCCAATTCAAAATTGCTTTACTGGGGGATTTAGACCCTCAGTAATTACTGGCGGAAAAAACCTCCAATAACATAAAAAAAAACCTCAGTAACGTTACTGACGGAAAAAACCCTAAATAATTAAATGACTTTCATTAGTGACGGATAAATCCGTCAATAATCAACCATTGAATTATTACTGGCGGATATCTTCAGCCAATAATGTAAACAAAATGACTTTGCGTTACTGAGGGATATATCCGTCAGTAATTTTATAACGGATTAAATAGTCCGCCAGTAATACTGTCATTTAATAATCCGTCACTAACGCATAAAATCCGCCAGTAATTAAAGCAAACAATCCGCCAGTAGTCCCCTTTATCCGCCAGTAATGGTCGGTGGCCTCTAATTAAAAATCCGCCAGTAATCTTATGCAGTCTGATTTTTTTTAGCCGAATGTATACTCTTTCTCAGCTCTCAATCTCTCATTCACAACAAACATTATCTTTCTGAAATAATTCTCTACCATGTTACTAAATTTCTTCAACTTTTTTCTACACAATTCTTTTTCTCATCAAGGTAAAGACTTATATTTTTTTATTAATGTTAGATGTATTGAATTTATTTTCTTAATTATTTTGATAATGATAAATTTTAAATTTTTATATAGTTATTGATATTCTATACATTTAGCTGTTTATTGGTGGTGTTGATGGAAGCAATTCTTAAAGTAAGACTCTAATTGGCACAAGGTTAGTAGTCAAATTAAAATTGTACAATTTGTTTTGTTTAATAATTGTTTTTTTTTTAAGAATTGTTTAATAATTGCTTTTTTTAGTATATATTTTAGTGTTATTATTGTGATTTTTTTAAGAAGTGTTATCACTGTAACTTAAGTCTAAAAATGACATTTTGTAAAATTTTATTTTATAATTTATTGACTCCTTCAATTTGTATGTGTGTGAATTTATTTTAAAAATTAAAACTTTTTAGTAATTGAAACAATTTCAAAAATAAATTAAAAAAAGTAGAAATTAAAGTTTTTTAGTGATCTTTATTTTATATTGATCATGTTATATGCATTACAGGCATGGGTGATCGTAGTTGGATGTATGATAGAAATCATCATGAAAAAAGAGGGCAAGTTAAGGAGCTTTTTAAGTTAGGTGTTGAACTTTTTTTCAGTATCGTAAAAGTTAAGCCTGTAGTCATAAATGAAGGGGGAATTAGATGTCCGTGTGTGGTTTGTGATTGTAGGTGCATTCGCAGTGAAGACGAAATTAGGTTGCATTTATATAGTAAAGGTTTCAGAACTAACTATTGGATTTGGACAAGTCATGGTGAATCGTCATTTGTGGCACCTCCGATAGTTAATGTAGGTGTCCAAGAGAGTCATGCAGTAGGTTCATCAAGTAGTACCCGACATGTTCAATTTGAAATGATGGATAATATGATAGTGGATGGTCTTGGAGTTAATGCTGGATTAGATGCCGAATATGATGAGGTGCAGGATGATGTCGATGTAGATGAACCCCCAAATGAAGAAGCCCAAAAATTTTATAATATTTTGAAAGAAACAAATAAATCGTTGTCCCAGGGTCTCCTCATTCAAAGTTATCAATGTGTGCAAGACTTATAGCCCAAAAGTCTCAATTTCATGTTCCTGAACAAGCTTTAGATTTGACGACCAAAATGATGTTGGATTCAACGCCCATAACTGATGGCTTGCCAAAAAAAATTTATGAAGCGAAACAGCTAGTGTCAAAGTTAGGACTTGGTGTGAAGAGAATTGATTGTTGTGTTAAAGGTTGCATGTTGTTCTACGACAACGAATTTGGTGTAAAAGATGAACATCTGGTTGAATGTAAATTTTGTCATGAACCGAGGTATAAAGGAAGCAAACACTCTAGATCAAGCAAGGGAAAACCCGTTCCAAGAAATGCAATGTTTTACTTACCTATTATACCAAGACTACAAAGGATGTATGCATCAATGCAAACTGTAGAGAAAATGACTTGGCATTCTCAAAACTACGAAAGAAGAAATAATTCAGGTGAGCTACGACATTCGTCTGATGGTCTGGCATGGAAGCATTTTGATCGTAAACATCCTAATTTTGCCTTAGAGCCACGCAATGTAAGACTGGGTCTATGCTCTGATGGATTTACACCACACATTCAAGGTTCAGGTACTCCTTATTCATGTTGGCCTATAATTATCACTCCATATAATCTTCCACCTGATATGTGCATGTCGAAACCATACATGTTTTTAGCTGCAGTAATACCAGGTCCAACTGATCCAAAAGTAGGCATTGATATATATTTGCAACCTTTGATTGATGATTTAAAGAGACTATGAAATGGTGTTCACACATACGATATTTCCTGAAAACAAAATTTTGTTATGAGGGCAGCTTTGATGTGGACCATTAATGACTTTCCAGCGTATGAGATGTTGGCAGGATGGGGGACACATGGTAGACTTGCATGTCCAATATGCATGGAAGATAC
Source organism: Medicago lupulina (assembly GCA_958299785.1). Lineage (NCBI taxonomy): Eukaryota > Viridiplantae > Streptophyta > Magnoliopsida > Fabales > Fabaceae > Medicago > Medicago lupulina. The sequence continues at coordinate 6,452,390 of OY283145.1, forward strand.
TAAGGCGTTCAGATTACATCATGGAGGGAAGAACACATGGTTTGGTTGTCATCGTCGGTGGCTTGCTGAGGATCATCCATTTAGAAGGAATAAAAATGCATTTGTAAAGGGTGAAATTGAAAATGATGGACCACCTCCAAATTTGACATCAGAACAAGTTTGGAACAAAGTGAAAAAAAAGCCAAAGGTGCAGATAGTGGGAGGTGTTGCTTCTAAACCTTCTGGCTACGGGCAAACACATAATTGGACAAAAATAAGTATTTTTTGGGATTTGCCATATTGGAAAGATAATCTATTAAGGCACAATCTTGATGTCATGCATATTGAGAAGAATTTTTTTGACAATATATTTAACACTGTCATGAATGTGAAAGGCAAGACTAAAGACAATGAGAAAGCTAGTAAAGACATGGAGTTGTATTGCAGACGGAAAGATTTGTTGTTGGTGGAGAAGTCTAATGGGAAGTTTATGAAACCTCGTGCTAACTACACTTTACCCATTGAAGAAGCAAAAGCTGTTTATCGATGGGTTAAAAAATTAAAGATGCTAGATGGTTATTCATCAAATTTAGCAAGATGTGCTGATGTTGAAAATGGAAAGATGCATGGAATGAAAAGTCATGATGCTCATATTTTTATGGAGTGTTTAATACCTACAACATTTAGTGCTTTGGAACCACATGTATTGAATCCACTTATTGAAATAAGCCAGTATTTTAAGAATCTCTGTTCAACAACCTTGAGAGAAGATGATCTTATAAAGATGGAAAATGAGATTCCAATGATATTGTGCAAGTTGGAGAGAATATTTCCCCCTGGATTTTTTGATTCTATGGAACATCTTGCAATTCATCTTGCATACCAATTCATCTTACATTTTTTTTTTTCATTTAGGTTTTTGCCTAACAGGTTGGCCACGGAGTCGATCACAGCAGTTATTGAAGCGAGATATCAGAAACCATGGCTATCATGGGGTGACATCACTAAGGAAGGCAAGAATATGGCTAACAACAAGCCAAGGGATGAATTTTGGAATACATTCAAAGTAAGTTACAAATTAATATATTTAACTAATTATATTTTATGGAAGCCCCTAATATAGATCTCTTTTTTTAGGTCCACCCATGATCCTCACTAAATGACCTACAATAGTGGGTTAAATCAAAAAACTCATCCTTTTTTTTTTTGGGTTAAATCAAAGTTGGCTACTGTTATTTATTTTAAATTTTAAACCAAAAGTATTTACTTTAACAAATATTTGTAATGTTCTGGTTATTATGACACATTTATTTGTGTTGAAAGGAAGATTTATTTATACATTATTATTTTTGCAGGAGAAATGTACTTGGAAGAAAGATGAGGATCGTGAAATTAGTAAAGCTTTTGACAGAGCATGCTCCACGCGCCTCTCAAGCATGCTTTTGGTTGCGCGCAACAACCGTGGACCGAACGATGAAAATCGTCCAAAATGAATTGGCGAAGGCACATGGCTTGAGTTGTGTAAGAAGTGGAATACACCATAATACCAAAAGAAGTGTGCGCAAAATAAGTGTAATAGACATTCAGCAAAGGCAGTTACCAACACACACTCAGGGGGGGTCTGTAAATGCTAGTACATCTAGCTTCAGACACGAAGCACAATATGGACGACTTCCAACCTTATTGGAGACTTTTGATTATTTTCATTTTAAAGATGGATTGCCTCGTGATAAAAGATCGGAAAGCATACATGTACGTATAATATTAATATTAATATTTTTATTTTTATTAAATATATCAATTAATGGCTTCACTGTTGGTGTTTTTATGGCTTCACTGTTGGCTTTCACTCAATAGTTCTATTTGGACTGTTGGTGTTTTTACTGTTGCGTTTTGGTTTGTTTTAGACAAGATAACTTAAATTTTATTTTGAATATATGTGCAGGAGACCATGAAAGAATTTATTGAAGTTTTTCAAAGTCAGCAGGATAGTCTTCCCCCTTCTGATCGAGTTGATTCTGACACTGCTAGTGGAATTATAATGAACAAATATATAGAGACTACGGGTGGGAAGAACAAGGGCCGTATTGTTGGTGCTGGTAGCAACTCTTCGTTATATCAAAAGGATTCATCTGGCACATTTATAGATACTCGCCTTAACTTTTATGGTAGCACAAGTCGGTCATCTCGTAGACATGACGATCCCATTTATACTGAGGTTGAGCAATTGAGGGCTGAGAATGCAATATTGAAGGCAAAACAAGAAGAACTTGTAAAATCACAACAAGAAATGAAGAGCCAAGTAGTTGAAGTGGTGCAAAGAACCATGCAAGCGCAACAACAGCGATATCGTGGGGATACATCACAACTTGAACCATATGATCACGCGAGAACACCGCAACATGATGATTTTGGGGTATGATCTTATATCTGATTCATTTTTTTTTTTAAGTTTTATTTCTTTTTTTTTTGTTCTGTTTTATTACCAATTTAGTACTAAGATTTCTATATATAAATATGAATTCAATATTTCACTGGAATTCTTTTATTTCCAAAAATAATCATTTTTTTTGTTCTGTTTTATTACCAATTTAGTGGTGTTACTATTTAATAATAATGTGATAGTAATATTATTCATATGTATGTGTTGCTTGTTACAAGTTACAATTTACAAGAGTTGCTGTAGAAAATGATGGTAGGACGTAAAGCCCAAATAAGCGCTAAGGTTAACTTAATTTAGACCCTGTTTGGATAGACAAAAGATAAAATAAAGTTAAGTTATTTTTAGAAGCTATCTTGAAGAATTTATGAAAGAAAAATAGCTAGAAACAACTTATGACGTCCAAAAACTGTTTTAATAAGTTCTTTCAAACCGTCTCTCAAAATTTGCGTCAATACATATTCTAAAATAAGGTAATCCAAACATTCTCTAAAGTGTTCTACATTTAGCTGCTGCTTCTTTTCCTTTTTTAATTTTTAAATAAGTCTTGATGTTATATAAAAAATATTTTTAAAATAACAAAACTATTACCTATTCCTGTATATTTAAATAATATCAGGTTTTAGCTAGTGTAGTCTTTTTCATCTAGTTTTATTCTTTACTTATTTTAATTGAATCGAAAAGAAATTTTTTAGTCCTAAGGTAGAGTTTTATTTACAAGTGGTAAGGTGGACAATCATCACCTTACAAAACAATTTATCTTAGATTTGTTCGACTAATTATTATCAAATTTTCACTATCATGCCACTAGTATCAGGCTCTCTATTAGTCTAGTCATGACTGTGAGGGGATATGTTAAGTATCTCATATTGAATGAGATATGTTTTAACAATATGTTTATGACTCAATGCAGTTTTCACCTTATAAGTTGTTTTGTATAGTTGAGTTAGATCCAACATAAAATTCTAATATTCTAATGGCACATGGTTTTATATGCATCCACGGAATATAGGGTCGACTTTAGTTTTGTTCAAATTGTGTAGGTGATTTTATATAGGGGAAAAATCTAAAGCAAGAATAGTGTAAATTATATATTGTATATTAGATCATCAATGATTTGCGTGAAATAGGTGTAGATTTTGTTCACAGAACAACTCTGTGATATAGGAAACATGGTACACAAAAAAATTGGCCAAGTATGTATCAGTGGTGTTTAATTTAATTGGGTAAGATTTCTATATATAAATATGAATTCAATATTTCACTGGAATTCTTTTATTTCCAAAATAATCATTTTCTTTTCATATCATCACAGCAGGCGTCGATGGTTAGGTGCATATCGCAGTTAAACAAACGTCCTCGCCTACAACCCCAACCTGTGTGTAGTGATCATGAAGAGCATCATAGACCTCATATTCATGTACGTGATCGCCAGACGTCTTCTTCGACGAGATCCGCTATCAATGCTGCTGATTTCAACATACCAGATGGTGAATTTTTTTTGAGAAACTATAGTAATTTTATGGATAATGCTTCACAAGAAAATCCCCAGAATATGGGTAGAGGAGGAAATAGATCATCAGGTGCGAGATCGGGATCAAATTTGCCCCAATACTATGATGATTAGTTTGGACTATTCTCTGTGATGTGGTGGTTTTGGGAACTAGGCAGTGGTTTTTTTTGTAGACTAGTTGATTGGTCTTTATTTTGCTCCTGCTAGAACTTTTAGCTTTAGCTTTTGTTCAGTTTTTTTTTTTATCTTAGCTGTGCAGAATGAGGGAGCACATAATCAGGGAGCACATAAGACTGTTTGTGTGTGCTTCCCTTGTTATTTTGCTTTAGTTTTTTTGCTGCTTTTTGAACTTGATGCAGTTATAACTTTGTATTTATGTACTTTGCTAGAGTTGGTAGTTCTTATACTTTCCTATGTTAATGAAAATTGTTGATCCAACAAAAAAAAATGATTTCTTTAATTTATTTGTCTAATTAATTTTATATCATTAGGATGTGCTGTAATTAATTCGACCTATTTTTACATAAATAAAAAGAGTATTACTGACAGATATTTCAGCCATTAGTGTTTGTCACCGCACTGATTACTGGCGGATTTATATTTTAAAATTATTTTGAAGAGAAATTACTGGCGGATTAATTGGCCAGTATTGTTGGTCGTAACTTTACTGGCGGAATAAAACAGCCAGTATTAATATGTCAAAAATCTTGGAATACATTATTGGCAGATTAGTCCGTCAGTAATTACTGGCTGAATATTCCACCAGTAATTACTGACGGAAAATTCCCTCAGTATTGCTTCCTCAAATCACCCCAAACACTACTGAGGGAAAATTCCGCCAGTAACATTACTGACGCCAGTATTACTGAGGGACCATTTTTGTCACAAAATCCCCCAATAATGTGTATTATTGAGGGATTTAAATCATTACTGTGGGATTTATTTGACCAATAATCACCAAAATTCTTGTAGTGTTAAAATACTTTTTAACCTTAGGATCTTTTATTCCCTTTTTAGCGAGACAAGGAGAATCAATTCAATTCTGATCTTATGATGAAATCTTGATGTTGTACAAAACTTCCCATTTGTCTATTGATTTGCTTTATTTTGATGGAAACACTTTAAGATCATTTTGTGAAGCATGAACGTTCTTAGGATCATTCTCATGAAACATGTTCACAAAGTTCATTAGTAGATAACAAGATAATAGTTGCAAAATTGTTTGTTATCTTTAAAACATCAAAAGAGGATTTTTCTTTCAACATCATGTTCTCGATGTATAGCTAAATAACATAGCCACGAGCTACAGTTGGGATGTTATAATACTTGCACAAACTTATTTTCACCATTAGATAAAAATCATAAAAATGTCTTACTATCTAGTCAAATGTGGTGTGATGAGACTTATTAATCAAATGACAGAAAAAGAAATTGTATTTGATGCAAGACTAGTTTACTTGTATACATTATATATCATAACAACTCAATTTTTTTATAATAACAATTAGAGTAAAAAAATTTGTACCCTGACTCAGGGTCCTGGATACGCCATTGGCTAGTAGTGTGGCGATGCTGATCCTTGCCTTTAAGTATTTTGTCAGAGTTATCTGGTCATTTCAACAACCCAATACTCATTCATATTCTTGACTAATGGAGCAAGACATTTAACAGCAAGACCATAAACATCAAAACATCATCAAGTTATTGAATGATTATATTTTTCAATTTCAGTTTGAGATCAGCATCAACCCTAAAAGTTGGTTTGGTCAATTCATTAAGCAAATCATATATGGCCATATATCTGTAATCTTTATCCTTCCGAGTCATCTGTCACAAATACATACAAAGTTGAAGATTATTGTTATCATAAACCTAATTAATACCAACACACAAAAACAGTGTTAAAAGAAAAGAAAAAAGTACCTTTTCAAGAATACCAGGCAAAGCTAAGTTCGCCATATTTCCAGAAGAAGCAAACAACTGTGATGAGCGAGTAGAGTCCAATGTATGGGATTACAATACCAAGTTGAATTGAAAAATAATCAACAAGAATCAGAATCAATGAAGATTTGAATCAATTGATTTGAATTATAAAAAAGGAGAATTGAAGAAGAGAGAAAGAAACGAACCCTAGTGTGGTGTGAGAGAGTGTTGATCAGAAATCGATGTGGCGGAATCGATCAAACCAAATGCAGCGAATTATTCTGCTCAGGAAAGAGAAGAGAAGAGAAGAGAGACGAGAAAGAAGAACATAGTAGAAGAGGTTTGAGATAGGAAATGAAAGAGAAGAGAAAGAATGAGTTTTTTTTAAAAAAATTATTTTTTTTGTTTTAATTAAAGCATTGCACATGTGGCCTTTTTATTTTTTTAAATTGAAAATTACACACATGACGTGATGACGGCGTCTACGTGTGCGTTAAATTGGTCAAAATTGGTATGTGGGCCAAAACTCCAAAAGAGGGTATATTTAGGGGGCTGAGTTGTAACTATTTTTCTTAGAGGATCAAAATCACAAGTTCGTGATACTTAGGGAACCAAAACAATTATTAATCCTTTTTTTTAAAACTAATCTAAACAGGTAGGCAAAAAAAAAAAACTCAGAATAACTATTACTTATATAAAATGTTCTTCAAAAATGCGGCAATAACATATTGTACCAAAAAATCCACAGTAGAGTAGCTGATTGTACAAAAAAAACTACAACAAAAGAAATAAAAATTAATAGTAGAAATGTATGAAAATTAAACTCGGCGACCCTTCAAAAACTCAAATTCATCCATAATTGTATTTGTGCTAAACTAACTTGCATTGTCCTTTTCAATGTAAATAACCAAGTTATTTGCAAGAAAATCATCACTCAATTTGTTTCTTTGTTTTGTATTGAGATTTTTCATTGATGAGAAAGTTCTCTTTGTTGTTGCTGGGGAGACTAGGAGTGTCAAAACAAGATGAATCAATCTATAAATTAAATGATAAAGCCAATGATGATTAGCTGGTCTTTTTTATAAATATATATACAAAAATATAAATGACAGAAATCCTAAATTATAACGAAATTGCCTTATTAAAATAATTCAACAATCCTCGGCAGCGGCGCCAAAAACTTGATAGACTTTTAGCAAGTGTACTAAAAATGCATCGAAGTAATAAAAATAAGTTCGTATCCACGAGGACTGTGTTAATCTCAATTTGGCAATAAAATAAATATTTAGGATGTATAAATTATTTTGTAAAAGTATATTTGATTTGATTGAATAAAATTAAATAACAGAAAATATAGATTCAGTTAGAAAATATAAATTCGTTTAGAAAATATAGATTCAGTAAGAAAATATAAATTTTGTTGGAAAATATATATTCGGTTAGAAAATAAAGATTTGATTAGAAAATATGAAGAGAGATGAGATCAGGTCTGTCGAATCCTCTAATGTTCCCCTAATTTGTATACTGCACTCTATTATTATGAATGATTATCTAGTCCCACGATAGTTAACAAATTAGTCCTACTTAATCCCATGAGTTAGGACCCTCTTCTTAAACTACAGCCCCTAATTCCTTAGGTGGTCTAATAATCTTCGAAGGATTAAACACGTTAACCTAATATCACTAACAAACGATTATCCATTCCTAGACTAACCATGTTTATTAGAACAATTCAATGAGGTCTAAGTTGAAAGCTATGGTCAGTAGTCATTCATTCTTACTAAATCATGTTTATATTTGATCAGGATATAAAAAGCATTAAGAACAATTGAATTGAATAAAAACTAGATTGTCATTCACAAATAATAGAGTTTTATCATAGCAACATGGATCAATTAGGGTTACATAGAATCATCTCAGACCTAATCTCTAAGAGATTTAGCTACTCATAATTGAGTTTACAAATAGCATAATCAATGAAAGAATTAAAACACATAAACTGATAAAAGGATGAAGAAATCGCCCTCCTAGCTGTCTCTGGATGTCAAAATCGCATTTTGCTTTCCAAGATTCGTAACCCTTGTTTTCAGAATAGTCTTCAGCTTAAATAGGCACATAAATTTGCCTAAATCGTGTCATGTTTTAATTAAATCGTGACACGTTTTTACCTTGTGTCGCAAGAAACTGAATTAGGGTTTCACCAATCGTGTCACGTTTTCCTCAATGTCGAAACAATGCATTCTGTTTTGTGGAATCGTGGCATGTTTTTAACAAATCGTGACACGTTTTGGATCTTTGCATTTTCTTCAGTTCTCCTGCTTTCTTGCTGCTTAAGTTGCCTTGTGAACTCCAAAATGTGATGAAAATGACACTAAAAATAGCGAATAATTGACTGTCATCACAACCCCAAACTTGAACCATTCCTTGTCCTCAAGGAATCTACTTGCAATATTGACAATCAACAGTCAAATAACAATTACCTGATCAAGCGATAGTACCCAAAAGTTCATCTCCCTACTAGCTAAAAGTGAGCTAGTTTGACTTGACTGCATCCACCAATTTTACAACTCCACGCAACAATATGATAAGGGTTCACACTCAATCACATGCAAGACTACATATTACCATATGCTTGAAAGGTTTCTAAACGTCAATCAAAATCAATGTCATTACACACTTTGAGGTCTTTCAGGGTTATAACAGGGCTTAGGTGAAGGTGGGATAATATTTGGATAAGTAGGCTACAAAAAATTTGAGTTAGGCACTCCTACGAAAATCAAAGCACAAATTCAATCCATCTTTCACCTATGGAAAAACAATGTAAAGATACTAAAGAACATTTGTAACTTATTGGGACAATCGAGTTTAAAGTTACTCGGAGTTTTCATTGTTTGTCCCTTTTTCATTCTTTTCTTTCTTTCTTTGATACACCATGATTATATTCTTTGTTAGTGATCTTAGTGTGTATTTTTCATGATAATGTTCTTTGTTCTCTAGTACCCCCAACCCCAAACTTTGTTGGTTGCAAATTCCAATAGCAACTCAATACTTATTATTTAGCAACATTTTACAATGCCTAACTCAGAAATACAATTTGGGATAAATCCTAAAAGTCTCTTAAGTTTGTAATGTAGTTTGTCACCGAACAAAAAGTTCTAAACCTACCAGCTCAATTTGGCTATCAAAAAGGATAAATTTCAAACAAAACCAGGGTAGGCTTCAAAAGGCTCACAGGACCAAACACTTTTGCCTCAATGTGTATATGACAAAGACCAATTAAAAGTAGAGAAACAATGCAAGTTCTAGAAATGTAGCAGCATGGAACACTCTATATAAGTAAATTGAAAAATAAAATTTGGCCATGAACATTACAGTTATGATATCTGGGAGTTGTGACTACCTATCTTGCATTGTCGTTCACTTCGCCTTTGAAATATCAAGTTATTCCTCCTTATGAACTTTTGGAATACCACTTGAACAAATATTTGTTACTAAACTGGAAAAAGTCAACAAACAAGCAAATTCATCAATAATAATTAAGTTCAGATTCAATCACATAACATGGTTATACAACTAAGTTAAACCAAAATGCAAATTAAAGACAAATTGTTTGAGTCAACAATAGAAATAAAATACTGAAAATAAAGACATAATAAACAGGATGGGTTGCCTCCCACCAAGCGCTTTCTTTTACGTCATTGAGCTTGACGCTTCAACCAATGTTAGGGTGGCAAATATGATAGAAAGAATATATCATCCTTCTTCTTCCTCTTGTTTGGTAGGAATTCCATGAATTTGTAACAAAGAAGTAGATGCTCCCATGCGCTCACAGTTAAACCTTTGGAATTTAAGCTCTCCCACCTTAGAGAAGGACATGAATCTTTCTGCACACAAGTGACTTCCTTAACCCCCGTTGGTTCAGACTTCGGGAAAATATCAACACTCCTCACTTTGGGTTTTTCTTCCACCACAACCTTGTGACACTCAATTTCTATATGAACCAATTTCCTCTGAGACTCATGTGCTTTCTCAACAAGATCACCACACTGAAGATCAAACTTCTCATATGAAACTTGATTTGACACCAAGAAATCATCTAAAATATTTTGAAGTTGAGTATTGTAATCTATGTTGATCACCTCTTTCTTCACTTCACAATTACTACCTGGTTGATTCGCCTCATCACGACCACATCTCTCATTTAATATCGAGATTTTACTCTCCACACATTTTATCTTCAAAGATAACATATATTTTTCATATTGCAGCGTACAAATCTCTTTTGTGTCATGGAGGTACAACCTGTCTATCATAGCTGCAGAACTTGGATAAACTTTTTAGTAGCACCGTACAATGAGAAGAAAAACGTAGAGCATAAATCTTTTATTTTTTATAAATATATATATATACAAAAATATAAATGACAGAAATCCTAAATTATAACGAAATTGCCTTATTGAAATAATTCAAAAGTCCCTGGCAGCGGCGCCAAATACTTGATAGACTTTTAGCAAGTGTACTAAAAATGCATCGAAGTAATAAAAATAAGTTCGTATCCACGAGGACTGTGTTAATCTCAATTTGGCAATACAGTAAATATTTAGGATGTATAAATTATTTTGTAAAAGTATATTTGATTTGATTGAATAAAATTAAATAATAGAAAATATAGATTCAGTTAGAAATATAAATTCGTTTAGAAAATATAGATTCAGTTAGAACATATAAATTATGTTAGAAAATATATATTCGGTTAGAAAATAAAGATTTGATTAGAAAATATGAAGAGAGATGAGATCAGGTCTGTCGAATCCTCTAATGTTCCCCTAATTGGTATACTGCACTCTATTCTTATGAATGATTCTCTAGTCCCACGATAGTTAACAAATTAGTCCTAATCAATCCCTTGAGTTAGGAACCTCTTCTTTAACTACAACCTCTAATTCCTTAGGTGGTCTAATAATCTTCGAAGGATTAAGCACGTTAACCTAATATCACTAACAAACGATTATCCATTCCGAGACTAACCATGTTTATTAGAACAATTCAATGAGGTCTAAGTTGAAAGCTAGGGTCAATAGTCATTCATTCTCACTAAATCATGTTTATATTTGATCAGGATATAAAAAGCATTAAGAACAATTGAATTGAATAAAAACTAGATTATCATTCACAAATAATAGAGTTTCATCACAGCAACATGGATCAATTAGGGTTACATAGAATCATCTCAGACCTAATCTCTAAGATATTTAGCTACTCATAATTGAGTTTACAAATAGCATAATCAATGAAAGAATTAAAACATACATAAACTGATAAAAGGATGACGAAATCGCCCTCCTAACCGTCTTTGGATGTCAAAATCGCACTTTGCTCTCCAAGATTCGTAACCCTTGTTTTCAGAATAGTCTTCAGCTTAAATAGGCACAAAAATTCGCCTAAATCGTGACACGTTTTTACCTTGTGTCGCAAGAAACTGAATTAGGGTTTCACCAAATCGTGTCACGTTTTAGCCATCGTGACACGTTTTCCTCAATGTCGAAACAATGCATTCTGTTTTGTGGAATCGTGTCACGTTTTTAACAAATCGTGACACGTTTTAGATCTTTGCATTTTCTTCAGTTCTCCTGCTTTCTTGCTGCTTAAGTTGCCTTGTGAACTCCAAAATGTGATGAAAATGACACTAAAAATAGAGAATAATTGACTCTCATCAACATGATCAAATAATTTGAATTTCTACCGAAAACTAATTAATTAAGGATAGAAAAAAATTATTCCACTAATTAAATATATATTAGAGTAAATTACACTCCCCTCCCCTCAAAGATGCTTGAATTACACTCCCCTCCCCTCTTATGATAAAATATACACTCCCCTCCCTTGAAAATTAAAATTTATACTCCTCTCCCCTATAAGATGTTTGAATTACATCCCCCTCCCTAATAAATAAATATGCACTACAATTTAATCTATTTTAACATAAATAAATATTTTTATGAAATATACTAATTTTGAACCACCATTTAAAATAAATAAATTCATTTCTTTATAATTTAAATGTCAATGATAATTAAATTTAAATATTTTGATATTAATTTTATAATTTAGAGCATAAAACCAACTTTTAAATAACCATAATTTATTGTCTTTAATAATTTTTCACATATTTTAATTTTATTATGGGTTGTTTCATATTTTATAATCGGGGTTAAACTATACGTTAATGAAATTTTGAATAAAAAATAGCAAAAAAATATGTATTCAAATTTTGATTATATTAAAATAGACCCGCAATATTATTTTTTTTCTGAAGTGTGCTAGATTATTATTATTATTTTGCTAGATTATTAGAAATAAAAAAAATATAATGAGGGAGTAAAGTGTAGATTTTAAGATAAGAGGGGAGGGCAATGTAATTCATGTTACTCTTAGGGGTGTATATTAGAGGGGAGGGGAGTGTAATTCAAACATCTTTGAGAGGAGGGGAGTGTAATTTACTCTATATATTATTAGGGTAAGTAACAATAAATATATATCTACTCACTTAAGAAAAAACAAATTGGGTAGCCATGACTACCGCTCCCCTATAAAAGCATCCGCCTCTGGTGTTATCACTGCTCCTATATGAAGTAACGGTACTAAGATCAATTTGCACATGAATAAAAAATTATTATGTTATATTTGTTTGTTATATGTGAGTTAAATATGTAGGGACCAAAAATAAGTTTTTAAGGAGTTGCATCATTGAAGTAAAAAGTGAATGAGTTGTTTCAAATTGATGTTGTTTAATGGGATCTATAAAATAACTTTTGATGAAGATCGCCAATGGAGATTGTTGAAAATTGGCCCAAAATTTGGTGATGAAGATTCATCAAATATTGCGGCGTGATTTGGGTAATGGGAGTGTGGTTTGGTTCGTCAGAAATGTTTCGCAATTAAAAGGAACTGTGGTGCAATTGTAGATCAGGGTGGCAATAATATTGTGTACTAGTTGGAGATCTTGACGCAGTCTAGAAAAATCATGGTGTGATTTTGCCTGGGTCTGGGCATTTTATAAGGCTTTATTCATCATTTTTTAAGAGGCTTCAAAAGTGAGAATATTTTCAAACCAAAGGAGATAACTTTTAGAGAACTCAAATGCTAAGAGTTTAGTGTCTTTGGATGAGATTCTTGGGTTGAGAAACACTTCAAAAATATATTTGGTAGTGAAATCTCATTAGAAGAAGGATAAAAAAAAACTTTCTCTCTTGTTTTTTAGCGACGTGAAAAATAGGTATAAATTAGGTTTTTGTTTTATGAGCTTGGGGCACGGACGAACCCAATAATGGGTGATGTGTCATTTCCATTTTTTAAAAATTTATATAAATAGATCACACAACTATATGAAAACGCTTCTTTCTCGCGCGAAGCAAATAAGTGCAACACATTTGTTATGTTTATAAGCATTTGAAGTTGGTTTTGCTCTTGTGAGTAGCAACTGCAAGTGTTGAACGTGTTTTTTCAGCTATAAAAGTTGTGAAGAGTCAACTATGTAACAAAGTGAATGATATGTGACTAAAAGACACTCTTGTAACTTATATAGAAATATATGTTCTTATAATAAATAACAATGATGTTATTTTAGCTCATTTTTATCAAATAGATATGAGACATTTTTTATTGTAATTGTATTGCACCAAACAATGTTATTTATTATTTTTAATATAGTTTGCATTATTGATTCTTTGAAAATTTAGCCACACATATATTGAATGTTGATATCCGTCCATGGCTTGGGGTACAATTTATTGTAACCTCTGTAACACATTTTACTCTATACATCTTAATTTATTAATGTAATTTTAAGTTATGAATTCAGAACAGAGATACTCTAATAAAACTTGTTATTTTTTTTACCAACTAATAACACTTATTATTGTACCAAGCATTAGTGGCCCTTTCAAAAAAAATTAAGCATTTAAATATTGTGAAAACCAGGGGCAAGACCCATGTTTTGGTGTATTTCTTTCCTTATAAGTTTATGTAAGCAAATAATGATCCAATAGAACTGTGTGGTTCGATTCAAAACCAGTGCTTGCCAATTGGGATGAACTAGTTGTAGACAATTCCAAAAAAGAGAAAATGGCCAAAGGTTGACTATAACTTTTTCTTTTAATAAGCAATGGTGTTACCTTTCTTTTTCTTTTCCATAATTTTATTTGATGGTTTTTTTCCTTTCACTTCTCACTTCTCACGTATGCTATAAATTTCAGATTATATAATTTGAAGGAAAAAATATATAAAAACATGTTAACACCCTAAATTTTTTTTTTTTTTGGATTTCATAATCCAAAGTAGGTTTTGAGGTGGAAAAAGAAATTCACATCTTATATATCTAATAAAGAACTCGTTGGTCGGCACTCTCAAACGAATGACAATATTTTTGTTGATTAGAAAATTATTTTACTAGTTCGCAATTGTTTTTGGTACTATTGAGGTTTTAGTTGGTCAAAATTTAAACAGAAAAGTGATAAAAGATTTGGTCTTGTGTATAAAAGAAAAGAAATATGATTTAATTTTGAGCTGTATATGAAAATATTTCAACCCAAATTGGATTGTCGTAGAATTAGCACAATTTCCAATATCAGTGTATTACTACTTCATTTGTTCTAAAATTGTCTTCGGTTTTCTCCACACATATTAATAAAAGCTAGCAATAAATTAAAGAAGGTAGTAAGAGTTAACTTGTGCCTTTAAGGCATAAGAATGTTGTGTCCCTAGAGTATCGTTTAGCATTCTTCAAATTATAATTATTACCTATTGGTTTTGAGGAATTGTGATAAATATATAGTGAAATATTGACTTGAATATAGTATGTAGGTTATTTCATTGTGGTGATCAAACCGACGCTAGTTAGCGTCGACCATTGTTTAGCGTGGGCATAGCCAACACTTATTAGTGTTTGTCTTGACGCTAACGCTTAGCTGAAAACACTTCAATGTCAATCCCAACACCGATTCTAAACCGACTTAAGTATTTGTTAGCGACTTTATTCTTATGGCATACGTTTTTGGTCGATGCTAACATTGATTTATGAAGTTCTTATGATGGAAAAGGAAAGAAATAAAAAGAGAGGATATAGACAGCAAAGGTTACATTTCTACTATATTTCTTCATAATAGATACAAGGAAAATTTTATGGTCCAAGTTCAACACACACAATTCTTTCTCCCCTCATTTATATGCTTTTTCAAATAAGAGAAATATCTTAGTTCTCTCTTAGTACCTTTGTTCTGATTTTTATTTATTTTAAATCTACTCATCCATACATAGTTTTAAATTGTATGGTGAAAATATATCTTGATAACTAGGCTTGCAACACTTGTTCAATATTGGGACCCTTCTCATAGAACTTCTTACGAAATTCTCCAAATGACATGGATTTATATATTGGAGGATTGATTCCATCTACCAATTCTTGTGCAGGTTCTATGATTCTTGAAAATGATGGATAGATGAAATATGCAGCAGATGTACGTGCACTTTTTGAATTTGTCACAACTCTATGTTCAGCACCAACAAGCCTTCCATTGGTGATTATCTGAAATAATCAAAATTTATCATGAAACCTAATATAATTCAATAATTAATTAAACTAAAAATTTTCACAATTTCTCAAAAGATCAATAACATTGTAATTTTACCTGCAAGATTAAACCAATGTTAACAACAAAAGCATTGGGAATAGGTTCAACTGGAATCCATTCATCATCCTTAAGAACTTGAAGACCATGTACCTCTTGATCTTGAAGTAGAATAGTGATGATTGTAGGGTCTCTATGCTTGGCTAGCCCTAAAGTTAAACTTGGTTCAGGGCAAGGAGGGTAGTGGTGAACTAGTACAACTGGATTTTCACTTAGTCCACCAATGAAATATTCTGGTTTAAGCCCTAACCCTTCACAAAGCATCTCCAAAATTTCATGTGCCAATTTGTTCAGTTCTTGTGTATATTTACCAACAACCTCACTGAAGAAGAAAAGAGAGTTAAATTTGCTTACTTGAGGTGAAATTTGGTATAGAGAAAATATAAATGAAAAATAATAGAAACGTGAGTCCCATGCAAAATATTTATGTCCAACTTTGTAGTCAAGTTATGATCAAAACATTCTTGACGAAAAACAAAAGTAATGATCAAAACATCTTTATTCTTCTCTCATTTTCAATATTTCCTTTTTAAGCATTAGGATTCTTTCTATAATTTGAAATCTACACGTTTATCTCAACTTGTGTTTTCTATATCACTAAGTACACGTTTATCTCAACTTGTGTTTTCTATATCACTAAGAACTCATTTGGTATAACATCACGTTGATAAAAACATTGTGTCTTTTCACGTAAACGCATAAGTTAGCATTTGTATGTAGCTTCTACAAAATCACGGTGAAGCACATCAGAAACTGTGAAAAACGTGAGTCTAGCGTAGCAAATAGGAAACCAAACACATGCAAAGTTAAGAAACAAAATAAACTTATGTTCTTCATTTCTTCATATTAACAAATATAAAATTATCTTATTATTTCTTGACTTCTTGTCTCTCTTTTTTTTTTCCCTACGTTCTCTCTATGCTTACCTAAGTTGTAAGTTGTAATTTCATGTACACCTTTTATTTGATGCTGACATTGAATTGGAAGTAAAGAACTGACGGTGGGAATAGATTTCTTTTATTCTATTTTTTTTATAAAAAATAGAATGATTAAACTCTCAAAGTCAAAACTATTTTGGGTTTTAGCTCTTATGAGTTAGGAAAAAAGATCTTCTAACTTATAGATTGTATTTTGGAAGAAAGAAAATTTATCCGTTTAAAAGAATTGCCTTAGCCTTGCATTAAACAATGCAAAAATCATATATACCTAGTTACTTTATTTTTGTTGAAGGATATACCTAATTACTTGTAATCGTGTTAAAAACAAATGCAAAAAGTGTGGGAAAAGAAGGATATAGTCGGCTTGAAATCGATTCCCAATATATGAAATGTACGCACAACTTTGAATCATCTAGCTTTATTTACTAAAAATATATTTTTAGTTAGTTTTAAATGTACTTACGGAATACATCCAAGAGTTAGCATCAAGATATATGTTTTTTTTTGTAAAGGATGTAGTCCTGTTTGGAGAATCGAGGAAAGAATTGAATGGAAGGTTAGAAACTTAGAGACAAACATTAGAAGCGTATTCTGCCTGAATAGGAGCAAAACAGAGTATATGAAATGTAATTTCAGCAAATGACAAAGTAGTTCTACCTTAGAGATGATAGTTGAAGATCATATCATACCCCAAGTTACACGATTTAAATAACTTGGTTCTATGGTACAAATGACGAAGAAATAAAAGCAGATGTAAATTATTGTTGTGTTAAATAGAACAACGTGTTTCACGGTTAAGAACCAACACAAAAATAAAGTAAGTGTAGCGAAGATGCTGATGTTTTGTTGAATGTATAATAAGACAAGGCATGGTAGAATTATAAATGACACCATTAGAGTGAGTTGAGGTAGCACTATAATAGAAACGATGTTGGAAAATAACTTAGGTGGTTTGGATGCAGGGAGAAAAATTGTAGATTTTGTAGTAAGGATAGTAGATCAGATGAAGGATACTCATATCAAAATTGGTAGAGGAAAACCTAAAAAAACAATAATAAAAAAAAACTATTAAATTTTTTATAGAGATGACTTGAATTCAATTATGATTTATATAACCAAATTTGATACATGTAGCCAATCTCATTTTTTGAGATAAAACTTGATAGTGGTTGTTGTTTTTGTATTATTTAACTTTTCTTCGGAATTTTAAAATATTTCTAAAAGATTCAACCCAGCTAGGCTAAGTAAGTATGAGACTAATCTTTAGACTATAGAGTTCTATAATCCAGAGTTGAATTGGTTAAGTTTTTTAGTTATATTTAAATTTTTTATTTTGATTGATTATGTCTATAAATACAATTCTTTCTTTTAATATGTTTGACTTTGGTAATTTTCTTGGTTACATTACATCAATTTATTGATCATTTCAATGTCATCCCCCTCAACAATAACGTTATGATGCAAAATTTCACGATTGGTTTCAAACTGATACACGTTCAAATCAAATCGCTGTCATTTGTGAAATATTAATTAGTTTTGACTGAAGACAATTGAACTATTCAACATCTTCCCTCAACGACTTAAATATAATAATAATATATCGGAAAAATATCCAAATGGTATATTAATTTAAAATATGATTAAAAAAATAGTTAGAACTGACACTAATATATATATTAATTAAAAGGGAGATCTTGAAAGTAAATTTAATTTACCGGTATTTAGGTGGTTTCTGAGGCCAAAACTCCATGAATTCTCCAGAGGGAGGACAAGGGTGTGTCAATGTGTCTTTCCAATATTGAACAGCATCAATTTTGTAATTCTCACTACTTGCATAGAGCTTGCAATTGATTCCATTTGGATCTTTAGAGCATTCACTTATCTTTTCCTTTGGAGGCATGGCATGGAACTCTTTGAAAATATTCACTGCTTCATCCATTAAATCCTTGGAAACTCCATGGTTGATCACCTATTTCATAGTTTTTCAGATTAGTCAATCTAACATATGCTTAAACAATAATTTTAGGTAAATTGGACAAGTAAACAAAACAAAATGGAATAAATTAAATTGCTTTATTTTTATCTCTTTGACTACTGAGTTTTAACACAAGTGATTGATACGCAATATGTGTGAGCATTGTACACGCTCGAGAGCTTGATTCCTATACCACGATAAAAAGGCGATCTCTTGTTTGCATGAGAGTTTGATTCCTAAGCATCTTTTGAATGACAAATGCTATAAATTAATGTTTAAATTAATATGTACTCTTTCATCTGGGTTTGAATTCAGGATCTTCATTTTATTATCTCTTAACTCGGTTGGGCTACCTCACCCCACACCCTTTTCAATATTAGTGAATTGGTAAAAAGGTTGTTTCTCAAATTGAGCTTGGAAAAGTTGAGATAAAGTGTTTTCCTTAAGAAATTTCTCATTTGGCAGGTTATACAAAATTCATTATAAGTCTCTAATAAGGTGACAATTCTTCATAATCTTGAATGGTGGGGTGTCTTTCCATAATATAAAATTTTCAAGTCTAAAACAAATTTTGAAGTTAATAAAGAAACAAATCAAGGATGAATATCTATGAATATTCTTGAAGTTACCAAAGAAACATATCAAGTATGAATATCCATGAATTATTTTGATGTAATTTGATCCATTATACAAATTTTGATTTGACAGTAATATGCTTAAGTAGCCACGAATATCTATGAAAATTCTTTAAGAAAATGAAACACTTTATTTCCTTCTTAATTAGTATTCGAGAGGAACTATATATAAAAACTAGAAGAATAGAAATTCTATATAAAATTAAAAAAAATTATGAAACTAACCTGAAAAAAACCATATTCTTCAGAAGCTTTCAAAATTTGTAATATGGTATGAGCATGATCATGTCCTCCAAGATCAATCAAGGGTATTGTCTTAGTTGAAGGGTTTGTGACCTTACCAGGTCTACACTCTAGTGGTTGAACAAAGGAAGGTGGAACTGAGGAATTAACATTAGACCAACTTGAGATAAGCCTTTGTTCCATTGTTTCCATAACTCCTATGTTGTCTCTATAGAATTTGAGAGACACAAACAACAATGTCCTTTGATGAAAAATAAGAGTTTTCACATGTTGATTGCGTCATTTTATAGTTATACATACATGATACATGTGGCGATGTGAACCATGCAGTTTCTTGTTGTTTTTGCTTTTTGTTGTTTTGGGTTGTTTGTTACAATATAAAGGATTTTGTTTTTGACAAGTTACAATATGAAGGATGTTGACCTTGTACTATGATATTCTTCTTGTGCTATATATAACAAAATGTCTCAAATTTATAGAAAGAAAAAAAAAAGTATCAAGTTTTGGAATGCATTAATGGTTTATTTTATTTTTACTATCTATATTTAGAATTCAGATTTTCTACGGTCGGTGGCACATCGGCCATTGTTGAATCGATATCTAACGATCTAGATTTAAATGCAGATTTTAACATTCTTTAATAAAAAAAATATCAAGCTTGAAAACTAGTATACGGTTTGATCGCAAGAGGAATGTTAGAGACATTCTTTTATTAACTCTCTTTTTAATATTCACTTTCTTATTGGAGGAAATTAATGTACGTCATACTATTTTCGATAGAATTAATTTTTAAAGTGTGAGATTCACTTTAATTTAAACAATAAGGAGATAAGTGTTTGAAAGTGTTAAAAAAGAGTATTGTTAGCATTATTGTTGCTCTCAATCCATCGAACACAAAATATGCAGACTACATAATTGCATAAGATTGCCAAGTGCATGCAATCTGAATTCCTTTATTCCACAATTAATTTAAATAAATGCATCTATCCTAGTAAGTGCTTATCACAATTTCCAAAAAGATTTATACAGGGGTGGCCCTGAAGGCGGGCGCGAGGGGCGGCAGCTCAGGGCACCATTTTCTTAGGGGTACCAAATAATAATAATAATAATAATAATAATAATAATAAGGGTTTTTCTATCATGTGCAAATTTGCACATGATAAGAAGTTTAAAGTAGTAAATTTGCATTGGAACTTGGATATTTTATATGTAAATTTTCAATAAATAATTGTTGTTTTCAATAAAAACTTACTAATTTTAGTTAACTTAACATGTGCAATACTACCTCCGTCCCAAATTGTATGTCGTTTTAGGAAAAAAAATTTGTCCCAAATTATATATCGTTTTACAATACCAATGCATCATTAATGTTACTTTTCATATTATAACCTTAACTATTTATTACTCTCTTCTTTCAATTCTTTCATTTATCTTTCCCATATTATTTATTAAGGACAATTTTGTAAAACAACTCATAATATCTCTTTTCTACACAATATTAATTGTATTTCTTAATATGTGTGAAATGTCTAAAACGTCATACAATTTGGGACGGTGGGAGTATTGCACATGTTAGACAAATCCTAATAATAAATAGGGGCGGACCTCTTCAAGGTCAACTGTGGCAAGTGTCACACCAGCCTAGCCTAGGACTTTTCTTGTTTTTATTTTTTTACCTGTTTAATGTTTATACTTGTTTATATTTTTACTCATATAATTTATACGCAATTGCGACTTGCTTTTAAAAAAAAAACGAACGCGCTCACTCGTCCTTTTTTTTTTTGACAAGAAGAAACTTATTGCATTTCATTCATAATAATAGTAGAGATACAAGATTTCCTAATATGAATATGGAAACTAGCATGACGCAAAGCTATGAGCGACTTCGTTGACTTGTCTCCAAATAAACCTAACATCAGAGGTTACTAAATCAGAAGCTAACATGCATCTACAGTCATTGATTACTGCAGTAAAATTAGAGACGCCACTTTTACTACCATAAAGACTATCTACCACAATTTTGGAATTAAGCTCAAAGTCCACAATACCTAGCTGCAGATCGTGAACCCAGTACATGGCTGATAATAAGCCTAAAGCCTCACCTGTCCTTATGCACGGGTATCATCCTAGAACATTTTATTCATTTCTTGTAACCTATATAGAAAGAGATGTTCTTAGAACAATTAATAATGATATAATTATAGTGCATTTTCAACATATGGAAAATAGATTACTTTCTTTGTAATTTTGGTTGTTACAACTGTTTTTAATATAACTTCTTATTAAATTTAGGACTATTTAATTATTTGAATTTGACAAAAAATATTTGCCCCACTAATATTTTGAGTCCAAATCCGCCCCCGATAATAAATAGTACTTTCTCAATCGGAATAATTCTTGGATGATCACAAACATAAATATAAATGACTTGGTCAAAGTTGATGTATTTGTTTACCTACTATATTCTCTTACAAAGAGGAACAAATGTAGTATTCAACATTTAATTGTTTTAATAAAAAGAATGATTATTCTTTTTCTATTTTTTTTTCTATTTGTGAAATTGTGCCAAAATAATTTAGATTTATGTTTTCTGTCAAAAGGAAAAGAAAAAAAAAAGTCTGAAAAAAATGGGACTTGACTTTTTCTCTGGCGACTAAATTACTGTTCATCACCACCTTCGTGTAAACCTGCACCTAGCCAACGCCATGCCTTCTAACCTGATTCCCTCACCAAAACCCTTCACAATTCCATGGAAATGCCTTAACGATGATATTCCCGAGGCGATCACACCAAAAACCAACCCTAAACCCAGAATCCAACCTTTGACCCAGAAAACTTTCGCGCAAGTTTTACCAAATGTTTGTGATATTCCAGATTCTCAACTTCCTAGACCTACTCTCAAAGGTGGTAAGTTCTCTATTTTGATCACTGATGATGAGTATGATATTGGATTAGATGGTTGCAAGTACAACCTTCATGCTCGTGTCATCTGGCCAAAAGGCTCTTCTCCTTTAACGGTGATGGCTCTGAAAGAGAAGTTGAAACCTGCATGGAAGGATCTAAACCCTTGGGGAGTCACTTCAATTGGAAAAGGGTATTACGAATTTGTCTTCACTTCGATAAAAGATGCTAGAAGGGTAAGATCCGTGAACTCTTGGCTATTGAAACCTGGGATTCTTAAGTTGTTTCCCTGGATGAGAGATTTTAGCCTTAGCCTTCAAACCAATACCTCTGTGCAAGTATGGATGTGAATCCATGGTTTATCCCAAGAGTACTGGAGAAAGAAGATAATTTTCACTATAGCAAGCAGCGTGGGAACACCAATATGTGTTGATTCAGTGACAAGCAAGCCAGCTATTGAAAGAACCTTTGGCCACATGCTAGGGTTTTGGTGGACATTGATGTTTCAAATGATTTAAAATACGAAGTTCTGGTAGAGAGAAAGGGATTTGCATTCTTTATTGAATTTGAATATGAAAATCTACCTGAATTTTGTAACTATTACAAAATAGTTGGTCACAATGTATCTGTTTGCAGGAAGGCCAATAAGAAAGAGGAAGCTCATAAAGGAAAGGCTAATGTTACTGATATAGGCAAAGAACCATTGAGGAAGCACTATCAGAAAGAGCAAGCACAACAAAAGCAGTGGACTCAAAAGGAACCCGTGGTTGTGAATTTAGAGACTGGTAATACAAACAGTTTTGCAGAATGATGATGATAACTTTCTAGAAGAGAACAATGAACCAGAAGACAATACAAACCTTTTGAACAATACAGTTGAGAGACCTGTAACTGAACCGGTGAACAATGTTGATAACAGAGATATTACAGAGAGGAATTTGGTAATCACACAACTGGAACATGCGTCTGAGTCTGATAGTGATGATGATAGCTCTCAAGCTTCAGAATTTGTTGATGCCACCCAAAGATTAGACACTGAGATCCTGATGACTGAGCATGTTATTCCTGTCAGAGTGCAGCAGGACATTCAATTCTTACATGAGGCTTGGGCCAACTTGGAGGATGCAGATGAGGTTCAAATCAGATCACAACAACAAGCCTTTAATGACACAATTGCTGCAAAGGCAGACATTGACCTTCAAATTCAACATTAGGTACAAAATAATATTGATAACTTTGGTTTTCAATTGGTTACCAGAAAATCACCAAAGAAAAAAACACACAAAGTCTTATCTTCTTCCAAGGCCAACAAAATCTACCTTACAAGATCTAAGGTTCCAGTTAGACATTCTCAATGAATTGTCTATATTGGAACATTAGAGGGCTTGCTAATCATCCCTCAAGATTAGGTTTGAAAAATCTTCTACCAGCTAACAAACCTAAGTTCATCTTTATCTCTGAACCCTGGATACAATTTGATAGTTTCCCCACAAACTGGTTTCATAATCTCAACTATAAACCTTTTGCCTTCAATTCCAGAACTGACAACATCCCTAACCTCTGGTGTTTATGCTTAAATCACTTAAACCCTACAATTATATCATCAGACAGTCAACGAGTTTCTTTCACGTTTGTCCATAACCATCAACACTTTTGCATCTCTGCAGTATATGCTTCCACCAACCACATAACCAGAAGACAACTTTGGCTTAACCTACAAACTATACAAACTAACCTTAACTTGCCCTGGTGTGCAATTGGATACTTTAACTCCATTATAGGTTCTCATGAGCATTGAGGGTCATGTCCTCCTGTTAGAGCACCTATGAATGAATTCTTTGACTAGTCAGACACTAACAACTTCATTCACCTCCCAACTAGAGGAGTTCAGTTCACTTGGTCAAACAGAAGAGATAGACATAGACACACTAAAAGAAGATTGGATAGAGTGATTTGTAATCAAGATTGGCTTGATGCTTGCAACTCTCTGAATGTTTCAACTCTGGTAAGACACAAGTCTGACCATTTTCCATTATTGCTTGAATTTGATAATTCCACACAGAATTATGTCTCTCAATTCAAATTCATGCAAATGTGGACACACCATAAAGATTGTCACAAGGTGATTCAAGAAGTCTGGAATACTAACATTGTTGGCTGTCATATGTACATACTTAGTCAGAAGCTCAAAATTTTGAAGCAAAAACTGAAAGTCTATAATAAAACAGTTTTTGGCAATGTGCATAATATGGTTAAAATTGCAGAACAAGATCTTGCTCTCCTTCAATCTGACATTGATACCAATGGCCCTACTGAATCCCTGATGGAATATCATAAAGATGCCCAGTTTCAACTTGAAAATGCTTTAAAAATAGAGGAAGAATATTGGAGAGAAAAATCTAAAGTAGCTTGGCACTCAAATGGAGATAGAAACACCAAATATTACCACAAACTGACCAAAATCAAAAACACCTCCAAACTCATAACCACCCTCATGAATGGTGATGACATGGTTTATGATCCAGATGAAATTTCAAGTCTCATTACAAATCACTTTAAAAATATTTTTGCTACTAACAATGTTGTGCAGGATTTGCAGGTAAACCAGTTGATAGATGACTCTATTCCTAACCTCATCACTGATGATGTGAATAATCTCCTTACCAGACGTCCCACCCCATCTAAGATTCATCAAGTTGTGCTAGCAATGAACAAAGAAGGAGCACCTGGTCCTGATGGTTTTGGTGCAGTTTTTTTCCACTGTTATTGGGACATTGTGAAGAATGATGTCATTAATGCAGTTTTAGAGTTCTTCACCAGAGATTGGATTCTCCCAAACTTCAATACAAACACAATCATCTTAATCCCTAAAACTCCTGATGCTATTACTGTTGGACAGTACAGACCAATTGCATTAGCAAATTTCAAATTCAAGATAATCTCCAAAATTGTAGCTGACAGACTGGCACCCTTTATGAATCTGATCATCTCTCCAGAGCAGAGAGGCTTCATTAAAGGCAGAAATATCAAAGATGGCATATGCATCACTTCAGAAGCAATCAATCATCTTCATCAAAAAGCATATGCTGGAAATTTAGCTTTCAAGGTAGACATTTCAAAGGCTTTTGATACTTAAGAGTGGAAATTCCTTCTTACTGTGTTAAGCAAATTTGGTTTTAGTGATAGATTTTGCTCTTGGATTCATACAATTATAAACTCTGCTACTCTTTCAATCTTTGTCAATGGCAAGCAAAATGGATATTTTCATTGTAAGAGAGTAGTTAGACAGGGGGATCCCCTATCTCCTCTTCTTTTTTATATTGTTGAGGATGTGCTCAGCAGAAGTATCTCTAATCTTGTGCAGCAAGGAAGTGTGGAGCTCATTAAAGGTTCCATATCAAAATATGTTCCTTCCCACTCGCTATATGCAGATGACATCATGATATTTTGCAAAGGTAAAACCTCCTCTATTCATGCACTGATGCAGCTTTTCAACATATATGCTCAGGCATCTGGCCAAGTTATAAACCCCTCAAAATCAACTGTGTTTTATGGATCAATATCTACTTATAGAATCGATCATATTGTCGATTTAATTGGTTTCAATAAGGGCTCCCTCCTTTTCAATTATCTAGGGGTCCCTATTTTCAAAGGGAAACCAAAGATAGTGCATCTTCAACCTATAGCTGACAAAATCAAATCCAAACTTGCATCTTGGAAAGCCTCATTGTTGAGTATTGCAGGTAGAGTTACTCTGGTTAAAAGTGTCATTCAAGGTATGCTAGTTCACTCTATTTCCATCTATTCTTGGCCCAAAAAATTGCTCAATGACATTGAATTATGGACAAGAAACTTCATTTGGAGTGGGGATGTCTCTAAGAGGAAATTAGTGACTGTCTCATGGAAAAAATCTTGTAAACCTCTCTCTGAAGGTGGCTTAGGCATCATGACACTATCACTTCTCAATGAATCAACTAATCTTAAACTTTGTTGGGATTTATTGAATTCAAAGGAAGACTGGGCATCCTTACTTAGGAGCAAAGTCATTAGAGGCAGAAGAGTAATCTCTCATCACATTTTCTCATCAATATGGAGCAGTGTAAAGTATGAGTTCTCAACTATCCAATCCAATTGTGGCTGGAAAATTGACAATGGTAATAACATCAACTTCTGGCTTGATAACTAGTGTGGTACCCCAATAGCATCACAATTGAATATTCCTCATCATCTGCATGACAACTTAAATGCTAAAGTCAATGACTTCATCTTTAATGGTCAATGGAATCTTTCAGTGCTCAATAACTTCCCTCATGTCAAATTTCTTGCTGAACAAGTTACAATCCCTTTTGTAATATCTGAAGACAAAAGAATCTGGCAACCTAGCAAAAATGGAGTTTTATCATTCAAAGATGCCTATGAGTTAAAATATGGTGTTGGTCAAAATATCAAGTGGGCCAAAGATTTGTGGTGCCCTGATATGCCTCCAACTAAGTCATTACTGGTTTGGAGAATCATGCACAACAAAGTTCCGACTGATAAAAATCTTCGGTCTAGAGGTTTTCAATTTCCTTCAATGTGTTCCTCTTTTTCACTCAAATGTAAAACTACTTTCCATTTATTCTTTGAATGTACTTTTGCAAAGCATTTATGGAACTGGTTGTTCTCTATTTCTGATGTAAATATGCAATTCAACAATTGTCTTGATTTTTGGAAGATTTTGGATAGGAATTGGTCTCCTCAGTGCAGGACAGTGCGAAAGCTTGCATGTTCAATATTATTTACACTGTTTGGATCAGAAGGAATCATGTGAGATTTAAAGATAAGAAAATGCACTGGAAGCTTACCCTCAACATGATTATTGCTCAGACTTCTCTTGCAAGTAACATCACCAAAGAAGTATTTAGAGGAGACATGCATGAATTCAGAATTCTTAAAGCCTTTAAGGTGAACATCAAACCCCCAAGGGCCCCCAGAATCAAAGAGGTAATTTGGGCATCACCTCTGACAACTTGGATCAAAGCAAATATGGATGGAGCAGCTACAAAAAACCCTAATAGAGCAGTTGCAGGAGGCATCTTCAGAAATTCAGAGAGCATTTGCATTGGTTGTTTCACTCAATCTCTAGGGGAGAAAAATGCATTATATGCTGAGCTTGTAGCTGCCATGACTGCTATTGAAATTGGACACAATAATGGCTACAATCACTTTTCGTTAGAAACAGATTCACAATTGGTCACTTTAGCCTTCAACTCTTCTTCTATAGTTCCTTGGGTCCTAAGAAACAGGTGGTTCAATTGTATGCTTAGGATTCGACAAATGAGATTTATTGTGTCCCACATTTATAGAGAGGGCAATGCATGTGCTGACAGTCTTGCAAATATTGGTCTTTCACTAGCATCCTCTGACTTGTTTTGGTCTGAAAGTTTACCTGACTCTATTAGAGGAGAGTACAATAGGAACAGGTTGGGTATGCCCAACTTTAAATTTACTACCTTTTGAAAAGGTTTTGGTACATTCCCCCTTTTCTCTTTTGTACTTTTTTTTGTTTTAATCTAATGGTATGATGCTTTTGCATCAGTTTATAAAATAAAATAAAAAAAATTAGATTTATGGTTGTGAGAACCCAAGTCTTGCTCTCTCTCCATCCCACAACAATCCATCAATTTAATCATCTTACACATTAATACAAAATATATAAATGAAAAAGATAGAAAATTACACCAACAATAAATTGATTTAAGTGGTAAGAGATTTTTAATTGTTTAATTTTGTTCGGGAATTTTTTAGTGTCAAATACAATCAAATTTGTGTCAAAATAGCTTCTCTCAATGTCAACATAATAACTAAATATGTGTAATTCTTAAAAAAAATAAAAAAAACTAAATATGTGTAATTTTTGTTTTAGTGGTCGTAAAAAGTGGTACGATAAGTGTGAATTAGAAGTCTAACATTCGATGAAAAAATGAGTGTTGAACATTATATGAAAAAGTAAATGTTAAACATTATATAAATTAGATAACTCATAAACATAATATCTTAAAGTTTTTAGTAAAAATGTGACCTTTTTCTCACTTGTGCGATATCTCTTGACGTAACGTATATGATCATCCGAACATCTCTTATGACCCAAAATATGCATAATTGTTCTTTTTTCACCTTTTGCTTAACATGCTAACACACTGACTTTAAGTGGTTCGGTAATTTTCACACGCATCTCTCTCTCCATCATAGTTTTAAAAACCGGACCGGTCGTCGACTCGGTAAGGTCACTGGTGTAACGCCCTAGTTGTTATTTTACTATTTTTGGTTGATTTAATATGTTTTATGTATTTTATATAATTTATGTGAATATTTGATGTGTTAATATTTGTTATATAATTATTTGTGTTATTTGATAATATAGGAGGAATTATTAATTATTTTGAATTAGTAGAGTTAGGAGGGGGTTAATGAAAATTAAAAGGAATTTAGTGAGGAGTTAAGAGTAAAAGGAGAGGTTACACTTTGTAAAGGAAATAGGGAAGTCAGTAAGGAAAGAAAGAAACATTTTCACGTATCAGTAGAAACAAAAAGAACAGACAAGAGTTTTGGGAGAAAAGAGAAGAACCAAGAGGGAAGAGCTAGGAAGAGAGAACCTGATCATTTGCTGTAGAAATTTGCTAAATTAAGGTAAGGGTGGGTTTATGATTCAATTGTTAATATATATGTATATGATTTCATGAATTTGAATTGAAATTGGTAGTTTTGGAACTAGGTTTATGAACATGAAGAATTGCTCATTTCTTGATGAATTGTGTTGCAATGTTGTTGTTATGATATGTTCTACTGTTTTGTTGTGCCTTGAACCCATAAACATTATTTCTAAACCATTTTGGGTGATTGGGGGATTAAAACTGGGATTTTTGGATGAAAATGGAGTTAGAATCGTAGGTTATAATCTGCCCAGACGAACACTCGCTTAAGCGAGATGCCCTTCGCTCAAGCGAGCAACACTTTGCTACGCCCAGTCTGAGTTTTTAGCCGCTCGCTTAAGCGAGCCACGAGCGAACCCCAAGCGAGCAAAATGTTAACCTTTGTCATTTGCGTCGCTTAAGCGAGATTCCCGTCGCTTAAGCGAGAGACGCCAGGATAGTGTATTTAACCTGTTCGCTTAAGCGAACCAGGAGCGAGCCAGAAGCGAGCTAAAACCAAACTTTCGTCATTTGACTCGCTCAAGCGAGATGCTGCTCGCTTAAGCGAGCTGGGTCCTGTGCGACCCAAAATGTGATTTTTCAAAGTGTTCCAAACCCAAACCTAAGCTTTCTAAGGTGTTTATTATAATTTTTAAGAATTGTTTAGATGATAAAAACTATATTATGAAGGTGATTAAGATGAATTATGTATGCTTATGTGCAAATATTTATGCTTGCTAAGTGATTTGCCTTGTTGATGTAAGTGGTATTGTCCAGTTGGGGAGGGTATCCTAAGTTGTTGTTGTTGTTGGTTGCATGCTGATATGCTCCATTAAGATGTTGGGTTGTATGCTGATATACACCATAGAGTCATTTCATACTCATTTGCATTTGTTGGGGGCTTATTGCCCTGGAATGTTTATCATTCACTGTTGGGGGCTTATTGCCCTGGAACGCTTTATCGTTCACCTGTTGGGGGCTTATTGCCCTGGGATGCTTTAACCATCCAAATTGTTGGGGGCTTATTGCCCTGGAATGCTTAGCATTCAACGCGCGTAGTTGGTACCACATGCATAATGCATTAGATGTTGATGGAGTCTTGCATTAGTTGTAGGAGTGAGTTGTCCTTTTTGGGATTATTGTTGGTGAGATGTCGCCACAAGTGTTGTTGTTGTTGTTGATATTAATCAAAGATGAATTTAAATTATAAAGTTGAGATGAAGTTGATTATGTTGCTGTCGAAAGTATTTATGAATTGTTGTTGTTTCAATTTACTTGATGACTCATATATCTGTATATTTACTTTTGATTTGTGAACTCACCCCTTCTGCTGGAATTGCCGCCTTGTGGGCAAGTGCAGGTAGCGAAGATTAGAGATGTGGCTCTTGCGTCTAGGGCTCTGATACATAGTAGGGATGGGGAAACGTTATTTTTCTTGTATTCCTTTATGTATCATTTATTTGAAGAAGATGTTGTTGGAATTAATCTGTTGGATAATTTTAATATGTTGATGGCCTTTAGTGCCAAGACTTTGATGTAGTTGTTGACTATGAGTTTTATATAAAGACTTTCCGCTGCAGAATTTTTAATATGATGATATTGTATGTTGGTTTTAAATAGTTTTTAAATTCTATTTAAATGATTTTGAAAAAGTAGTGTGATATCCCGTTGTTTTGTTGAATTACTCTGATTATGATTATTAGTAATATTATTATTACGTTATTTCGGGAACGGGGTGTTACAATTGGTATCAGAGCAGGTCGGTCTGTCAGACCATTAGAAGAGTCGTGTCGAGCCATGTAGAGTAGTGTGACAGGTTTAAACTGTCTTTGTTGTTCTAATTTTTGTTGTTATGTAGAACTATCGAGATGGCCGGAAGAAATGATGCTGCTCTTGCTGCTGCTTTGCAAGCAATGGCCCAAGTTGTTGGACAACAGCAAGGTGCTGGTGGAGCTGGTGAAGGTGTAAGGATGCTTGAAACCTTCTTGAGGAATCATCCACCAACCTTTAAGGGAAGGTACGACCCCGATGGAGCACAGACCTGGCTGAAGGAGGTCGAGAGGATCTTCCGAGTGATGCAGTGTACGGATGTTCAGATGGTGCGGTTTGGCACACACATGTTGGCTGAAGAGGCTGACGACTGGTGGGTAAGCACTCAACCTATTCTGCAGAATGAAGGTGCTGTGATCACGTGGGCTGTGTTTAGGCGGGAGTTCTTGAGGAGGTATTTTCCGGAGGATGTCCGAGGTAAGAAAGAAATAGAATTCCTTGAGCTGAAGCAAGGAGACATGTCCATTACGGAGTATGCTGCCAAGTTCGTGGAGCTTGCAAAGTTCTATCCACATTATGCTGCGGAGACTGCTGAGTTCTCCAAATGTATTAAGTTTGAAAATGGTCTGCGAGCTGATATCAAGCGGGCCATTGGCTATCAGAAGATCAGGGATTTTTCTGAGTTGGTGAGCAGTTGCCGTATTTATGAAGAGGACACTAAAGCTCACTACAAGGTGATGAATGACCGCAAAGGAAAGGGGCAGCAGAGTCGCCCAAAGCCTTATAGTGCCCCAGCTGATAAGGGCAAGCAGAGGATGCAAGATGAGAGAAGGCCAGCACGTAGAGATGCTCCTGCCGAAGTGGTTTGTTATAAGTGTGGTGTTAAAGGCCACAAGAGTAATGCTTGCACCCGTGATGAGAAGAAATGTTTCCGTTGTGGTAAGAAAGGCCATACTGTCACCGAATGCAAGCGTGGAGACATTGTTTGTTTCAACTGCAATGAAGAAGGTCACATTGGTTCTCAGTGCACTAAGCCTAAGAAGGCGCAGACCAGTGGTAGAGTTTTTGCCTTGACCGGTACTCAGACTGATCAGGAGGATCGACTTATCAGAGGTACTTGTTTCTTTAGTGGTACTCCTTTAATTGCTATAATAGATACTGGTGCTACGCATTGTTTCATTGCTTTTGACTGTGCACAAAGATTGGGTTTGATTATGTCTGATATGAATGGGGAGATGGTTGTTGAAACGCCAGCTAAGGGTTCAGTAACTACTTCCCTTGTTTGTTTAAGTTGTCTGTTGTCTGTATTCGGTAGAGATTTTGAGGTGGACCTTGTCTGTTTGCCGTTAGTGGGAATGGATGTAATATTGGGGATGAATTGGTTAGAGTACAATCATGTCCTGATCAATTGTTTTACGAAGACGGTGCGGTTTTCTTCTGCTGAAGAAGAGAGTGGAGCAGAATTCTTATCCACTAAAGAGATGAAGCGATTAGAACAAGATGGTGTGTTGATGTTTTCTTTGTTGGCATTCTTGTCGGTGGAGAACCAAGCTGTGATTGATGGGCTGCCTGTTGTGAAGGAATTTCCTGAAGTTTTCCCTGATGAGATTCCAGATGTGCCACCAGAGAGGGAAGTGGAATTTTCAATAGACCTTGTGCCGGGTACGAAGCCTGTGTCGATGGCTCCTTACCGTATGTCAGCTTCGGAGTTGGCTGAATTGAAGAAACAATTAGAAGACTTGCTTGACAAGAAGTTTGTGAGACCGAGTGTTTCACCATGGGGAGCGCCGGTGTTGTTGGTAAAGAAGAAGGATGGTAGCATGCGGTTGTGCATCGATTACCGTCAGCTGAATAAAGTGACGATCAAGAACAAGTATCCACTCCCGAGAATAGATGATTTGATGGATCAACTAGTGGGTGCTCGTATTTTCAGTAAAATTGACTTGAGGTCAGGTTACCATCAGATTAAGGTGAAAGATGAGGATATGCAGAAGACGGCGTTTAGGACACGATATGGTCATTATGAATATAAGGTGATGCCTTTCGGTGTGACGAATGCACCTGGTGTGTTTATGGAATACATTAACAGAATTTTTCATGAGTACCTGGATCAGTTTGTAGTAGTCTTTATTGATGACATCTTGATTTATTCTAAGACTGAAGTTGAGCATGCAGAGCACTTGAAGATTGTTTTGCAGGTGCTGAAAGAGAAGAAGTTGTATGCCAAGTTATCCAAATGTGAATTCTGGTTGCATGAAGTAAGTTTTCTCGGCCACATTATTTCTGGTAATGGTATTGCTGTAGATCCTTCGAAGGTAGATGCTGTGTCGCAGTGGGAGACACCAAAGTCAGTTACTGAGGTAAGAAGTTTTCTTGGGTTGGCTGGTTATTACCGCAGATTTATTGAAGGATTTTCGAAGTTGGCACTTCCTTTGACGCAGTTGACTTGTAAGGGTAAAGCATTTGTGTGGGATGCTCAATGTGAGAGTAGTTTCAATGAGTTGAAGCAAAGATTGACGACTGCTCCTATTTTAATTTTGCCGAAGCCAGAAGAACCTTTTGTTGTTTATTGTGATGCATCTAAGCTGGGATTAGGTGGTGTTTTGATGCAAGATGGCAAGGTGGTTGCGTATGCTTCTAGGCAGCTGAGAGTGCATGAAAAGAATTATCCTACACACGATCTAGAATTGACAGCCGTAGTGTTTGTGTTGAAGATTTGGAGGCATTATTTGTATGGTTCCAGATTCGAGGTGTTTAGTGATCATAAAAGTTTAAAGTATTTATTTGATCAGAAGGAGTTGAACATGAGGCAGAGGAGGTGGCTCGAGTTACTTAAGGATTACGATTTTGGCTTGAATTACCATCCTGGTAAAGCTAATGTTGTGGCTGATGCGTTGAGTAGAAAGACATTGCATATGTCGGCTTTGATGGTGAAGGAGTTCGAGTTACTTGAACAGTTCAGAGATTTGAGCCTTGTTTGTGAAAGATCGCATCAAAGTGTGAAGTTGGGCATGCTGAAGATAAATAGTGATTTCTTGAATGACATCAAAGAGGCGCAGAAGCTTGATGTTAAGTTTGTGGATTTAATGGCTGCTAGTGATCCGAATGTGGATGGTGACTTCAAGGTAGATGACCAAGGTGTGTTGAGGTTTAGAGGAAGGATTTGTATTCCGGATGATGAGGATTTGAAGAAGTTGATCTTAGAAGAAAGTCACAAGAGTAATTTGAGTATCCATCCGGGGGCTACTAAAATGTATCATGACTTGAAGAAATTATTTTGGTGGTCCGGTTTGAAGAGGGATGTAGCGCAATTTGTGTATGCATGTTTGACTTGCCAGAAGTCTAAGGTTGAACACCAGAAGCCTGCAGGGCTGTTGACTCCGTTAGATGTACCTGAATGGAAGTGGGATAGCATTTCGATGGATTTTGTAACGAGTTTACCGAATACTCCAAGAGGGCATGATGCCATTTGGGTCGTGGTCGACAGGTTGACTAAGTCGGCGCACTTTATTCCGATCAATATTACTTATCCGGTAGCTCAGTTGGCGGAGATTTATATCCGTGATATTGTGAAGTTGCATGGTGTTCCATCTAGTATTGTGTCGG
This sequence comes from Medicago lupulina, assembly GCA_958299785.1. Taxonomy (NCBI): domain Eukaryota; kingdom Viridiplantae; phylum Streptophyta; class Magnoliopsida; order Fabales; family Fabaceae; genus Medicago; species Medicago lupulina. The sequence continues at coordinate 6,486,670 of OY283145.1, forward strand.
ATAGAGATCCGAGGTTTACTTCGAGATTTTGGAAGAGTTTGCAAGATGCCTTGGGTTCGAAGTTAAGACTGAGTTCGGCTTATCATCCGCAGACAGATGGTCAGTCGGAGAGGACTATCCAATCCTTGGAGGATTTGTTGAGGGTGTGTGTACTCGAGCAAGGTGGAGCTTGGGACAGCCACTTACCGTTGATAGAGTTCACCTATAACAATAGTTACCATTCGAGTATTGGTATGGCACCGTTCGAAGCTTTGTATGGTCGAAGGTGTAGAACTCCTCTATGTTGGTTTGAGTCGGGTGAAAGTGTTGTGTTAGGACCTGAGTTAGTGCAGCAGACTACGGAAAAGGTCAAGATGATAAGAGAAAAGATGAAGGCATCTCAAGATCGTCAAAAGAGTTACCATGACAAGCGAAGAAAAGCCCTTGAGTTTCAGGAGGGTGAGCATGTGTTTTTGAGGGTTACTCCGATGACGGGTGTAGGACGTGCATTGAAGTCGAAGAAGTTGACTCCAAAGTTCATTGGTCCTTATCAGATTTCCGAGAGAGTTGGAACTGTGGCGTATCGAATTGGATTACCACCACATCTATCGAACTTGCATGATGTGTTTCATGTCTCGCAGTTGAGAAAGTATGTAGCAGATCCTTCGCATGTTATTTTGAATTAGTAGAGTTAGGAGGGGGTTAATGAAAATTAAAAGGAATTTAGTGAGGAGTTAAGAGTAAAAGGAGAGGTTACACTTTGTAAAGGAAATAGGGAAGTCAGTAAGGAAAGAAAGAAACATTTTCGCGTATCAGTAGAAACAAAAAGAACAGACAAGAGTTTTGGGAGAAAAGAGAAGAACCAAGAGGGAAGAGCTAGGAAGAGAGAACCTGATCATTTGCTGTAGAAATTTGCTAAATTAAGGTAAGGGTGGGTTTATGATTCAATTGTTAATATATATGTATATGATTTCATGAATTTGAATTGAAATTGGTAGTTTTGGAACTAGGTTTATGAACATGAAGAATTGCTCATTTCTTGATGAATTGTGTTGCAATGTTGTTGTTATGATATGTTCTACTGTTTTGTTGTGCCTTGAACCCATAAACATTATTTCTAAACCATTTTGGGTGATTGGGGGATTAAAAATGGGATTTTTGGATGAAAATGGAGTTAGAATCGTAGGTTATAATCTGCCCAGACGAACACTCGCTTAAGCGAGATGCCCTTCGCTCAAGCGAGCAACACTTTGCTACGCCCAGTCTGAGTTTTTAGCCGCTCGCTTAAGCGAGCCACGAGCGAACCCCAAGCGAGCAAAATGTTAACCTTTGTCATTTGCGTCGCTTAAGCGAGATTCCCGTCGCTTAAGCGAGAGACGCCAGGATAGTGTATTTAACCTGTTCGCTTAAGCGAACCAGGAGCGAGCCAGAAGCGAGCTAAAACCAAACTTTCGTCATTTGACTCGCTCAAGCGAGATGCTGCTCGCTTAAGCGAGCTGGGTCCTGTGCGACCCAAAATGTGATTTTTCAAAGTGTTCCAAACCCAAACCTAAGCTTTCTAAGGTGTTTATTATAATTTTTAAGAATTGTTTAGATGATAAAAACTATATTATGAAGGTGATTAAGATGAATTATGTATGCTTATGTGCAAATATTTATGCTTGCTAAGTGATTTGCCTTGTTGATGTAAGTGGTATTGTCCAGTTGGGGAGGGTATCCTAAGTTGTTGTTGTTGTTGGTTGCATGCTGATATGCTCCATTAAGATGTTGGGTTGTATGCTGATATACACCATAGAGTCATTTCATACTCATTTGCATTTGTTGGGGGCTTATTGCCCTGGAATGTTTATCATTCACTGTTGGGGGCTTATTGCCCTGGAACGCTTTATCGTTCACCTGTTGGGGGCTTATTGCCCTGGGATGCTTTAACCATCCAAATTGTTGGGGGCTTATTGCCCTGGAATGCTTAGCATTCAACGCGCGTAGTTGGTACCACATGCATAATGCATTAGATGTTGATGGAGTCTTGCATTAGTTGTAGGAGTGAGTTGTCCTTTTTGGGATTATTGTTGGTGAGATGTCGCCACAAGTGTTGTTGTTGTTGTTGATATTAATCAAAGATGAATTTAAATTATAAAGTTGAGATGAAGTTGATTATGTTGCTGTCGAAAGTATTTATGAATTGTTGTTGTTTCAATTTACTTGATGACTCATATATCTGTATATTTACTTTTGATTTGTGAACTCACCCCTTCTGCTGGAATTGCCGCCTTGTGGGCAAGTGCAGGTAGCGAAGATTAGAGATGTGGCTCTTGCGTCTAGGGCTCTGATACATAGTAGGGATGGGGAAACGTTATTTTTCTTGTATTCCTTTATGTATCATTTATTTGAAGAAGATGTTGTTGGAATTAATCTGTTGGATAATTTTAATATGTTGATGGCCTTTAGTGCCAAGACTTTGATGTAGTTGTTGACTATGAGTTTTATATAAAGACTTTCCGCTGCAGAATTTTTAATATGATGATATTGTATGTTGGTTTTAAATAGTTTTTAAATTCTATTTAAATGATTTTGAAAAAGTAGTGTGATATCCCGTTGTTTTGTTGAATTACTCTGATTATGATTATTAGTAATATTATTATTACGTTATTTCGGGAACGGGGTGTTACAACTGGGTCACTGAGTCATTGGTTCAACCACTGAGTCATTGGTTGAACCACATGACTAAATCGGATTAAACCAGATAACTTGGATTTATAACTCGGTATATATAAAAATGTGTACTTGTATTAAATTGAGTTTGATCAGATTAACCTGGATCACTCAATCACAAAACCGACCAATTGTCAAAACTCATCAAAATTAACCATCATACGTGCATTTCATACTTACACAAATTCATATCATATTTAAATGAATATTTGAAATTTATTATAATTTTAATAAATATATTTAGAGAGAAACAACAATATTAAAAATTATATGTATTTTGATTATAAATATAATAAATTAAAAATATTAACAATATATTATAATTTAAATAAGAGTTAAATTATCTTTTTTTTATATAAGAGTTAAAAATGAAGTCTCCTAAAAGTAGGAACCTAAAAAATGACTAGCATTAGCGCAGGAACATACATTAGCACAGGAAAAAAAAGAAGACATATTGTGTGTTTTAATAGTGGAATTTTTAAATATAATAGATAAGATGTAGAGTTCATCACAAAAAAGCATGTGCTGCATTGGCTTGCTGCAGGTTGTGTGTTCAACTCGTAGCTATACCAATTTCTAGATTTTTTTGAAAAATATATAGAAGCGCAGTCAAACTTGCGTTGACTCGGCCGGTTTGCACAAACCACCGGGTCATCGGTTTTCACCAAGTTTGGCCGATTCCTACCGGTTCATTCCAGTTTGACAGCATAACTAATCCAACATGCAGCTCGAACCGGTTACCCCACCAATTCCTGGTCGAACCGATCCAACCGGTCGGTCCGGTCCGAGTTTTAAAACTATGCTCTCCATTCCAAGGAACATCTGTGAAAGAAAGTAGTAGTAGCCTTCAAGAAGATACTTTTGATTCATATATTTAACTCGTTTTTTAATTACTTTTAGAAAAGAGTTGGAATCAGAAAAGTGAACATATTACAAATAATATGACTGGTCCGGCAACATCAACTTTTTTTTAACGACAAATATTAGTATTTTTATTTTATGAGGATTGAAATCATGAACATTTAATTCAAACTCTTAACTCAATCAAATGAGCTACACATCTCTCTGACGACATCAGTTTAAATGACTACTTATCCATTTACATATAATTTTTTAGAGTATCCATTTATATTTCTTAACATTATAAACAATAAAGGTAACTTATACCATGTTTGGAATGAAGATATTAGAGGGTTTTAGTTATTTTATGAGGATTGAAATCATAAACATTTAATTCAAACTCTTAATCAAATGAGCTACACATCTCTTTGACAGCATCAGTTTAAATGACTACTTATCCATTTATATATAATTTTTTAGAGTATCTATTTATATTTCTTAACATTAACTTATACCGTGTTTGGAATGAAGATATTATAGGGTTTTAGATGAGAGTGTTTTAGAGAGTAGGTGCATATGCTTTGCATGAATAGGACGATTCTCTATTTAAAGTATATTTAGTAAGGTAGTGCCACATGCAAAACTTACCATATTCTTTTCTTCTTAATGGAATTGATGCCCATTCCCCCCTCCCAATGTAGAAGAAAACAATATGATTTGAAGTGGTAAGGTTATTTTTTTTAATTCACACTTTTTTTCAATGTGACAACTGTAAAACTCAAATTAAGTAGAGAAAGGTGAGAAATGACGAATTTCAATCAATTTCTTATCTATTAGATTTTTGTACGAAATTAGAAAACCTAACTCGACTTTTTAAAAGTATCTTATATGATGAGGTGTCACTCATTATAAACTCTAGTCATATCATATCTATAATATATGTGAAATTTGATTTTTCTAATACCATCATCCTGGGTGAATCAAAGTAAAAGTTAGGGTGGCAATATACAAAGCCTTGAAATTTTAAAAATTGAATATATTTTGTATTTTAAACACCTTGAATTTTTTTTTTCTAGAGCCAGGCCAAACTAGATATCTCACTGTCGACTCGAGGATTAATCTCACAATATCTCCAATTGGTTGAAACTGTGAGAATACATTGGGATGTCTACTAGAGATCAAAGATCTTAATTATTACATTCAATTAATAAAATAGAGCAACAATTGGTATAAGTAGTAGTTTTGCATATATTTTAGTAAAATAGTCTTGTTTGAATATATTATAAACAATATTCGATATCAAATATAAGCAAAATAACTGAAACAAAATTGATGTATCTGATTCAAATTTTTCACAACACATCAACTTTGTTTTGTTTTTCTTCTTCTTATATTTTAGACCGGCGTAGTAAAATTTAATGTTGTATAAAATATTATCCATTTAGTTTGAGTCACCCACAAAACTATCAATCCGCCAAATGGCTCAAGTCCTAACAATATGTATTGAGGGGTAAGTATTAATAAAAATAAAAATAAAAATAAAAATTTAAGTCCTAAATTGAAAAGAGACGACGACTAAAAACTCATCCACATGCTAATTTTGTAAAGATGAGTTGTTTTAATATGAAACTTGTAACGATTTTTTTCAAATGATATAAGCATTTCATATTTTCCTAGTTTTCAACTATACATTTGTAAGTCACAAACAAAGACTGCCGGCAGCATCATATATGTTACAAAAAAATTGTAGGATTGTCCTTGTTCTTGTTTATTTCTCCTTTATTGGTCGACTTCAACATCACTGTCTTTAGTGCGTGTGCAAAAAGACCAGTGTTATCACAACTGGATTGAATCAAAGAACTATATTATAATTTGCAAAGTTAAATTGAAAGTATGTATAATTTTTTTTTTAATAAAGGGTGAAATCCATTTGATATATAATCTTATAATATTAATACACTCTTTCGTCAAAAAGAAAATAATTCCAAATTTTAGGACATTTTTCACTTACTAACAAAAAATAAAATTAAAAGCTATGACAAATGGTTTTCTATTTTAGTTTAAAAATAAAAAGGGCTTACATTTGGGACTGTCTTTTGGACCTAAATTTTGTAAGATTGAGTATTTATCTAGCGTATATTTATACTATTCGCACCCCCGAAAATTACTAGTGATAAAAAACAAAAGAAATGAAAAAGAATGGCCCATGCAGGTTTCGAACCTGCGACCTTCGCGTTATTAGCACGACGCTCTAACCAACTGAGCTAATGGGCCACTTGTATTATATTATTGACAGTAGTGATATTTATTTAATGTTTGCTTTCGTGAAAATTGAAAGACAAAAATAAATGGTAGAAGAAAAGATAACATAACAGAAGAGAAGAGAATAGAGAATGGATAATATAACAGCAAGTGAAATAGCTGGTTTAGCAGTTGGTGTTCTTCTTCTTTCTGCCACCATTGCTGCTCCTAAAATTGATATCTTCTTCTCTTCTTCACAACGCAGGTTCTCTCTCTTTTCATTTTATTTGATGGGTTTTAATCACTTTTATTCATTTTAACTTTGTTTGCTAGTTTCTGTTGTTGTTGACACTTATGATCGAAGACGTGTCACAATGTCCGACATGTGTCAATGTTTGATACTGACACAACACTAACACATGTTATTACATTAAATTATGTCATTTTTTAGAAAAATTATCTATGCCAAGTGTATGTGTCGTGTATTGTGTCTGTGCTTCACAGTATTAAGTATTTACATAGACACCATCACCGACCAGATAACTATTAACAATTTGAGGCAATTAAAGTGATTGAATATATTTACATGTGTTGGTGTCTTGTCGGAAACCAAACATGCTTTCAATTTGAAGTGTTCGTGTTATAGAGCTAACGCTACTCAAAGGCATTATGAATTTTCATCATGTTAATGCCTGTTAGTGATAGATTCCAAAAAACTACTATGTCTGAATTTTAAAACCAATGATACATTTTTACAAGGTTGAAAATGGATTATTGAAAGGCTGTGTGTTCAATGTTTATAAGCCATATTAGATTCTGAACTAGAGAATCTGCACTTAGCTATTCATCATTCCTAATTAACCAATGTTCTATGATGACAGTAGTTTATTAAGTATGCCTAATAATATTCAGTCTTGTTTGGTTTGTAGTAGCCTGAAAATTTTCGAAACATCAAATTAAGTTGGAAAACACGGTTATTTACTTACTTAGTGCAAGGGGAGCCTTGGTGCAACGATAAAGTTGTTGTCATGTGACTGAAAGGTCACACGTTCAAGTCCTGGAAACAACTTCTTGTCTAAAAAACATGGTAAGGCTGCGTACGGGAGGTTTGTGCACGGGCTGCCCTTTTTTTTTATTAGTACCTAGTGCATGTTTGGAATCATAGTCAGTTTAACTAAATCATGATGGCACTGAGATTTTGTTGAAGCTCCAAATTGTAGCTTTTGCAAAAATCATAGTGACATACAATGATTATGCGAAACTCACTGTCAATCCAAATACACATTATGGGCCTGGTCCTGCCCTTTAAGGGAGAATTTGACTCTTGCATGCTAGTTACCAAAATATGTTAATTTAGCTTTGCGAAAACATAGAATGGATTGTGGAAACTGGAAAGCATGTAACACTCAGTAAGTCAGAATCGCTAGATGAAGATCAGACAATTCATATTTTGAGCAAACCTTTATCGAGGTTGAAATATGAAACATTCAATCTTCAACCAACGGTTTTGACTTGGTGATTACGTGAATGTGCAGTTTTCCTAATATGAAATCGATCTAATTAGATCTTCTTCATTTCCCAGTATTCAGTTATTGGTAAGACAATTCTTTATCATTCCTTATTCATAATTGTTATGTTTATGACTTGGGTGGATTATGATGCTGTTACAATAATATGTTCTTTTTAATTTATCAGTCTTTCTCTGCCCTCAAGTTATCATAATTAGAAGACTTCTTCACTATCCAAACTCTATGTTATGGTATTAAACCTTTCATAAAATGGTTACATCATAGGAATAAAGAGTTTGCAATATTAAATTAAACGAGTTATAACATTGTAGACTGTTTATTTTGAACTATTTAACAAATCAAAGGTGGAGACTGAAATTATATCATATCATGAGTTTATTGAAATAACAGCACTTTATTGTAACAGAATTCGGAATTGGTTTGGGTGGTATAGGTTGAGCACTCTGTCAGAATTGAGATTACCTTTCTTTCGCATTTCATTTCCATGTTTGTACAGACCAAGGGACAGTCTCAGGTAGACAGTTTCAATGGGGCGTAGGCCTCCCAAAAGGTAACCGAGGCGTGCAAAGGTTTCCTCGGGCCAGACGGGAGCTTGACTGCAAAACCCACCCGTCGAGCAGGGACGTAGGTCGGCCTTAGTGATCCGACGGTTCCGAGTGGAAGGGCTGACACTCAACGGAAAAAAGTTACTCTAGGGATAATAGGCTGATCTTACCCAAGAGCTCCCATCGACGGGAAGGTCTGGCACCTCGATGTCGGCTCTTCGCCTCCTGGAGCTGTAGTATGTTCCAAGGCTTGGACTGTTCGCCCATTAAAGCGGTACGTGAGCTGGGTTCAGAACGTTGTGAGACAGTTCGGTCCATATCCGATGTGGGCGTTAGAGCATTGAGAGGACCTTTCCTTAGTACGAGAGGACCGAAAAGGACGCACCTCTGGTGTGCCAGTTATCGTGCCAACGGTAAACGCTGGGTAGCCAAGTGCGGAGCGGGCATTGCTCCATTTATTTCTATACTTTTCCACACATGTTTTGGTTTATCTGTAACAACCTCTAGTTGTAGGATTTATTTATTTCCCTCAATTCAGTTTATATTTCAATGTGTTTAAGCTTATATACCGACATAAACACTTGTGAGACTGTTTGTGAGAGCTTATGGAAACAGCTTATGACATGTCCATAAGCTATTTTCAGCTTATTTCAATAAGTTCTGTAGGATATTTAGGAAAATGTTGACTTTATTTTATCTTCTTTTTTATAGAAATAGTTTATAAATAAGCACATATATGATAAGCGCTTAACTAAACTGGTTATGAAAACATAACAAAACTTTAGTGACACTTTAGATTTTTCTTTTTCCTCTCTCTATTTTGACAATGTGCCACAAACCTTTTCTTGCAGCTCATTGGGTCTGTGCAAGCGATGTGGCAATGTAAGAAGAATGGCTTGCACTAGATGCAAAGGAACTGGAACGATCAAAGAAGGAGGGTTACTTAGTTTTAACCTTGTAGATGATTTGTATGAAACAATCGGTAATCGCGAATCACAGGTGAAGAAGATAGCTTGTGATAAATGTCAAGCCAAAGGTTATTTTCCATGTCCTGAATGTTCTAAACTATAATCAGCGTGGTTTTATCTTCTTTGGTTATATATATTTTCTTGCTTACATTATTGAATCTCAACATGTAACATTGTGACTATTATGATCCCCTCAAACATGATGCTATATGTAACAAAAGTTTATCTTCTGCCAAATTTTATTTTTGTAAAATTAAAATTGATGTTTTGCAAATTATCCATGTAACTTCACAAATTATCGTTGGCTTACTGTGAATGTCTTGTATACAAGGGTTTGTCTTAGCTACACATTGTTTTGCAAGAAAGCAAATTTACTTGTTTTATGAATTTCTTAATTTGGGAGATCAGATTATTTTTTCTTTTTAATAAAGGCTGAGTTTGGTTTTATTTGGTAAAGACTCAAATGCATAAGTCAGTGTCTACTTAATATGAATGAGAGTTGCATAAATGTCGGAAGTATACAAGAAGAAAACTAGCTAGTATCAAAGTGTGGTCAAACCTTCACAAGTATTATTGGGCCTTGGAAATGAGGGGCCTAAGTTTGATCCAGAACAAGGATGATTTGTTTTTTACTATTACTTTTCTCACTATATCCGTTTTTCACGTGTCATATTTTTTTCTTCCCAAAATACTCTTTGTTCGGATTATGAAATCCGAAACAATTTCCAATGATTTTCGGATTATATAATCCGAAACTATGTTTTACCTATATTTTTAAGAAACTGTGGCATATATTATTTCATATTACATAATTTAAAATGACAAAAAAAAACATAAAATAAATGTAAATATATAGAAAGTTAAAGAGACAAAGATGTTACGAATTCTCATTTTATTATTTCATAGTACATTTACAATAAAATTGAAATTGAAGTTTACAACTTATTACACAAAATTTTCAAACACCTACTGCTAATTTATTAAAAACGTAGAGCTAAATTTGTGGTGCAAGAAGATATAGGGGAAGAAGAAAAAGATGGAGGGGGAGGGGGCCGGGGTAAGGTTTGGTTCCAGTCTAGGGTGAAAGAGACCTTGATGGTTAACCTTACACCCAAACAGATCAACCTAACACCCAAACAAATGGCGTTTCTTTACAGCGTGGCACCATTCCTGTTGATTGTTCATACAATCCCTAAAATTTTAGAGTAACTTTTTTGTATGAAAGACCAACGATGGAAACATGTTGTAGAAGAAAGGAGGAGGAGAGAGTGTGAGAGAGAATGGAATGAGAAATTGTGAATGATTGATGAGTATTTATAGGGAGGAATTCGGGTCACATGAATGCATAGAGTCTAACAGACAATTAAATAGAGTCAAAAAACATGGTAAATTATTCTGACCAGTCATTAAAACTGATAAAACCCTTTGAAAAACGTGTTCCATGAGTAACTCTTGTTGAGTAAGTAACCATCAAAACTCTGAGCCGGTTAGGATTATATAATCCAAAACTATTCCAAAATACTTCGAATTATATAATCCAAACTCGTTCAATAATGTGTTAAACTTCATACTTTGTAGGGTGAGGGAACTTTCAGATACACAATCCAAAACTCTTATGTACATTATTTTTTTATGTGGTCCAGATTGCACCGACAATTTATGTGGTCCGCGACGCCCTAAAACTTCTATAAATTATTGTGCCTGTTTTTATAACCAATAAACCACCCCAAAATATCATGGATACTTCGGCCATTGATCTAAACACCAAGCTAAATGCAGTCTACTACAACGGGAGAAAACCACCTCATCTGTCCAGGGTTAGGAATGATTTCATGCTCTCCATGTTGAAGGATTAGATGAATCCAATCAACCATAGAGACACAAGGAGGGTGGATGACGATGAGTATCGACATTGATTGACCGACTCAACCAGAAGTGTGCAGTTTAGACGGATGAAACTCAAGAACGACGTAAGAACCATGTTCTTGATATTTGGTCAGTACAGTACTAAAGGACCGATCGAGTTGGACGCTTCATAATTCATAAAAAAATTATCCGACCCAAGAACTAGGAAGAGATCAAGGCTCTGTTAGAGAAACAGACAAAAAAAATTAGTTTACTTGATCCGTGATCTGTTATGCTTTACTTTATTAAGTGTTTTACGTTGTTCAATTATGTTTATTATCTATTTGAAATTGTTATACTTAATGTATGTCGCAGAAATCAAATTCCATATGTTAAAACTCTTGTTTTGTATGGTGCAAGTCAAGTTCGTATTATATAATTCAAACCAGTTCATCACAGGTTTTTTGTGTGGTCCACATTGCAACGATAATTTTTGTGGTCCACGACGTACATAAACTTCTATAAATTAGCGTGCTCGACTCATTTGCTGTAAAACACGACAAAAAACTATGAAAAATCTTCCGAAAGAGATGAACATCAAGAGGTTGTTATGAGCTAGATCGTGTTGCCTTGAGAATATAAATATGTCAGTTGGCAATGCAGCAAGATCTAACTCAAAACAATTCTCTTGAAACATTGTGTCTTTCATCATTATGTTGTAGATCTGATTACGAAGAGGTTGTTGTGAACTTGATTCAGTTGATCTGTTGATCGAAATATTTGGACAGTTTGTGGTATGTTTAATGTTTTTTTGTCGGTTTATGCATTATAAACATTTGCTTTGAGTGTAGTTATGATCTAGGATAGGTTTATGGCCATAAATAGTCTTGCATGCTTCAACAATTTGATCCATTCTTCATTTCTCATGCTTTTTTACTTGTTCCTTCTCACTTTTTATTTACAAGTGTTTATGATATCATGGTCATTGTTGATCGCTTATACAATCCCTGAAATTGATTTGTAGTTTATGCAGGGATTGTGCGGCGGTTAGTATATACTTTTGATATCAAATATGACTCTTATATATTGCTATTTTTTTGGATTATATAATTGTACAAATTTTTGCGACAAATATGTACGGAAATTATTTTCAATTCAAATATAGATATTTATGTGACAAAATTTTACATGAAAGATTAATTATTTACCACTTCCATATTACAGGTAATTTTGGAAAGAAGAATAACCATTTGTCCTGTATGTCACACAAAGAAACACACTCCATGTATATGTATTTAAGAGATTGTCCAATATAGAAAGCTATGCAAGACCCCCACGTGGTACAATTATGCTTTTGTGTGATTTAATTTGGCTAAATATATTTTAGAAAATGGGGTGTGGACCTAAGAAACCGACCTTTGTGGCAGTTTGTTAGGCCATAATGGTAATGTGGAGTAGAAGATGCTGCTGTTTGATGTAGAATATGTAGTCCTAGTGATTCCCTACTAGCTACTGGTGTGGAAGTAACTATGCAAAGATAGAAACTTGCACTTTGTGGGGGATCACAAGCATCTCATCAAAAAAAGCATATAGGTTGCCAAATGGAACTCTTCATTTTTCTGGTGGTTGAAATATATTAAGAGAGTGTTGGGTAATATGCCTTGAAATAGTTGTAAAAATAGGTTGACCTGAGTTAATCTTTCCAAGATTCAAGCTTGATTTAGTTTAAAAAAAGTTATGGTATATGTCTGGTCTCTTATAGATTTATTTGTAAACATGAGTGATGAGTCTATCTTTTTAAAAGTCAAGAATGCTATATTGGCATGTTCAATAGTCTATTTTAATATTAATTTACTTAAATAAGTAATATGAATTATCTTTAAATAGGTCAATGAAGTAATAGAATAACAATAGTATACTTTATTTTGATATTTAACATGATATTTTAGATAATCTGATTATGTATGATATCATATTATAATTTTAGTTAGAAGGTAACATTTAAATAGGCAAAAAAATTACGAGAAAATATGTCTAAATTACTCAAAATGATTGGAAATTTATAACTTAATACAAATTACATATAATATAATAATACTAATAAAAAATATTATACATATTTACTTAAGTAAATTGGTCTTATACATCTAAATAGTTTTTCTTTTATCTGTAGTAGTATGATATTTTTAGTTAAATATACTTTTTTTTAAAATGAACTTTTTTATTTGAAAAAAAAAGGGTCTGCACTATTTAATAGCAAAAGTAGGCTAGGTTGTATGTACTTGTTGATTTATCTATCTGTTTCGACTTTCGACCTTAATTGATATGAAAAAGTGAAAAATTCAGTGTAAAAATTGTATCATTGAATGAGAGAGAACTTATCCATTTAATAATAAAAAAAAAGTTGTGCATGAAATAAGATTTATCTCGTTTTTTTAATGAAAAAATGCATCTCACTTGGTCGTCACTCTCTTTTGTTTAATTTCATTGCATTCACTTCTCTGAGTTTTTTTTTTTTTAGAAAAGGAAACTTATATCATTTCATTATTAATCAAATCAGTAATACATGTCGGACTTTTATTAAAGATACATAAGCTAGGTAAGGATGTGGCTGAGAATTCATGGACAACCTCATTCGTTTGTCTTCTAATAAACTCAACACAAGAGTTTGTTAAATGAGAACTATATGATTGGATACTATTATTCATAATGAGACCAAATTCGATGATATCTTTGCGTCCTTTATTAAAATACTCAACTACTTTTTTCAATCCATTTCAAAATCAACATTTATGAATTGTAGGTCATCTATACATTGAATCACATTATAGAGTCCCAAAAGCTTCCCCAATATCCACGTAATATAGAGGAGTGAACACATTGTTTTAGAAATAACATGATAACCTCCCATCTCTTATATAAAGGAGTGAACCACATAGGGCCAATCATTTTATGTTATTCGAGGAAAATATGTCACTTCTTTTCTCTATGGACCTTCTCCAGCTCTTTCTTTAAATTCTCTTAAGCAAATACTCTTATAGTTTGAATTTATAAGTTGGGAACTGTTTTGGCAAAAGACTTATATATCCATAACATTAGCTACAAAAACATGTCCTCTTCAATTTGGTGTTTATTTGACTAATTTCCATAACTCTTTTTTCCCAAGTTTAGCTAACAAGTAATTTAGACTTGTAATAATAATGATTGGACATAATTCGTCAGTGGTTGAAAGTTGAGAAACCAAGTTTTTGCTGTCACATTTCACTGTACACTAACCCTAAATTTGCTTTCCATGGCACGCGTCTGATACACAGTCAACAAGGCAAATCCAACGGGCCCTGTCTATTTCAGCTGTTAAATTTCGACACGTGTCCTCCAAAGAAGGACAAAGATTTCAATCAATCCGTCACCTGGTACTGTGCATCATAGCCTGTCATAAATTGACACGTAACTGTGAGTCAGTGACATAAAATTATATAAGGGAAATCCATTTATTTATACAAAAAATCTGTAAATAACACTTTGGAAAATGGTGTGTAATGGTGATGGATGGATTATGTAATGTACTCCTGATGAACAGTAATATATTGCTTGCGTAGTAAATATTGTCAATTTTATTTACATAAATATGGACATCATTTAGGAAAAATACTATGCCCTAGAGTTCCAAAGACTGAGGTTCGAGTATGATCAATTCATGATTTTATAAAATGAAATTCTAGCTATTAATTAAATTAGTTGACAAAAAAATAATAACACAACAACAATCAAACAATATCACATTAAATTAGGTCACTTAAATGATAGTACAATGTTCTATATTGAAATCCTGACACTCGCTGGACAAATGTCCTACCTGAGGTCTTGGACAATAAGTTCGACAAGAGTGATGTCGTAGACACCATGAAGGACAACATAGCACAATAAACATTAAACAATAAACAAAAATAAAATAAAGTGCAATAAAGAAAGACATAAGTGAAGGTGAGAAAAAACAAAAGAAAGGGGTTTAATTGTGTTAGCTTTTTCTTTGTTTTCTCTTAAGTTGAAACGCACAGACCAGAAGCAGTTTAAAAACAGCTTCTGAAGTGATGTTCAGAACTAAGTTGCAGCGGATATATATATATATATATATATAGAGAGAGAGAGAGAGAGAGAGAGAGAAGAAGAAAGACACAAAGCAATTATACAGGTTCCTTCCACAAATCGGAAATAGTCCTGTCCCCCTTGCACTTTCAAGGAGAATTCACTAAAATGTAATATCTGATTACAAATGCTCAAGCACAACTACAAGAGACTTCCAATACTCAAGAACACAATCAAGAGACTTCTATGCTCAAGAACACAAGCAAGACACTTCCTATCAAACAGAATTACAAAGAAAAATGTTTGACACTTGAACACTTGATATACAATCAGAGGTGCTCACAATACAAATCAGATACAGACTCTCTGAGACTCTAGAATTTCTAAAATATGAACTTTGAAAAGAAATTATAAGTGAACTTTTGGATGCTGAAAAATTTTGACAGAGTTTTGGCGCTTTTAAATTGTTGTAGAGTCTTATTGTTCTTCAAGTCTTCACTCCTTTATATAGAGGTGTGAAATGAACGTTGAGTTGCCAACACATCCAAAAAGAGTCGTTTGAAGCTTTGATCAATCACCAATGATTCATTGCCTGATATGGTTATTGTCTTATGAAGGATCAATTTCAAATGCATTCCATGTATGAAGGAACATTGTTGCAGGCAGAGCTGTTATCCTTGTCTTGTAGCAGAGACAAACTCTGTGTAGTGGAGATAGTGGTTGTACACTTCGTACAATTGTACTTTGTCAACGCTTAACAACAAAACAAACGTCCAATGCATTTGAATCCTTTTGAGTTAGCCGTTGTTACTCTTTTTCACTCTTTCGCAATATTAAGACGACATTGAATCCATTGAACAACTTTTAAATCTTTAAGTTTGCATCTCCTGATGAACTTTAGCTTCTGGTGATATTCAGCTTTTGATGAACTTGCTTCTGATGACGTCATCACTTCAGGAGCGTTATGTCTTCAGGAGCACTTTTGACTTTAGGAGCAGTTCTTCTTCAGATGCTTTTAAGCTTCCTTTTTGTTTAAATCTTTGCTCTCTTTTGTTCATCCAGAACCTATAAATGGTCTCAAAAATTTTGTCTATGGTCCTGTACACTTGAACAAATATTAGCATATCTAATTAACAATTTTTTAATACCTTGTTATCACTCAAAACTTTTAAGGAAAATGTTAAACACATTTTGTTCCAACAACAAGGAGTTTGGTAATCCAGTTCGGTGCAACGTCACCTACATCTCAAGGTATCCATGCCAAGAAAAGAAATTCACTTTCAATACTATTAGTTCCTAATCTTATGTGAACAAACTTTGTTCACGGTCTTTTCACCTAACATTACCCGTGAATTTCTATCTAAGACTCCCGATAGATATGAGATCTCCTCTCATTTTCTCTCAACCACAATCTAAGTGATTGACTCAATCACGATTACAATCAAATAGGAGAACAACTCCAATCACAAACCAACTCTTGCTAAAAGTACTAGAGTGGTATACAAATAACAACTGACAACTCAACTAAACAAACCAGCTTTATTCATCAAGATGGCACATAGAGAGGTTTACAAATAATAAATATCAAGACACGAAACCCCAAAGACTCTTTCTTCAAATGACGGCTTCGATCAATCTTCATAAGAGTTTGAGTCTTCCTTATATAGTCAGAAAATGTATGAGCTTTTCTTCAATCGGGCTAAACAATCCAGCCGACCAAAACGTATATTATTACCAAATATGTTAGGACATTTACTTCAAAAACACGGCATAGCAAAACCGACATAAGCAAGCTTCTAGAAACACACGCCTCTTGGAGCACAAGCTACAAGAATCAAATCTTCAAACAAATCTTCTATGATCTCTGTCATACCCTCATTTTGGACCTAAAAATACTCCTTCAAATTTCCCTGCTATTTTCTAATACTTTCAAATTCACCGTGTTTTCTACTGTGCTTCAACTGCATGCGTTACTGCTTCTGTCTTTTAATTTTTGCATAAAATCGTACAAAAGGGTATTTTGGTCATTTCCCGCAATGGAACCCATTTTTCAATCCCTGCATCTGTCTTTGAGTCTTTTTGTGCAAATTATTTGTCCAATTTTGTACAAAACCACTTGTGTCTGCATCTGAGTCAGCTTGTGTCAGTTTGAGTCGTTTTTGCCCCCAGGGGCATTTTAGTCTTTTCACCTTGTTCAAATTTTGGGCAGAGAGGTATTTTAAAATACCTCATTTTTTTGGTAGTTTGTTCGTTTTAGTCCATTTTGTCGTTTTTAAACGTTTCACTTTACGTTGTTTTCAAATTTACATTTTTTACCAATTTTATTTCACTTTTTTGCAAATAAGTCCAAACTTTGTTCTAAATTGCGAGAGTGTCCAAATTTTATTTTCAAAACAGTCCAAATGCCTTTTAATTTTCAAGTCAGCCTTTTTTCCTTTTTTACAGTTCTGCCCTTAAGTTTGTTAAAATTGCATTTCAACCCTTAAACTTTTTAAATTTGCGTTTTAGTCCCTGAGTCAAGCAGTCCAAGTTGCCACGCAAGTGTTCGGTCCCACGTGTCACATTCCCATTGGGTCAGAGGCCACATGGCAGCTTATAAATAGTGAACAGTGTCAGAATCATCATTCACACGCCACATCATCACAAACAGAAGAGAAATTTCTCTCTCTTTTCAGTTAGATCAAAATTCACAAATCCAGAAAAAGTTCAAGAACATTCAAACCCTAACCGTTTTTCCAGAATTGAAATTCAACACAGAAGCTACAAAATTCGCGAAGTTCTCAGTGATTCATACCGAATCATCATCACCGAACCTCTTTCCACCGCAATTCAAGTGCGAGTTCGCCGCCGTTGACGGCAAACTTCGAGCACGATCACGGTGGAACCGCATTCAGAGAAGAGAAGAAGAAGAAAAACGAAGAATTCAAGGATTCCGAACTGTTCAAGAAGGAGAAGAAGCAATTACCAGTTTATTTTCGGATTTCAAAGAGAATCAACACAAAACAGAATCAATTCAAGGATTTCCGAAGAATCAAATCAAAGTTCCGGATAAAGCCAGGTAAAATCACAAACTTACCCCTTTGTTTCGTTCAAAAAACCACAACGAGTTCCAAAACAATGTAGAACAGTGCGAATCCGTGAAGTTTTGGTTCAGAACCGTAAACCCTAACCTTTTCCGGAAAAATTTTCAAGATTCCAAGGCTTACAACGTTGATTCATCGTTGTAAACCAACGAATCAACAGATAAAAACATATAGAAAGAAGATTTGAACCAAAAACTGAATCAAAACCGTACGGAATCCGCGAAAGAAAACTCAAGATCTACATTGTTTCAGTCAATGCATGTGGATTCCAGTAACAGATTCGTGTTTAGGATGATAAGACGAAGCTTTTGAGCCATAAATCATGTGATTCTGGGTAGGATTGAGCAAGGTTAGGGTTAGGGTTTTCAAAGAACCAAACGGCGAGAGAGAAGGAGGAAGAAAGAGAAACAGTCCAAGAAATGAGCCAAACCGGGTTGAGCAACCCTTTATATATGCTCTTGGACCGGGTTGACCCATACCCGGTCCATTCTCTCTTATTGTGGACCGTTCGATCAAGATCCAGATGGATCTGGATCAATCCAACGCTCCTGGAGTGTTAGATTGATCCGGATCCATCAGATCCGTGGGTTTGGGCTTTTTACCCGCAGGCTTTTGGTTTTCTTTCAGTTTCTTGAATTTTTCTTGCTATGTGCACTCCTGTGTTTGCTATTTGGACCTCTTGTGCGTCTTGACTTCTTTACAAAATTCCAAAAAAAAATTGCTATGCGTTCTTGGTATATTTGTGACTGTTTTGTGATATTTTACATGTGAAAATTGATGAAAATTTGGCAGGTGCTAATTTCTCATTTGATTGGGATATTTTGTGTTTTTTTGTAAATTTTCTCGCATGTTTGCTTATCCAAATTCTTGTCCTATGATTTTGATGGTTAGCACTTGATTCCATGGTAATTTACCCCTGTTCTCATAATAGCTCATTGGATTGTGTTAAGTTTGATGCTTTTGTAACATTCTCAATGTTGTTAAACTTAGAATTTTGTGATATTTTGCCATTTTGTTAAATTTGATTCTTGATACCAATTTTGTGATATTTTGCCATTTTGTTAAATTTGATTCTTGATACCAATTTTGTGATATTTTGCCATTTTGTTAAATTTGATTCTTGATACCAATTGTGTGATATTTTGCAACTATGTTTAGTTTGGTTCTTGATACTAATGGTGTGATATTTTGCAATCTTGTTTAGCTAGAGTTTTGATGCCAATTTTGTGATATCTTGCAATTTTGTTTAGTGTGATTTTATGTTTGTTTTGTGATAGTTTACCATTTTGTTTAGGATTAGTATTTCATTATTATGTTTCCTTGTTTCACTAACCATTTTACTCTATGTTTCATGCATACTAAGCATCTCATCTCATTCCCATTTCTTCCTTTGACCCTTTCATGGAACGTTCAACTAATTCTCATGCAATGTTTAGGTAGTTTACTTTTCTTTAATTTCATGCAAGATCATAGAATGTAAAATAGGACCCGATGTAAAAGACTATGGACTATAATGATGTACACCGACACAAGCACCGACACGCACACACGTTGTATGTCTACCGCTAGATGTATGTTTAGGAAGCGCGACACTTAGGAAAAAACTCATGATTTCTTTCTCAAAAAACTAACTCTTCACTCAAATATTTTCACAATAATGTTGGAGTCAAAACTCCATAATTTTACTTTATTTTCTTAATCAAAAATCAAAATGAACACTAATTCTCAACTTTAACCGTTTTTGTAAATAAATTGGACCAACCTCACTTGTTGCCAAAATCTCACGCCTTGACGGCCTCTCATCTTTTTCTTCAAAACTTTTTTTCAAAATTAAAATTGAACCAACCCACAAAAATATTTTGGAGGAGAACTACATGGAATTTTGATCCCTTAAAAGGGTATGTAGGCAAGAGACTCAAAATCTCTCCAAGTCCAATAAAAACAAAACTCAAAATCTTCTTTCTCTCATTCTTAAAATCAACCCCTCTTTTTCACAAATAGCAATAAAAGCAAAGCGTATACGTAAAGCATAGTAAAACGGTTCCTATAGGATACTATAGTCATTACGGGTGCCTAACACCTTCCCGTAGTGAAATCAGCCCCAAACTTAGAATTTCTAAGGTTTTCTCTCGATTTTACCTTTCCCAAAAAAAAATAGAGATATCAATGATTGAAAGGTTCAAATCTAATTAATGATTTGACACCCGAAAATCGCGATAACAATCTCACGCGAAAATACAATCTTCCAAGAATGGGAAACAAAGTACTTCACCTTAAGTTAAGATCGTACTTACATGTCTTGGCATTTGGTACAACATCTTGCTAGAACTTCTTGTTTTAACAAAATCAAGCCAACACATAATCAAAACCCAACGTATATAAACTATGTATTTCTTCAACTCATTAATCTTTAGACCATTCTTAATAGTTTTTATTTTAGTTTTTCCATATTGTCCTCTACATCTAGTGACATG
This sequence comes from Medicago lupulina, assembly GCA_958299785.1. Lineage (NCBI taxonomy): Eukaryota > Viridiplantae > Streptophyta > Magnoliopsida > Fabales > Fabaceae > Medicago > Medicago lupulina. The sequence goes on from OY283145.1 coordinate 6,506,972, forward strand.
ACTGATCTCCTCCACATTTTCTACTAATTGTTTACAAAAAAAAAATAACACTGTGCCCTAAATGCATTTTTTTAAAATTATTATTACATGTCTATTTATTTTATTTAAGCAAAAAAAAAGTCCTACTTATAGCAAGTGTATCACCAATCTTGAACTCTTATTTTCTTCCAGTCGTTCTCTCTAGCTATCAAAAGTTATTGCAAGTGTAGTTAATTGCTGGTAACAAATTATTCTCTAATTAGCAACTAATCACATCTCCAAACAGTTGTTATCAAAAACGACGTAAAACTGCTGACTTTTCTGATGTAGTGTATTTTATATATATTGTGAAACAATTCTAATAAGGAGTAATTTTCTTTTAGAAATGAAGAAATTCCTTTTAAAACTTATGAACGTGTAAAACGAGGAAAGGAAGTACATGTCAAAAAAGGCACTTGCTATACTAGTATATTTCAAAATGATAACTAAAACTAAAAAAAGAGATCCAAACATAGTTGGACTCTTTTTAGGCCACAAAAATGCTACACATATTTAGAGAAATGAATTTGGATTGGTCATTGGTGGATCTTAGTGTGATAAAATAAATTCAGCTTTAATTTCTTTTTCCATGTTTGGAATGTAGGACCCTACCAATGATCTAACACAACTTTCCTCCTTTTGCATAAAAAAATACAAGTGGTTGAAATTGACCCTAGCTATGTACAATTAAATTTTCTTGTTTGAGCTTTGGTATTTTTGATAACTAATTAACCTTAGTCATCTATCATTTATGGGTTCTGATCAAATCCAACCTCATTGACATTTCTTCATATATCTAAGTTGTGATTTTTGGTATGTACGCGTTTGGCTAAAAGAAAAATGACAAAGAGTAGGTTTGCATCTCCCAAAATAACTAAGAAATAAAGTATAGAATGTGAGGTTGGTCTCATTTATACAAAAATGTGGCATTGAAGAAAATTATATGGTTACTTAACATTGCCGACATCCATATTTGGTATTTGTGGTTTCAAACATTAGCCTAATTAAGTTATATTAAGGTGATTTAATTTTGTCAAATTTGATAGCACATTTATATGTAATTGATTCAACCTTTCAGAAACAAAAAAAAAATCTTGCATTAACTAAACCCATGTAATTGTTTTGGTTAAAAATTTGGTGTGATTGTTGATTGGAACTAGAAACACAACTCTTTAATAGGTAAATGTTAGTTGTTAATATGTTAATTCAATTTTCAATTTTTTGTTTAAAAAAATAACATAAGAGTATTATAAAAAAAAGTAGGTTAAATTACATTTTGGTTCCTTAACTATTTAATTAGCATCGTTTTGGTCCCTTAATTAAAATTTGATTTATTTTTGTCCCTTAACTTTCTATACGTTACACACTTTGATCCTTTCCGTTAGTTTTAATTCAAAAACGTTAGGGTTTCTTCATTTTCTTCTGGAATTTTTCAGGAATTGTTGTTGAAGGTTGATGAAGTTGATATGAAGATGAAGAAGAACATGTAAAACTAACGTAAATGATCAAAATATGTAACGGAGAAAAAGTTAAGGGACCAAAGCAATACTAATTAAATAGTTAAGGGGCTAAAAATGTAATTTAACCAAAAAAGTATAAGGGATATCCGAACCATTTCAAAAGATAGGAAAAACCATAAAGAAACTACCAACGACCAATCAAAATAAAACAAAACAAAGAACAGTGAAAACACACCAAGGTTGTTAAAATCAAGTTTTAACTCGTAAAATCTTACAATTCTACAATTTCAAGAGTGTATTTTAAACCAACTTGCATGCCTTCATGAAAAAAATCAACTTCATATAAAATCCACTCTAAAATTGTGAGTGAAATAGAGTTCACATGAGTTAAACCGAGTCAAACTTGGTAAATTCGTTTGAGTATATTTGTTGTTCATGAATGTTCATCTTTTTATAATTTTGGTAACTCGTTAAAATCAAGTTTTAACTCATAAAATTTAAATCTAAGAGTGTATTTCAAATCAACATGTAGAATCGAATCTAAATAAAGTTGTAAATGAATTAGAATTCACATAAATTGACTCAAGTTAAAATTGATAAATTCGTCTGAGTTTTTTAGTCGTTCATGAGTTCACATTTTCATAATCTTGATTGGTTTGTTTAACCTATGATGTATTACTCATTATTGTAGTTTTGATTTATTTATTGAATTGGAATATCTTTGTACTCCCATTAATCCATTGTCTAAAAAAGAGTAAAATATGTGAGTTCACTAGCAAAATCTATCAATCTAACACATTAATAGACACCGCCAAAAATTTACCTCGATAAATTCGTGAAACAAATCAGCAAATGTGGCTACAGTAAATAGGAAAACAGTTTGACATCTTAGCCTAATAGGGAATAAAAGGTACGTATATGTGCTGGCTATTTTTCATATGTCATCAAGGTAAAAATCTTACTTTCACAGACTTTGTAACTATATTTGATTATTTTCCATAAGATTCCAACCTTTTACAATTTCACACATTCATTTTTAATATACTACCATTTTCTACACAATGCTGTGCTACCCTTCGAGAGGATGAGTATAAATATTAAGAGGAATGTTGGTGAATAATGATACTTTTTCACTCATTCAACACAATTACTAAATATACAGTAGGATTTATATTTATGAAAAAATATTAATTTTTCTTAGGATAATTAATTTTGTGTGTTACTAGTATATTTTAACAAAAAAGTATAATTAAGGGTTCCTTACTTAATAAGGACCACTCTCCTTTAAAGGCCATAACAAAAATTGAAATTTTTGTCCTCAACTAAAACTATAATACAACTTTTTGTCCCTGTCTAAAATATCAAAATAGCCTCCTATTATCTATCAAAAATCGTATAAAACCAAAAATTATTCAATATCATAAAAATTTACCTTATAATGTTCTTTATGTTGTGTTCTTCTGTCTAACATTTACTATTTAACATATCAAACACACATCTTATATTAGGACCTCATTATTTTTCATGTATAATAATAGTACAACTACTATAGTCTAGAGTACTATAGTAAATAAATGAATGAACTTCATGTTAATTAGAATTAGGTATGAGTTATTATCTTCGTGGGTTATTCTTTTTGCCAAGTTACACTCTTAATTTTTTACGCAAACTATCAATATATACTGTTAGTACAGTACCATACTTTACAAGAATAAATGTGTATTAGTTCATCTGTTAGGGAATGTTAGCCAGTAGCCTCACATTCTAGAACGATTTTTAATACAGTCTTTATTGCTGGTGAAAACTCAAGTAAATTTCACTATCCTTGAATTCTCCTAACTAACAATTCGGTCCTAAACTTAAAAAAAACAAAAAACAATTCGGTTCTAAAGACTTTTTTTCTTTAGAGAAGTTCTAAAGACTCATTATAATCTAGTTTTCATTTAAAAGTAAGTAAAGTCTGATTAATGGTTACTCTACGTTTCAACTAAAATCAAAGTTATAAGATCTCCTAAACAATTAATATGAGTTTATTAAACCAATTGAGTTCTATTATTTAATTCCATATCACCTTATTGCCAAAATAATAAAATGTCGAGAGTAATTAATGGAACTGCTGTTTTTTTGGGTCAGATATTCAGGAGAAGGGGGTTAGTAATTCGGTCATGAAGTAAGTTTTGTGAATAATCATTTTGATCACGATTCAAACATGAGTTCTCCTAAATATCTAAATATTCTTTTCTAATGGATATCTCTAATATTATATACATTATCAAGACCCTACTTATGTAGAACCTCTATTAAAACAAATTTTTTAACTTTATTTTGAAAATATACTTATAACTAAGTTTAGATTAAAACAAGTTTAGGCTAGATAATTATGTGGGGCAGTTAATATAGAAAGCTTAAGAAAATATCATTACATACTTAGTATGCATATTTGATTATGCGGTGATAAAAATTGATTTTATTTAAAAACGAGATGAGTGTGAAATGAACTTTGTTTGTATATCTTTTCATAAAAACAAGTTGAAAAATAAATTTTAGTAGAAATTCATGTTTAGAGTTAAAAACTACAAATCCTAACTTCAAATTAAAATCAACTTTTAAGGAAAGTGAACTTTACTTTTGTAAAATCAAACGTGTTAAAATCAATTTTATAAATCTAAAATTAATGATGGTTGTTTCAAACATGAAACCTAACATAGACCTCATATGATAAACTATTATTTAAAATTGCAACAAAAATATATCAATAATGACTCGATCTATGTAATAAGATACTTAACTATTAAGTTAAATACTTAGAGATTTGATGTCTGACTCTTACGCATAGAAAATAACTAATTGATAAAAAGTTCATTATGTGTTGTACTATAAGTTTTTCTTACGTAGATTAATCATCGAAATGACAATGAAATTTTTGTGTACTTAAGACATGGTAAAACAAAAAAGTAAAAAAAAATAATAGCCAATAAGATAACGACACCTAAGTGATTCAAAATAAGGTATTCAAAGACTTTCTTACAACACAGTAGAAAATGACATAGATTTTTCTCAACATCATTAACACACAACACAGCTGTCACCACGCGCGATTGCAACACACGCGCTTTCCAAACAACAACGTACTAAACCAAACCGTGTATCTCACGCTCCAACCACGCGAATGGTTAAACACAAAACTTTCTAAAAATAACCTAAGCAAACTAAAGACAATAAAAAGAAAGTTGTACAAAAATAGAAAGTTACACCAACCCTAAGTTTCACTCCATTTTTATGGTTGAAAAAATTAATAAAAAAATTAAAAAAAATAAAAAAAACATCTGAAGATAAATTGCAATCTAGGATCATTGAAACTGAACTGAACAACACAACAAATATCATTGTTGTGTGTTATCTCTCTCTCTACTTTCTCTCTCTAGGGTTTCAATATTTTTCAAGTATAAAAATGTTTCTATTGTCTTTCACAAATATAGTACTGACCTAAGAAAAGAAGGATTTAAGAAGTGGTAAGTTAAAGAGGAAGATAGAGAAATTTTTTAATAAATAAATAAGTAAAGTGAAATAATATTTTTGTTGTTGAAGTTGAATATGGGAAGAGGAAGAGTGGAATTGAAAAGGATAGAGAATAAGATAAACAGACAAGTAACATTTGCAAAGAGAAGAAATGGACTTCTTAAGAAAGCTTATGAATTATCTGTTCTTTGCGATGCTGAAGTTGCTCTTATTATCTTCTCCAATAGAGGCAAGCTTTATGAGTTTTGTAGCAGTCCTAGGTATGTTTCTGTTTCTTTTTTTTTATTCTTATTTTTGTGTATACTTTTACATTTATTTTTTAATTTTTTAATTTTTTTTTTGTAGAATCATAATAACTAATTAAACGAGTTTCTTAGATTTTTTTGGTTTTGTTGATTGATTTATGAGATGTATTTTATTTGAAGGTTGATTGATTATTTGAGAAGTTTTTATTTTAGATTTATTTATCTATAATTTTTATTTTCTGTGTTAGTATTTGAGTTTATTGGATTCATGAGATCTGGAGATATAGTACATGATCTGGTAAATATTGAATGGGTTATTATTATTATTATTTTTATTTTTTAATAAAAATACTTGTGCTTTTCATATCTTTGTTTTGAGAAAGTTGATCTGATTAAATTCATATGATATTTTTCTTTTTCTTGAAGGGTTTGTATTTTTTTAACTAATGAAGATAAATGGATAATAGATTTGTGGTTATTTTTATCGAATGATGATTTTTGTTTGTTTATTTTAGAATTTAATTTAATATTGGATTTACTTTCTAGATGTTTTTTTCTTAAAGTTGCTGACATGTTGTTACCAGCAGTACTAGATTTACGTATATTCAAATAAATCAAGGACATGATGTTAGCATCCTGAGTTTAGTACCACCAATAAATAAATTTCACTTTTTTTTTTAATTGAATAAACAAATTTCTCTTTGTTTACTCTAAAATTAACAAATGTCTTTGCATTAAGAAAATAACATTTTTTTTTCCATTTTAGGCCTTAAATTCACCATTGATAAAGTGATTTTTGGGTTAGGAATTTCAAAGTTGGAGACTGATATTAGTATTTCTGTCTCTAATATTTTTAGGGAATTTTTCATGCCAAAGTTATATTTTTCTCTTCAATTTATCACCTAATATGCTACCTCTTTACCCCCCAGGCCCTCCTTTTGTTTCCAATGTATTTTCTAAATTTTTATGATGAGATGAGATCTCCCACAAATATTTATTGTCACTTATTATTAATTATAATTAATATCAAAGTACTATAGTAAGTTTATTTATTAATGTTCATGTACATGATGTGTTTTGTGATGCATTCATTTAATGACATTGAAATCAAATAAGTCTAAGAAACCTATATGATAGTTTCCAGTCATATATTCCTTACTTTTTGTTCTTTTTCCTGTTATGATACTCATTCTGTCATATTGAAGGAAAAGACATTAAAGCATGACTTGATGTTCAAAGTACTCACATATATATGTGCTGAATTGGGATATATTTAGTGAATCATATTTAGTATTGGTCTATTGGACAATTAATATACAACATTTTACTTTTTAATTTTCTTGAGCTAAAGTGAAAAATGGAAAAAAGAAATGGCTTCACAACATGGAATTTAACCCTAGACAAATTTATTGTTATTAAAAGATAGTATAACCATGCTCCTAAATATAGGGATATATCTTGGACCAACATGCTGTATTTGTTTGTAATCAAGAAATTAAGGATTTACTCATTGTTATTGCATGCCATATTTGTTTATTGGTCCAAAAACTTTCACTTAGGATTCATGTTTTGGTGGCCTAATATTGCATTTCACTTGTTAAACACATAAGCTATTCATTGTTTTACTTGTTTTATTTATAAGTGCTTAAATAATTACATTCTGCATTTTCTTGTGCTTTGGATCTATGAATATCATTTTAGTTGTGTATGAAATTGTTATTCATGAATTGATTGGTTGGTCCATTGTTTTCCTTGAATCAGCATGCTCAAAACGCTTGATAGGTACCAAAAGTGCAGCTATGGTGCAGTAGAAGTTAACAAACCTGCCAAAGAGCTTGAGGTATATAAAGACATTGCTTAAATTTGTTTAACACACATGGTTATAGCATTTTGCCCTATTCAAACAAACAACTTAATTAAGCATTTATAACCTAAGTGCTTATCCAGTACTTCACTCGTCCTTGGTTATAAGCCGCTTTGAAGAAAATTTTGTCAGCCATATGCAACTTATTATGTGCATTTTTTTCTCTCTAAACATACTCCTTATTAATACTACCAATTGATCTTAAAAAATGAAAAGTTAAAGTTGACAAAGGGTATTTTAGAAAGATCCACACAATAAATAGACACATGAAATTCACTAATAATTTTTCTTAATATATGAAAATAATTTAGAAGTGCTTAGAAAAATGGACGGAGGAAGTAAGTGATTACGTATAAACCATTTTTATTAACAAAAAATTAATTTTATTTTATGAAAATAAGTAAATAGAGACAGTAACAAAGAGATGGAGAAGGAGAGATGGAGAAGAAGAGAGAATATGGAGAAGTATTCGTATTCATTGATGTACCAGATAATGTTACAGATGAACTCTATTTATAAGAAAATAGAGTAGCTTATGGACTAAGCTCAATAATATAGTAGTATGGTCCATTAACCCATTTGCTATTTGGACATCCACTATTAATATTCATAACAAAAATAAAGTTAAACTAGTTTTTCGTGTTAAATTTAATTTGTTATAACAAGCTAACAACAATTTATGGAAATGTCATAAACTGTTTTTACAAGTGCGTATCTAAACAACCTCACAAATATTTTTTTTTCAACATCTCTTGAAAATTTTACTCAAGAAAAGTGTTATAAACTGACAAATTCTATATCATGTAAGTTATGGTTTTCTATTATTGCTAAGAAATTTTGTTATATTTAATTTGTTACTTGCTTTAGCAGAGCAGTTACCGTGAGTACTTGAAGCTGAAAGCAAGATTTGAATCTCTTCAAAGGAATCAAAGGTAAATATATTAACATGTGTGAATGTAAATGTTCAAACTATATAATATATTTTTTTGAAGTGTTTCATCAAGACCATGTCACTTTGTTCCTTAATTGCAGAAACCTTCTAGGTGAAGACTTAGGTCCATTAGGTACAAAAGATCTTGAGCAGCTTGAACGCCAACTTGATTCATCTCTCAAGCAAGTCAGGTCCACCAAGGTATAAACATTCGTCTCTAATTACGTCGTTAACAAATTTAGTAACAATTTTTATGTTTCCGTCTCTAATTTTCGTCGTATCAACGCTTTTTAGTGGTGTTTGTAAGTATTTAAGATGCATAAAGAAATTTTATAAACTTAACCTTTCAACTTTAACTAATGTCATACTGCTCAATTTTCTTGAATAAAATATTTCATAAAATCCTAAGTTACAGTAAAATGTGAAATGGTTAAGTATGTTAGTGACACAGTTTTGATCTTGAAAATGGTTAATATATCAGAAAAAAGAAAACCTAATATTTCCTAGTCTGAAGTTTCCTTGTGAATAACTTATTATTACTTTTGATGATATCTGACATTATATGGAACATCAATTTGCAGACCCAATTCATGCTGGACCAATTAGCTGATCTTCAAAATAAGGTACATGGTGTTTGCATTACTACATAATAAATCAACTTTATATGTTCCTAACACATATAATCCATTTTTTTGGCCATAGGAGCATATGTTGGTAGAAGCAAACAGATCTTTGTCTATGAAGGTAACATTCATCCATCATCCATGCCATTATTGTTCTTATGCATGGTTCTATTTCACAATATGATCTAAAGTACTTGGAACATTATTATGAATTTTTTTGAAAAGGAAAAACTATTATGAATTGATTATGTACCTTAAGTCTTCATAATACTTTTTATAGTTATAACATGGAACTAACTTTTTAAATTGCTTATGTGACTTGAGTCATTTTTCATCGAGTAAATTAACATTTCGATCTTAAAATTGTAAGGGCCGAACAAATTAGTCTTTTAAATTTACAAAACATCTCTTTAGTAAAGCTTTCATCAAAACCGATGAAAGACCTACATATTGACTTGAATAATCTTTAACGCATGAAACAATTATACCTTTAAAATCCTGGTGTTGAATATGAAAAAAAAACTAAAACTGACTTTTTTTTTTCTTCCAAATTTAGAAACTTAATTGTTATTTTGTATATTTAAAGACTAAACTAACCCACTCTTACAATATAAGGACTATAATACTGATTTATGCCTATTCGTTCATTCACATTAATTAAATCCTTGTGCTGATGATTTGATTGAATATTATTCTGTTGAAAGCTGGAAGAAATCAATATCAATTCAAGAAACCAGTATAGGCAAACATGGGAAGCTGGTGATCAAAGTATGGCATATGGTAATCAAAATGCTCACTCACAAAGCTTCTTTCAGCCTTTGGAGTGCAATCCAACATTGCAGATAGGGTAATAATCTACAAATCATTTTCTTTTCTGTTGCTAAAAGCTGATTTGAATTAGGTTTAATTACTCTTTAGGTCCTAAACTATTTGAAGATTTTTAAATAGGTCACTGATTAAAATAAAATTGTAGTGGGAACCCTAAATTTGTTATTGATTTGTAATTAGGTTCTTAAACTTATTTTTTAATTGAGTCCCTAAATTTTTAAATGATTTGTAACTATGTCCTTGAATTTAGAGACACAAATACAAATGATTTAAAATTTTAAGGACCTGCTTAGTGCATGTTTGAAATCACGATGAGAACGACAAAACTAGGTGACACTGTGATTTGTTGAAACTCTCGAGTGTAGTTTTTGTCAAAATCACACTGACTCGCCTTGATTTTGGCTAACTCATCGGCAAATTAAACATGCATTTCAAAAATCTAAAATAGTTCATATACCTATAAAATATATTGAACCTTTAAATTATTAAATTCTAAATCATTGTTCCTTGATGCAGGACTGATTACAGGTACAGTCCTCCAGTAGCATCAGATCAGCTAACTGCAACAACTCAAGCTCAACAAGTGAATGGTTTTATTCCTGGATGGATGCTTTGAGCTAAGCTTATTATTTCTCTATTTGCATAAAAGCCAAAGACAAAAAATGCCTTTTGGTTTTGACATTGTTGTAAATGCTGCATGTGCTTCTTTCTGGTTAACTTATTTTGCTATAAAAACAGCAGTGACTGAATTAAAACTATTGAAACTTTTAGCCATAGACATATATGGCATATATCAAGGTTTCTAGTATTTTGAATATCTTTGATGTTAATTTTATTTTTCTATTGCATCACTTACTTATCTATCTGCTTTATATGCATTGTTTTTAAACATCAATTTTCTGTTGTAATTTGAATATCTTTGATGTTAGTTTCATTGCTTTACATGCATTCTTTTGCATATGCATGAGTTTTTATTTACTTTTAAAGCCTTTGAGACATGAATATTGAGCATTGTAATATTCATATGAAATGGTCACTGTATTTTCTTATTAAATTTCTGCCAGCATCAAAATTGAGGGTTCTATTCATTCTTATTATTACGAGCAAGGGATGGTAATATAAATTACATACAGTATCTGCATGGACACATGCCAAATAATAACTAATATCTTAGAGGGTCTCTCTTTATTGGATTGATGACCCTTCCCATGATTTTTAAATGTTGAGATTTAAGTGTGAGTAATCAAAGAAGGTTGACTTAGGAGTACAGTATTACAAGGTTGTGAGTTCGTTAGCATGAAACCTGTTTGTTCAGTGATTTGTAAGTATCTTTGTTAGTGTTCATTGAACCTTGAGACTTTCCTCGACACTTGTTGAGCCTCAGAAACTAAATTCACTTAAACTTCGCTATTAGCAACAGAAAAAGAGTGAGTAGTTGGTCCCCAAAACTCCTCAATATAGTGGATTTGAAAGATGAAAACAAAATATGTTCCACACGTGAGTTATATGATCAACTGCACATTACTGATGTTTGCATGGGAATGTTGACCACTCTCAATGCAACTCCATTTGAGCCTTTTAGCTTGTCTTAAAGTACGTTGCTTAGATCACCATAATGTTGGCATTAAAAATAGAAAAGAGAATCAACATATCAAAAGTTTGCATGAGTTATTACAAAGATAATGATAATACTTTGTCAACAAAAAATATAGAATATCATTTCGTACAAGTTTCGAAAAATTCAAAATTATTATTTTTCTAATTACCACACTCATCTAAATCCCACTAATAGATAGAAGAATATTTAACCATAAAAAATAGAATAATTATTGAAGAATAAAAAATTGTAACATAAACACACTGATGGCAATGGTAAGAAACCTACAAGTATAATAATAAAAGAGTTGAATGAAGTTATTGAATAAAGATATGATAAACTCTTTATTGTATTATGCATTTGACTGACGCATATAATAAACTAGATTATATACTTTTACCCCACCACGTGGTGTTCAATATGTACCAAATATGTTGATAGGATATAAATCATGAAAAAAAAAATGATAAAAATAATCATGTGATAAAGTTATTCATTTTTAAAATTATTTTAAAAAATTATCCATTGAAAACGACCATGTTTTTAAAAAAAATATTAATCAATGGAGGGTCATAACCCAAAAAGGAGAAGGAAAAAAAGCTAGATAAAGAGAAGCCAGGGGATCTCTATAAACTGCTTCCAACTCCATGATTCTCAAAGCCCCTTGATTTGTCCGAATTTTAAAATCCAAACTTGTAAAAAACCGAGTAAAATCAATCCAATCATGTAAATTTAAGTGAGGTAGTGAGCATCGCAACTCGAAAGGAGAGAATGTGATTTTTTTTTTGAGTCCCACGACTCGCTTAAGTTGCCGAATTATAGTATATCCATAACATGTATGTAAATAACATGAAGGGTTAAATATAAGTGTAAGTATTTGGTGTAATTTGATCTTTTATATATACATACATATGATTTTCTTCAAGATGAATTGTAGAACTCATGGCTTGGAAAACACCAAACCTTACAATAAACAACAGAGCAATAATAGATTATCATGGTGCCGCATCGACAAAGTTTCCATCTAAATCACTTTTTTTCCTTCAGTTTCAGACAACGGGATATGTTTCAATCAAAAAAACACAAGTGCATTGAGATTGAACTCACAACAATTAAGAAAAACTTTCATATACATATACAAACACTTCATCTTTCATTATTCACAATGTCTATACTTTTATATCCTTCCTTTCCTCTGTCGCTTCCTTTATGCACCACCCAAATCAATCAAGTGTAAGTTGTTTCATCGAAATCCATTTCCTATAAAGAAAAATATACACATATGTAGCCAAATATATAACCAATTTATCATTCATTAAAATCCAACTAAAAGCCTAGAATTTTGCTAATCAATCAGGAATACATTGCCAACAACAGTATATACATCATAGAAGGGATCAAATTACATCGGTATAACATTTGGATAGTGTTACATTGTTCAATAACCTTCTACCATATACATATTTTATATAACTCCCCGTTTGAATGAAAATTTAAAGCATAGATTATCTCAGTAGCTTTTTTATATAAAACTAAAATTCTTTAACATGTCATTGAGACACATCAAGATTAACGTCATTTAATAAAAACACTTACAGATGTTAATCTAGACGCAATCTACAGTTGCCAACTTTGCCAAGATTAAAATGAGCAGTGAATTCAATGTTCTAACTTTAACTTTTCATCTTTCAAGATAAATTAGTAGTATTAGTAAAAGTGGGTAGTGAATACATTGTTTGAAAAAGGTAAAAATAAATGTGCCTATTTCGGTGGGACCTTGGAGTGTGCTCCTCTCAAGGTCTCAGGTTTGGTTCTCCTCGGTGCCAATTTCGGTGGGTTAGTTTGGCTTTAACAAAAAAAATATGTGCCTAGTCATTTACATATGGGCTTGTATTTAGGGACAAAACTCTTTTAAAAGGGGGCTTATATAATTAGTGACGGAGGGAGTAACTAAAATTATTAAAAAAAAAATAATGATTGAGTGGATACATATCAGCACTGTGCTTTTTTGTAAATTACTAAGATTATGTTTTGTTTTTTCAGCATTTACAAGTGAAGAAAATTTAATTTTTGAACTGTTCTTAATAGAAGGTGTGGTTCTGTCTTGATGTATGCTACCAAGCAAATTTTATGGATTTCACTGCAAGCGTATTTGGTTAAAGATGTTAGAAAATAATATATTACCTTCCCACAAACTGGACAGTTGTCACTTCTCTCCATCCACTCGTAGATGCAACCAAGGTGAAAATGATGAGAGCATTTTGTCATTATTTTTGGATTCTCTTTAGTGTACTCTGCAAGCATAAACAATTGTCAAAACATAGAACTTATCAAGATGCCATTGTCTTATTCAGACTACGTGGGTCAGGCCAAACAGATACGGTTGTGTTTGGGCCTGCTTTTTTCATAGTCTAGTTCATGCCAAACTACAGGCTTATCAGTCTAGGCCATTGGTCAGGGCCAAATTTGACACCTAAAGGGTTTACCAGTACCAGAAGCAACCCAATGAATTGCAAAACTCAATAGTGTTTTACAAGGATTACTGCTCAGAAGTTACAAATTGGCCTCCTCGGTTTATAAAAAGACAAGTTACATTCTGACTTCTAAAACAATGCTGCTTCAACATTACCATATTATTCATATTTTTACCTTCAAGATCAACTAAAGAAACCATGGCGCAAACAACATTTTATTATCCCCATTCAATTGAAATATACCTTCAAGATCAACTTCTTAACAATTTAAGGCACAAGAGGCACAAATTTGAAAGTAAAAGGAAATATGATGCACAATGGAGGCTCAAAAGATCATCAACTTCCTACCAGTCAGCATATTGAATCAATTTTAAGTCTTTATAAGGCTTGAATAATTCTCACATCTTGAGCTAGCTTTTGGGGCTTAGTTAGGTCTAAAGCCTAAAAATCTTAATATAATAGAGTTTATCATTGATCCATTATTGGGCAAACCATATTTATTTGTCCATGCTCTACATGTTCAGTCCTGACTCCTGAGCATGGGGTACATTGTTCCCGCTTCAAACATCTAGTCCTAAGCATGAGGGGTGTGTTCAGAGTCCCAATCAATTATAGATATCGCCTAAGGCAATCATAAAATTGAGACAATCCTAACCTAACAAGTCGATTTAATATGGTTCCATTAGGCCCTAGCTCACCTTTTTAATAGTTTCCATTCAAGTAAAAGGAAAATATGATGCACAATATAGGCTCAAAAGATCATCAACTTCCCAGAGTAAGTATATCAAATTAAAGTTTCTTAGTACAGGCTTGAGGAATTCTCACCTCTTGAGCTAGATTTTAGGGCTTAGTTTAAGCCTAAATCCTCAGATAGCAGTACTGCCATATCGTAGATATGTTATTGGATTACCCATATTTGTCCGTGCGCTACATGTACACTCTTGAACATGGAAGGTGTTTTAAAATCTCTATTACTCAGTCACTCACATTTGTACACCATGGTAGTCAGAACCGTGAGTCAATTCGTTGGAGCATACAATTACAATCTGTGTTACGATCCTGCGATTTATGATCTCATGACCCCTTCCCGATCTCGGGTAGGATCTCGATTCTGACTATCTTGATCCATGCTTCAGACATCTAGTATTAAGCATGAAGGGGTGTGTTGAGAGTCTCAATCAATTAGAGATATTGCCTAAGAGGTAACCATACAACTCAGACAATCCTAACCTTACAAGTCAATTTTATTTCGTTCAGTTGGGCCCTAGCCCAAATTTTAAGAGCTGTCGTTCCGGCTTAAAATAATATTTCACTACACAAGCACAAAGTTATAAGACCCCTACATGACACTAAATGCAAATAGATAAAAAGATGAAAAGAAAATAAACTAAATGATGCAGCACGAACAAAGTTACGGTGAGTTACAAGGCATAATAGGATTAAAATGAAGATAGTACTAGAGAGTTGGTGTAAAACCTAATGTGGAAAAGATGGTATGGTCTTTTCTTAGACAGTTTGGACATGTCACATGTGTGGTAAAGACAGAAGCCCGGGAAGAAAAGTAGTTAAGAATGGTAGTGAAAAAGTTGGAACTAGAAAATACCCAACAAAAATTGTAGACTAAACGACTAAGAAGGATTTAGATTTAAATGGCTTGATTATCTACATGATTCAAGATAAAAACTACCAAGTCATTTATCAAAAAGATTTAACTGACTCCACCTAATGGAAGGGAAGATTGTATTGTTCTTTTTGTTGATGCCAAGATCTTTCACTGACTATGTAGTACAGACACTTCAGAACGAAAGCTGGTCCAGTGTCCAACACTAACACGACACAGACCACGCGTGGTTACATTTAATCACTTCCATTTTCTCATATTATTACTGGTGTCTATGTGTCAATGTTCATGTATGTACCTATGCTTCATAAATCACTGAGCATCATATAGTACCAAACCATGCTGATTTAAGTCCCAGTATCAAAGGGTCTTCTAATGAAAAACTGAGATTATTAAAGAAAATGTATGAATCTACCTTCAAGACAAGTTGGACAAATATCCTCGTCTTCCGACGATGCATAAATGAGTCCAACTCCAGTTGTATATTTTGCTGATGAAAGTTTTAATGCGGACTTAGAACGGTATATCTTTGATTCATCTTCACAGGCACATTCATTCCATTTCTCTGATGAATGTAAAGGTTCTGGATCCACATCTGTGTCACTTCTTAGAGGTTCAGTTTCGTCATTCGAATGACTTGAACTTTTCTCACGCCTTGAAACTAGTCCATCACGTTGTGAGCGGAAAAACCGAGGCTCTGCATCATAAGGTAAAGGCCTTGGAGGAGAACGGTACATGTCAGATAGTGAATTATCAAGTGATGCCGCAGAAGTCATGGACGCTGTCCCCTGAAGAGATGAAGGAACTGAATGTGCTTCCCCTCTACGAAATATTGACGCATACTGAAATTTGAGATAGGAAAATGGTTATATTTTTATTAAAAACTACAGCTCTGATTTACATTATCATGAAAAATGGATTTTGGTAAAAAAATATTCGTTAGGTAACTGTCCAACAAATCTTAATATAAATGCCGATCAATAAGGTGGATTTACCATCAAGAAACATAGATTCACAGATGCAGAGCACTTTTCCTAGGCCAAATAATAGGTTAGTACAAGCAATGTTGTTAATCGTGGATCGTGGAAAATAGCAGTTTGTTCGCATTCCGCCTTGCCACAATACCACCGCTATTTGAAAATACTTTGTACCAAATAGCATATTGGCATCACAAATTACGCTATGCTATAGTGCTGCTACGGCCATTATTTGATAATAGAGTACAAATTGATCTGAGATGTTTTTCTTTTGTTGTTAGGAAAAAATGGCAATCACTTGACTATGTAAGCTAAGCTTCATATGATAAACTTATCCGCAAAACTACGGTAGACATATTTTGATTTTAAGAGTCACTTCTAACATTGATAGCAATCAAGAATAGTCATATCACGTATGCACTATACAAAACCAGAACACTGAAGAGATGCTAATGCCAACAATTCCACATGCAAAATTTCAAGTTATATAATTCAAACAAAGAAACAATGGAGAAAATGCAAGTGTACCAATGCTAACAGAAGCCAGATGTGCAAAGAATGTAAATATCGGCACATCAGATGTTAAGGCGATGTCGCTATAGTCCCCAAATTAATGAAAATGACAAAAACATCTCAAATGTGTCTCTCGTTAATCAGTTTGGTCCTCAAATGTGTTTTTAGTTAATTTAGTCCTCAAATGTATCATCCGTTAGTCAGTTTGATCCATCAATATACTAACAAAACTTACACTCAAAGATGTTGTAATTTCGATACAATCAAGGACTACATAGACATCGCCACACATTTAGCAACCAAAACTCTTCAAAATTCAAACTATGTATAAGACAAACAAAACAAGGGAGAGCATGGAAAGAGGACGTAGATGCATACCACATTCAAAAGATTTTGTACCAAGCAACTCAGACACGGGCAATTCCTATACACAGTACTATTTGGATTTACATAATCTTCATAATCATCAAAGCTCAAACAACAACACACAGAACCCATTATTCCAACTAGCTTCTGATTTCTCCCACTCTTCAACGGATCAATGAAAACTAGATGGTACTACACACATATTTTGAGAAAAATAGCCTCTAACAGCGCAATAAACCAGTTCCATCCCTCAAAAGTTCAGATACACTTGAATCATGGATAAAAGCATTGTTTGTTTCTCTTTCTCACCTGCAAAATACATTATAGAAAAACAACATCATCTCTCAAAAGCATTAGATAGTTGTGGTATTATATACCATTCATGCAGTTATTTGACAAATTAAAATAACTATGCTCGAATT
This sequence comes from Medicago lupulina, assembly GCA_958299785.1. Lineage (NCBI taxonomy): Eukaryota > Viridiplantae > Streptophyta > Magnoliopsida > Fabales > Fabaceae > Medicago > Medicago lupulina. The sequence continues at coordinate 6,524,430 of OY283145.1, forward strand.
CGCAAGATAAGAAATTCCTCTATATATTTAATGCACAAAAATGTGTATTCATCAGAACAATTAGTTAAAAATGAGAACATAAACTTTGGTGCCACATAAACATATAAGTATTTTATAATCAGATTAATATCACTTGTTTATTAGCTTGGTTGCCACATATCTGAGCAATGCAACAAATGTTCATTATTCAAACCAACTTGTACAGATTTCAGAAGGATATAAAATCAGAACTATGACACAAGATCAGTACAAAACACATGATATGAATACCATATAACATAAAATAACTAATATAAAATCGATTTAATCCATATACATTGTCACTGTAAAGATTTTTTACACCGTCAATAAATCATAATCGTTAGATCAATACAATTATTAACAACGTTTGACTTTTTATCCGTACACACAATTAGTTGTGATTTGTTGACAATATAAACTTCACATGTAATTTTTTCTAAAACGTTTTACACTGACAGTGTATCAAAAATTAAATTATTATTATAAAATTAAAAAATTAATATGAAAATTTGATTTAATTATTCAAAGGGTATAGTTTTTTAATCTTTTTAACAAACACCGACAGTATCATGTGCTCAGTCTATAAACTCCAAAATTTGGAAAATTTGATTCTTTTCTTCACATAAAAGCTATGTCATTGTATCAACCAACATCATCACACTACAAAGCTTCAAAATATTACATAAATTACAAAATAAAAATAATAATCAATATAAAATCATATCAGAAACACACATAAATTGGCAAAAACAAAGTGACCCATTTCAGATTTTCATATCAATAAGCAATTAAAAGGGTCAAAATGAAATTTTGAAGCTGAAAATTCAAGTGGGTATGGTGAGAAAAATATAAAAATTGATTTTTTTTTATAATTAAAAAAGCATAAGAAAGAGATTGAAGAGATGAACCTGGGAGTGAGAAATTGAGGAGAGTAGATAGATGATTGGAGAATGAAATTGCAAAGGAAAAGGAGTTGAAAAATATGGATTTTTGCGGCGATTATTGCTATGAAACTGCGAAAATGAAGCTATCTATTGATCTTCTCTTTCTTTCCTTTTGCTTTGGTTTGGTGGGTGAAGTGGAGTGTTTTTTTTATTTTATTTTTCATTTTATTTTATTAATCTTTTTAATTTTTAGAGTTGGACATTTATTTATTATCGAGTAAACTATCAATTATCAAATTTATTTATGTCTCTTTTTTCGAGGGAAAATTTATTTATATCTCTCAAGTAATTAACTAAACTTTTTGACCTGTGCGTTGTACATATCTTCTCAATCATAAAAGAGACCAAGGATCAATCAATAAACGTAAATTAAATTATTAGAGATATAATATTACAATCAAATGATAATAAAAAAAATTTAAAAATAAAAATAAAAAGAATACAAAATTATATTGTTGCACAAGTCAATTTTATTTATTACTTTTATAGTTAAACATAAAAAATTAATGCGGTTCATGGTTCCTAACAAATTATTTAGGGTAGCCGAGTTTGCATTGAAATTAGGGTATTTTGTTCGTAAACGTATTAAATAAGTGTATAACAACTTGTAAAAAAAAATATCTACAGAAAATAATAGGTTAACTTGTTGCAGACCTAATAAAATTAATAAGGCTTAATTACACTTTTGACCCCCTAAGTTTCCTAAAGTTGTGATTTTGGCCCCCTAAAAAAACAACTCTTTTCAGGCCCCCTAAGTTTACTTTCTGTTGCAATTTTGACCCCCCACGCCAATTTTGACCCAGTCAACGGACACGTGAGCGCCACGTGTGTAAATTTTTTATTTATATTTTTTAAATTATTTTTTATTTAAAAATATAAAAAAAAAATTGTAATTAAAAAAAATGTTTTTTTAATTACAAAATTAAAATTAAAATTTAATCTTTTTATTACAAATGAAAAAAAATTAAGTACAAATTTTTTTTTTGTTTTTTTATTACAAAAATTAAAATTTTTTTTTTTTAATTACAAAATAAAAAATACAAAAATATTAAAGTGGGCGCCACGTCAGCGTTGACTGGGTCAAAATTGAGCTAGGGACCAAAATTGCAACAAAAAGTAAACTTAGGGGGCCTGAAAAGAATTGTTTTTTTTAAGGGGCAAAAATCACAACTTTGGGAAACTTAGGGGACCAAAACTGTAATTAAGTCAATTAATAAATAATAAGGATAAGGATTAAGATAGCTATTAAATTTTTGCTTTAAAAAATATTCACGGTTATTAGAGAGAGAAATGAAAAACATATAGGATGCAAATTTAGAGCCAAAATTTTAGGATAGAGTTGTTGCAAACCTAATAATTGATTAGTGGAGGGAAAAAAAATTAGGTTAAGACTTAACAAAATTAATAAATAAGGATTTCTGACGTTATTAATATTTTAAGAGTAAATAGGCAATTACCCCCTCTGAAATTGTAAGTTTCGTCAAATACCCCCTTGAAATTAACAAAACGTCAATTACCCCCTTGAAATTGCACAACGTTAATCAATTTACCCCCTCCATCAAAAAATTTTGTTAGTCAACATAACGTTTTGCAAATACCCCCCCGAAGTTTTGCACTTATGTGCAAAATACCCCTCGAACTTGAAAATTTATATTATTTTTTTATCTTTAGTTAGAAGATATTAAAGACAAACAATTAGCAGTTAACTTTAATACTTTACATGGCTTTTTCATTCTTAAAGGGGTCTGTTATTTTATTTTGTTTCTGTTATGTCATTTGGTTGTTCAATTCTCCATAACTTATGACTTATTTAAATAGAGACATGCCAATTCACAACAAAGTAAGCGAGAGACACTCATTCCTCATGAATAATTAATTCTAGCAGTTTCTTAAGATAATTTTGAATAAAATTATTCTATCTTAAAAATTGAACTAAACATGCATTTTGCTAAACAGAAAATTTTTTAAGTGCACATAAGTGCAAAACTTCAGGGGGGTATTTACAAAACATCATGTTGAATAACAGAAAAATTTGACGGCGGGGGTAAATTGATTAACGTTATGCAATTTCAGGGGGGTAATTGAGGTTTTGTTAATTTCAGGAGGGTGATTGACAAAACTTACAATTTCAAAGGGGTAATTGCCTATTTATTCAATATTTTAAACTAGTTTATGTCATTGTCAAAGGTTTTTCAATTAAGTTTATCGTCATGTGACAAAAATATAAAGACATAGACTTAATTGAGAAATCTTTAACAAAACTATATACTAGTTTGAAATATCAATAGAATCAACGATTAATTTGAGATAGATACATAGACATGGACCAATTTTGTACAAATGAGAAATAATATATTTTTTTTAGGGAAAATGAGAAATAATATTTGTACAGATATTTTGTGACAACTCTCTCTCACATCCATTTTTATTCTATCTTTTATTGTTTTTGACCAACAAAAACATGGAAAAAGATACTTGCAATATATCCTAGATGTCATATTTAGAGGCGATGGACGATGATTGACCAGAAAGATACTTGCAATAGTAATGCTTGATGGTTGGGGGAAATTTAGTGATTTGGTAACACCACATGACAAGGAAAGAAAGAAATCAAGCTCTTGGTCACCATTATTGGTTTCATGGTGGGTTTTTTTTTTTGGGTGAAAACCAGATGTCTCAAAAATGGCGCTCTTCTCTCAACAAATTTTGCTCGCTCCCAACTGAACCGACAAAAATGCCCCTACGTGAGTTAAGTCATGCTGCGTGACTTAACTCACATTAGTTATAATTCTGCGTGACTAAAGTCACGCACCTCGGGCCGATGGCGTAAGTTAACTCACACTGCTTTGGCCGGTGGTCGGAGCTCAAGAACACATTTTTTAGACGGTGGTCAGTTATTCAACCTTAATTTTACACGTTTTTTGACTGGATTTAGTGTAGTTAAAACCTATGTTAACATTCCCCTATAAATACCCCTCCAACTTTCACCATTTTCTCACACCATCATCTCACATTCTCTCCCCCAACAAATCTCCTTCTTTTTACCCCAAAATTTGGGGTAAAAAGAAACCAATCTTGGAGTAAAAAGAGATCAACCCTTAGGGTAAAACTAAATCAGCTTCTTTTTACCCCAATTTTTTTTAGGGGGGGTAAAAATAATCTTCTTGGAATATAAAAGAACCAGATTTCGATTTACTGATGTCTTTTTACCCTAAAAAGATTGGTCTCTTTCTACTCCAAGAGGGTAAAAAGTTATTGGGGTAAAAAGAAGTAGATTTAGTAAATTCGAATAAAATGTATCGATTATTGTAAATGCATCAATTATATTAATAAAATGAGATTTTATTTGTATTATTTTTGTTCCTTTCTTTTTATTTATATTTGCATTTATTTTATGATTTTGTCATCTAAATAATATAATGTCTTCGAACACTAATTAAACCCAACGTGAATTTGAATAAAGTTGCGTATTGAATAAATTCGATAAAATTTGCGTATTAAATAAATTTGAATAAAGTTGCGTGTAACACCCTACTTCTATTAAAGCGATAATTCACGCGAATATAATAAATATTCAAGAAATAGATGTCACGTCTCAAATAATTCTCAACTGACATGCATAAAAATTTCAACAATAAAACATCACAGCGGAAATATAGCATACACCTCAAGTAGCCATGTCAACAACTCATAAATACATCCATAAAATATAATATCCAAATCCCGACATATGGGCAAAACTCCACAACATAAACAAAATCCGGAAATCAAAAGAACAGACACCTAATCAGAGCCTAATCTAAGACTCTACTGAAAAACAGAGGAAGCTCCTGCTATCCTCAAGCAACTCACCAAGCAAACAACCAAACTAATCATGCATGTTGTCTACCCATTCATACAAACAGGTAGGCGGTCCACCACATACCACTGGTGGTTAGCTTTACATCAAACATAGTCAAGCATAAACAAACATAAACATTCAAGGATTTCATGCATGACACATATACATAACCATCCCTCCTAGAATACTAACATTACATGAATATTGTCCCTCATTTCATACACATCATGTTATCACAACTCTAACATAGCATAGCAAGCATATTCAACTCTAAATCAAATCATCGACATAAGCTTATCATGTATCAACATCAATCAATGAAAAGATTATTCACCTTATTCTTCATTTAGCCTAATCAACTTAACAAATATAATTCATCATTTCAAAGTATAAACAATAATGTCATAGTCACCAAAAGATCATAAAATCACGTTCATACAAATCACACTTCATTATTTTCACCGAAGTAAACATCACCAATTAAAATCATCAAATGTACAAGTATCACCATTAACAACAAATATCAACAAGTACACATATTCACCCAATATCACCAAGTGTACCATTCACCAATCACATTTATTCACCAAATACTCATATATCACCAAATGTCACCAAGTGTACAATTCACCAATCACATTTATTCACCAAGCACATAACTCACACAAGTACATAAACAATTACGACTCATCCTAAACATGCAATGTGCCTAGACCGACTCTAGACACGTGTGGTACCAAATCACCTCCGAGGTCGTCACCTCATGATGCAACAAAAACATCATAAGTAAGAGTACACCTCCTCTTACATGTAAGAGTACACATTCTCTTACAATTCACCTATGTAAAAGTACACCTCCTTTTACATTTCACATATGACTCAACATGACTATGATGCATGGACATACAAGCAAAGACTCGACAATGCAAAATCACCTAACATATGTATTCACAAACATCAATGTAAAAGTACACCTCCATTTACATTTATTAATTCACCACCAATTACAACATCAAGTATTTACGTCCACACCATCAACAAGTCATAATTCAATAAGAGTCATCAACATATTTCAATACATACTTACACCATCAAATCATCACCAATAGCATGCAAGAAAATTCACCAACAACATATATGCACATATACATATATAATTCACCAACATCTTCATCATAGTAATTCAACAAGCATCATCATGATTATTAACAAGCATCACCATAATCAACACCAAAATATACTCATGTCCATTATCAACATTCACATCAATATCAACAACACCACCATAAATCAACAACTTCATATAATTTCTCATAATTCAACTAAAGGAGAAAAATACAACACGTTATGATAAACATCATATTCAACACCTAGCAATCATTCACACATCTTCATATAATCATATCAAACTATTCATGAAAGATTTGCAAGGTAATCAGGCTTAAGGATTAAATTCGACCAAGTTCGTCTCATATTTCACAACTTTAAACAACTATGATAATCGAACCAAAATTACACACACAACTCAATTGCCTCAACTATGTATACACATTAATCACATATGAGTGTAGTTGTGCATACATGTGCGTTTCACCGGCCAATTACGACTGAAACGCCAATTAAACAATTTTCGACTCAAAACGAAGTTAACTACACATAAATGGAAAACCAATTATAAACCAAGATAGAATCAAGCTATGACACTCTTAGAAGCTTAATTATACATTGATTGAATATGGTTAGGTGTTTGGAATCCATCGACATGCTTAAAAGTACACAAAACATGAAAAACTAGGTTTCGGGGTTCTGCAGAACTAACACGGTCGCGTCAACCTTTACAGGAGACCCTGACACGGTCGTGTTATCTGGACACACGGTTGTGTCACCCCTTACAGGAGGTCCTGACCCGGTCGTGTCACCTCACCAGTACAGCAAAATGCATGTTTACGTTTTCACGCATAAAATCTCGTTTTCGTATCCGATTTTAATTCCGTTTTCGCCAATGCATTCCTAACACTTAGTCCATACAAACTACACTTGAAAACTTGACATTTCAACATTAAAACAACTTAATCAACCTCATCCCAAAAATCATTTTCCAAAACCTCACATAATCACTTATTTGCAAAAACGCTTAAACGCCGACATTTCACACGAAAAACCCATTTTCTCCGAAACAACTCGACTAACATAAACACAACATGAAAACCGAAATTCTACTACGTCCAATTCATCAAACAACATATAAAAATCCAGTCAACAACCTCATATAACAAAACTTCATTTTGGTCATTCACATGAACAACTTAGCACAAAATTCACCAATTCAAACAACAACTTCACAAAATGGAATACCCATGGTACAAATCAACAAGAACAACATATCTAATTCAACAACAACTTCGTTTAAACATGAATTCATCACAAATCAACAACAACAACACTAATTTATACCAATTTGAGCAAAATCAACAAAGTATCCATATAAACATATATTGAGCATGTAGTTTCATCATCAACAACTTGATTATAAATAAATTCACATACCCAAACATTACATTTAAATACAAGCACGAATTTCACCATTTAAATTCACCATTAATCACTTTTCACACATAAGCACTTATGGGTTTAAGAAGAAAAAGAGATTATACAAAGATTATGTATGAAAACTATCTCCCTTATTTTAATTTCCAAGAATCCTAGCCTTAGCCTCACTTTAGCTCCTAGAATCTTCAACCCCTTCTTGATCTTCAAGCCTCTCTCTCTCTCTCTCTCTCTCTCTCTCTCTCTCTCTCTCTCTCTCTCTCTCTCTCTCTCTCTCTCTCTCTCTCTCTCTCTCTCTCTCTCTCTTTCTAAGATTGTGAAATGAATGCTCTAACCCTAATTTCTCTTAAGGCATGGGTTATAAAGACTCACAACTAATAGGCCTAACCCTCAAAATGTTTTATGGGCTCAAAGCTCTAATTAATCAATTCCACAAGTTTCTACTCGCTCACGGTAAAAATAACGAATAAACACCGGCTCTTAATTAATTATCACAACCCACTAACAACTTAATAAAAAATGGTTCTCACTTGAAACACTAAAAATAATCCTCAAATCGAATGTACCAAATTACCCTTGCTCACCAAAATGACAAAAATACCCTTCTACACGAAAACCCACGAAATTACACCCAAGGATAAATAATCACACACAAGCACATATAAACACATATTAAACAATTACAAATAAAACTAACGAAAAATCGGGCTGTTACATTGCGTAAATTCGAATAAAGTTGCATATTTAATAATTTCGATAAAATTTGTGTATTAAATAAATTCGAATAAAGTTGTGTATTTAATAAATTCGAATAAAACAGTGTATTTAATAAAACTGTGTATTTAACAAAATCAAGGTTGAATAACTGACCACCGTCCAAAAAAACGTGTTCTTGAGCTCAGGCCACCGATGAAAGGAGCATGAGTTAACTCACTCCACCGGCCAGAGGTGCGAGAAGAAGAACCAAGATTGAAAAAACATTAAGACATGATGTAAAAAAATTTGCAGAAAAAGAAGAGATGAAATAAAAAACACAGTAAAGAAAAAAAAGAATAAAATGCACAAACCATTGAAATGAGGTAACGAAAGATTTTTATTAGATTTTTTTATTTAAAACATAAAGACACATTAATTGAATGTGGGGTGAGTATGTAAATAACAAAAATATATTCAAAATATGTAAAATATAATTATATGTTTGACTTTAATTAATGTTGTTCATATTGTTCATTTTAATTGATCTACATCAGCGCGAGGTAATTTACGCACAAATTTAGAGAGGGTAATCTTGAAAAACTCCTCATTGATTGGTATGTTTCCTATTTGTCTACTTCAGCAATTGCGTATTTCCGAAGGAAATATGAGGCAACTTTACCTTGTTGTGGAGATTTTTTTTTACTGCCCTACTTTTTCGAAAAATTGCATAACTACCCTACTTTTTCAGAAGTCTCTGGTACCACTACACTTGTTGCAGGGTACCCTAAAAAGTGACGAAAATTTTGTCCTTATCATACCACTCAACTCCAAGTTGCAAGGTAGTTTCTTTTTTTATTTTCGAATTTTTTTAAATACCCCTCCATCTTGACTTGCGTTATATTTACTAGATTTTTTTTTTAAATTTTAAATACCACACAACTTGAGGTAGAGTGGTATAATAAGGACAAAATTTCAGTTGCATTGATTTCCGTTCTTGCATGCATAATATATAAAAAATAATTAAAATAACTTATTATAATAATTTAGGCATTAATAAAAAGTAATTATAATAATAATCATAATATTTATAAAATAAAAACATACAAAATACAATAAATATGAAATAAAGACTAGATTGCTACTGATGTCTAATATTAATACAATCTTTGCGGGAATGATCAGACATCCTACAAACGCCGCATCTTCTCTCAGTTTCCACATCGTCCATCTCGGTCCTAATGCGAGTAATTGGTGGACGACCTTTCTCAGCCCTACGCATGGACTTGTTGGGAACCACCTTTAGTCTTTCATAATCAGGCCACTATGTTAGGAATAACTCATCCAGAACGCAAAACTAATGGTTTTACTCTCTCGTTGGCGTGGTTAAAGAAAAATTTGGTTGATAATGATTTCAATGAACAATCGCCTCCGGAGGTAAAAATACAACACACTAAGAGGTACCTACTATACCTCATTGAAAGGTTCTTGTTTCCAAATAAAACTGGATTATATGTGCACAACTCTTGGTTGTATTTCTTAAGGTATTTTAATGAAATAAGAAAATATAGTTGGGGATCGGCAGTTTTGGCTTACCTTTATCGTGGCTTGTGTGAGGCGTCAAGACCAAACATAAAAGCTGTTGCTGAGTGTCATTTTCTCTTACAAGTTTGGGGATATTGTTGGTTGAGTCATATCGCTCCGAGAAATAATAATGCCTAAATTATTATAATCAGTTATTTTAATTATTTTTTATATATTATGCATGCAAGAACGGAAATTAATGCAGCTGAAATTTTGTCCTTATTATACCACTCTACCCCTAGTTGTGGGGTATTTAAATTTTTTTAAAAAAAAATCCAGTAAATACAACACAAGTCAAGATGGAGGGGTATTTAAAAAAATTCGAAAATAAAAAAACACTACCTTGCAACTTGGAGTTGAGTGGTATAATAAGGACAAAATTTTCGTCACTTTTTAGGGTACCCCGCAACTCCAAGTGTAGTGGTACCAGAAACTTTTGAAAAAGTAGGGTAGTTATGCAATTTTTCAAAAAAGGAGGACAGTTTTGTGTTTTTGGACAAAAAGTAGGGCAGTAAAAAAAAAATTCTGTTGTGGAAGTTTTTCATGTAATCTTTTGTTATTGAGGGAGTATTTTTACTCCAGCTTATAAGAGAGCTTTGCTACATCAACTTGTTTGTAACTTTTTTTTGCCTTGAATGATTTGTTTGATAACTTCTCAATAACTCTTAATAAAAGTGTTAGCAGTCGGTCCCATAAGTTTAACTCATTTAGTAGGAACAATTCATAATATATGCAAGAGTCAATGTTTGAAACCTGGACACCGCACTTTTTCAACTTAAAGTTGAATTTCAAGCCACTAGGCTACTTGTTATTCACCTTAAAGGTGAATTTCAAGTCACTAGGTTACATGACAAAAAAAGTGCTAACAATCAAGATATTCTTGCAAATATGCCACAATTATATCATAGGTTATTAATAAGATCATGCACATATATTGAATATTGGTGGTAAATAGAATTCAAATCTCAATGTCTGAATTCCTTTTGAAACCCTAAGAACTTAAACTATACACTACGCAATAAACAACGACGTAGGCTAGGGTAAGGACAAAAACAACTAATTAATATCAATGTCTGAATTCCTTTTGAAACTACTATAACTACATTATAGATCTCTTGCCTATTATAATTGATAACAGATGCAATATTCCATGAAACAATACTCACTTGCAGAGTCGATGTTGCACTTGATAGCAGCAAGCAATAGGTATAAGATTGAATAGATGTTGTTGTTGACAGGGTAGCTTATTAGGTGACATTTATCATAGGAAGGGCTAATTCTTTCCCACCATGGGAAAAGTGTTTTTTGACCTTAGATATAATAATAAAAAAATTCAATGGTTGTGATATCTTACTTGCTACCTTTTTTCAACTTTTTGGTTTTTTCCTTGAAACAAAAACTGGGACCCCACAACATATAGAATAGGGAAATGATATGTTGACAACATGAAGTTGTAGGACAACGTATATTCATACCATTCTAGTACTTTTTTTTGCATATTTTAATGATTTATTTTCCATCTCGTTTTGCGTGCAAGGCTAAATTTTGGATGAATGCATACGGTGTGAGTATTTGACAACTCTTTTGAGATGTTCAAATATCACATCTCTATAGAATAATGTTAAGTGAGTGGATTGTTTTTTATGGGCTTGTGGCCATTTGCAAATAAACTTATAAAACTTGAACGAACATTCTATCAAAACCCCCACATATAAATTTCAATATAATCATATAATCAAAACATTACATAGTATTAAGATAAATAAGATTTTAGTCCTTAAAGCATGTTGAAGAATAAACTATAGTGTTCTTGTAATGGGTCACGACTAGTAAATATAGTTTGATCAGTCAATGATATTTTTTAAACAACCAGTTAATATGGGGAATAAATTTATTCAATTTCTTCTATTCAATGTTTATTGTATTTAATATTCATTAGTAAATGATTTATGTCCACATTATTTTTTGTCTTTTCCTTAAAATGTGTAACAATTTAAACAAATTGTTATTATAAAAAAAACGTTCAATGATTTTATCTTAAATGATTTTGTCTTTTTCTCTAATATAAACATTCAATGCCGTTGCAAAAATATAAATTCATACTGTGTAAAAAAAAATAAAATATAAATTCATACTCACAAACCAAAATGTACAAGTAACCAAAAGAAACAATTTTTTCCCCATGAATTAACATGTTTATCAGTAGTTATCATGAAACGTATAAAATATTGAACTTTTGTCAATAAAAACTAAACATTAATTGCAAATATCCTTAAAAACATTGCAAATTTGGTCAAAACTCGTAAATTAATCCCTTATCATAAAATAAAGTTTGTCAAATTAAAAAAAAAATAGATATCAACAAAAAATATATTTACGTGATAAATCATTTACAAATGGGTGAGATGCATATATGATTTCATAAAAACAGGAGGTGTACTAGTAAACTCGTTATACTATTAAATATTATCTTTTTTAATAATTGAAAAAACAAACAAAATAAAAGCAACTTGTTTGAATGCCACATGGAGGTAAAAAGTAATTTTTCCCAGGGTGGGAAAGGATTAACCCTTCCCATGGTAAATGTCACCGGCTTATTATAGTACAAAGCAGAAAAATTTGAAACGGTAGAAGAATCATAATGAGAAAGATCATAGTGATTGTATCATGTTTTTCCATCTTATCACCTAATGAAAATATCTTTAGGGCTGGAAAGAAATTCAATAGCAAACATAATAACATTGAGGCTGCTACTACTTTCTGAAACCTCTCTTTGCACCTACGAGTTTATGATGAGATGAATAATGGTGATGTTGTAGGTTGCAAGCTTGTAGAGTTATTATTGGTCAATGAAGGAGCTGAATCGTGCATGTATGGCGAAGGAAGGCATGCTTCATAGAAGCCTATTGATGAAATACATGAGGCCTTTTATTTTACGCTTGTGTAATTTTACTTTTTGACATAGAGAATGCATCAATACTTAACAAGAGCATTTAAAATCATTTTTCTGTTTCATTTATTATTACATTTTTTTTAATAAGTGTGAATTGAGCAAAAGGCTCAATTAAATCGAGACGAAGGATGTATTTAAAAAGAATCTTCATTTATATTGTGAACTATAAGAATATATTTTCTTTATGACGAAATGGATTCTAATCATTTGTTCATTTCCAGGGCTTGCATTTATTCTCTATTTGCTTATTGGTCGTACATACACACGAACCGAGGCAACTTTATTGGTAACTAAAGTCTTTTACTACAAGCCACCCTTTATGTTCATAATATCCTATGCCAAACCACTATTAGCTTTTGTACATGTCCCATTTCTTTCAATGACAAACCACAATATGAGCCAATTTATACCTTCAAAATGTTTTAATATTGCTTTCCCTATGAGGAGTTAGGTAGAAGCATTGAAATACATTCATATGTGTGATTAACATCTCTAGTGAATTCTTTGGACCTATTGACATGCAGTATATAGAACCGAAATCGTCGAGTAAAAGAATGCATCAAACGTCGGTCACTCCATTTTCGCATCAGGTAATAAAGACATTCTTTTGTTCTTATCATTCAGGGAGACTTGTTATTTTACTCTAGAATTCTATTTTATGAGTTTATTGCTTTGAGGAAAAGATAAGTTTAAGTGTGGAGTTATGATAACAATATGTCCTATAGTAGTTTAACATCTTTTAATAGCTAGTTTACGGTCTTTTTAGCAAATTATCAAATGTTTTAGTTGATATTTTGTAATAAACCGATAAATACACAATGGAGAGCAAAATGTAAAGAATACCTTGAAACATGCCAAATAACATAAATCAAACAACTTCGTGGATGTGCAATGCTTTTTACAAGATTATCAACATGATTTCTTAGGGTATAATTATTATGAACGTTTCGGTGAGGCAAAATGAGACAATGGATGGATAAATACAGAGGAGTCAATTGCTGATTAAAACGTGACACATGCTATGAGCCACACATCATGCTACTGCCCAAGACGCCAAGAGTAGGAGATGGTGCGTGTCGTACACGTATTATTCACTTGAAAAAAAATGCACTGACGACAGGAGAAAGGTGAAACCACGGTTTTGAAAGGCTACCAACGACCAGAGGCATCCTAGAGGCGAGGAATTGACCCATGACGATCACAGTTCTAGGGTCGTCTTCAATATTTCGGAGGCCACTTCCTGAGTGTTGAACCTAGGTCAACACTCCCATTCATGTTTTGCTTTCCCTAGCCACTGGACCAACATACCAATACACAAAACTTATTTACGCAAATAGTATATATTGAATTTTTTAAGGCTTTATATATCTAGAAAAATAAAATTTGGCCCCCCAAAATTTGGAGGCCTTATGCCATGGGCCTGGATGCTCCTGCTTTGGGTCAGCCCTACACAGTTCACATATTTCTTTAAATATTCATTGGTTTATGTTTAGAATAATCTGAGTAGCTAATTTCCTATGGTTACATCATTGGGATTACCTTCTCTGCAACTGTTTGAACGTAATCAATGGGTACTTTTGAATAAAATTACTCTATTTGATTTTATTCGATTATAACTTGCTCTTAATGTGTTTTTCATGTTTACGAATGTTAATTAAATGATGCAATCACATTGACCATTAACCCTAACACTAAAATTTGCACTAGTTATTAAATGTTCAATTTGTAGCAGTTATTTCTTTTGGTTTCATTCAATTTCATGCTTGTGACGCGTTTACAAATATCCATGGCATGGACCAACTCTCTGAATTCTAGGACTGACCGCAAGATTTACACTAGCTAATAATCATTTACAAATGTTGAGGTACGCTTACGCAAATTGATTTGTTATTTCTAATGATTAACTTGATTGACTTAGGGTTTTAAATCAAGTTTGGTTCTTTTTGTTTTACAAATAAAAACACTTGATCTATTGTTTCTTTTACTATAACACCTGATCTATTGTTGACACCTTTAGAGTGAGTGAGGTTTTCGAAATTGTCAACAATAAAAATCACAAAAATAATAAAGGAACTACTTGCTCAAAGCATGGATGATGTCATTGTGGACACAACTACTTGCTCAAAGCTCTCATCTACGTTGCTGATCATGTACCTACATATTAATGAGATAGTTAGATACATACATTGATTTTTGTTGTGTAACCTAAGACTTTGTTTGCGAGTTTAGAGGGGAAGGGAGGGGAAGGCTTGGGAAAAAAGGAATAAAGAAGTTGAAGAAATAGAGGAAAATGGGAAGGGAGGGTTTTAGAGGGTTGATATGAATTCTTCAAATTTACTCTATGTTATATTATTTTTAAAATAGAAAATGTAGTAATCATAGGTATTAATTTATCATTCTCTAAAAAACTATTCTTTTTAAAAATTTGAAAAATTTCTCCATTTTCCCTCGTATTTTCTACCTCTCAAATCCTTCACTTCCCCACCTCTCCCCTCCAAACTCGCAAAGAAAGCCTAAAGCTTGTTTGTGTTTTGAGGGGAGGGGAAGGAAAGGGAGAAAGGAGAGAAAGTCTTCCCCTTGTTTAAGAGTTAAAGAAACCAAGGAAAGGAGATGGAGGACTTACGTGATAATTTTACTATTTTACCTAAAGGAACTTTAAAATTGGACAATGAAGTCCTTCAAAACCTCCCAAAACCTTTTGCTGTTTTTTTTTTTTTAAAATCTCCTAAATAAGAGTTTACATCTCCATAAGTCTTTCCTTCACCTCTCCTCCCCTTCAAAATCCAACTCCCAAACAAAGTCTAAAGAAATTAAAAGACACAAAGAATAGTAAATATACTATGAAGGTAAATAAAGGGATTGAGTACCTTGGGTTAATTGGATTAGAGGATTTAGATTCTTCCATCTCGATCACTTGATGTTTCATGCTTTTTTCACCATCACAAATAATAACAATGCATGAGATATACATATATATACATCTATATATAGCTTTCTCGATTTCATATATAGAGAGGGAAATACTAACGAGGACTATGGATAATATTAAACTTTTTCAATGAATAATTTCTTAACTATGAATTCTTAAAGAGTATCTTAAAAGTAAAGGAAGGGTAGAATTAAAAAATAAAATAAAAAATATTAAAGAGATCTAGTACCTTGGATTAAATGGAGCATAGGACTTCAATTTTTCTTCCATCGTAATCAATAATCACTTGATCTTCCCTTCTTTGGCAGCACTTGAGTCAATTAGGTTAATGACTAATTATTTGAGTAGCAATATTTAAAAAGATGTTCCCGCAAGGCCATAACAATATTGGAGAAGTTTTGTATTCATTCATTTAGTTTAACGTGCTCAAGATAAGGTTGTTTTTTTTCCAGTATTTTTAGGATAGTTTTTAGGCCAATTATTACTTTTTCTTTACGATGGAGAAATTATTACTTGATGCCAGTAAAAATGTTTTTATAATCCTAGTCAACTTGTCTCAATTGAGACATCACAATATATATGAGAAGAGCAATGCTATTTGTCTGGAATAATTTTGTTTCCTAGCCGGATAAAAGGGGGGCATGGGTGTAACTTAGGGACAATTTTCACTAAAATCAAGGTTCATGACATCCTCGTAGCATTATCTTTCGGATCCAGCAATTTCCATATGAAAATACCATGTTTGAACTCCGATTTCTCAGTTATTCACCTAAAATCTTGTTTGTTACTAAATTCAGTTATTGCATAAGGCTATATAATCTTGTATTGACAAGGAATATGATTATGAAACGAGAAATTAGTCTTTTCTTCTTATCTTCTTCTTAGGAGGCTTCTCTACCCTCGAAGTAGAGTGAATCAATTTTTCTAATCATTACAAACTGCTCATCCAAACCCAAGAATTCTTCAATAACATTCACCTCATCACACTACTCCTAGCAAAATTAAACTTAAGCCCAGAGGCAAATTTAAAATACCGGAGAATAGTTTTCAAATACCACAAATTGCACATTGAGGCTTCGCCCAAAAAACTTTAGGATTTGTTGAAATTTTATTGCCAACGATCTTTGTTTAATCAATTTTCATGATTTAATTTGCAAGTTGTTTGTCATGTAAAAATGTCATAATTTGAAATGTGAGTGTGCCATTAATTTGAAGGCTTCATGTGCCTTGTTATCCTTTGATCAACTTATCCCTAAACACGTTATTTATGTAACGTCTTTTCAATTTGTGTGATAACAATTAGTGCCTTCTTTGCATCAATTCTCCAGTAAGCACTGCACCTTGGAAGATAACTCTCATTGATGGTTTGGTCTATGTTACCCCTCTTGATTTAGGAGTAATTTACCCCTTATGACATCTAACAATCAAATTGGGTAAATCATATATTACTTTTTATATAAAAGTTTTGTTATTTGCATCTTTACCCCATATTCAATTAATGTGTTTTATCTTTCCAATCAAAAAATTTAATGAAATATTTTATTTCCACATTTCAGTTGTTTAGACAAATTTTTTTCTTCTTTTTTCTTTATTGTTTTATGTTTCACATTTTTGTTTTTCTATAAATCTTTGACGTTACAATTTTTTTTACACCATATCTTTTTTTTTTTTAAGCTTGGGTCCAAAAAAATAATAATTCCAAAATGTTATTTTTTCGGACATCATTAGATTATTATATATTATCATATGTTTGTATCTATCAATATTAGTCTAAGCATTATTTTATTATATTTAGATAACTAAATGCTATTAACCTAAACAAATATTTTTTTTTGACAAGTTAAATAAAAGGAATACTCGTTTTTTGAGAAAAATTATAAGACCTAATCTAGTCGTTGAAAAATATATAATTCAGTTTTATTTCCTCAGAAAGATAAATAGAGACAACTTAGTCACTACTTTCTTTACATTTTTTTATTGATGAAAGAAAGATAAAGGAAAGAAAATAAGATACTAGCAATTATTTAGTAGTATAGTATAAGAGAAAATTAAATAGAATCATGATAGGAAAGACATGTATATTTATAAAATGGAATAAATATACTTAAACAAAAATTAGATATGACAAAAATAATTCCGTTGTATGCTCGCACAAGAACTGATCTCTGGGTCTGGAAGGCAACGGTGGACGGGGCTTATTCTGTCAAATCTGCATACCGTACATGTTCAGATTTATTACTTGCTGCTGCCCTGTTCAGAATAATGTATGCTGGAATTCTATTTGGAAGATCAAAATTCCACCCCGGATTCGCTCTTTTATGTGGCGATTGGCTCACCAATGCTTGCCTACTAGAGTACGTAAACCTTCTCACCTGAGGCATCCCTTGCGAAGAATCTTGTGTATGTTGTGACCTATTGACGGAAACACATATGCATGTCTTCTTTGTGTGCTCAAAGGCAGTAAATTCATGGGAACATATTGGCATCCACAACATTATCCAGGAACTGCCCCCTACGGCTGAAAATTTTACCACTATGCTTTTTGATTTATTGAACAGGTTGTCTCCACATCAACAATCCTTGACAGCGATGGTTTTATGGAGCTAGTGGAAAAACCGCAACTCTAAACTTTGGGAAGCCATAGATCACACCTCGTCCTTCATCGTCACCCGAGCAAAGGACACCCTCAACGAATGGAGTTGTATGCAAAAAGCAAAGTTACCGGCACACAATGCGAAACACCCTCCCAAATGGAGCAAACCACTGGTGGGCATTATAAAATGTAATGTGGATGCGGCTTCCTTCGACAATGACTCTATTAAGGGGTACGGTATGTGCTTTAGAGACTCTTCCGGAATATTTATGCTTGGCAAATCAGATTATTATTATTCCTCCACCACTATTCTAGAAGCCGAAACCATAGGCTTATTGGAAGCTATCAAAGTGGTCATATCAAACGGAATGCACGTTGTTTGGTTCGAAACTGATTGCAAAGCTATATCTGATGCTCTTGCCACCACCAACATTCCTCAAAATGAGTTTGGTGATCTCATATCTCAATGTAAAAGTCTCTTAATTAATAAAACCGACTTTGTAGTGTCGCATATACGGAGGCAAGCAAATAAGGTTGCTCATAGTATCTCTAGAGCTTCCTTATCTAACTCTAGCCCCCATATTTCTAAATTGTACCAACTACTTTGTACCCATTGATTTTGAATGAAATGGCTTAACTTTGGCTTTGCTAAAAAAAAATAAAATTATTTCATTACAATAAATACACAATATATTACTTAACAATTTTTAAAATATATCATCCAATTCAGGAGAAGTAAATGTATATATAAAGGTAAGTTAAAGGCATTGTGTACCTTGGATCAATTGCGTCGGAGGATTTAGATTCTTCCATCATAATCCTGTGATCTTCTATTCTTTCTTTACTATCACAATAACAACAAAATATATGTTTATGAGCACCGACCGAGTATTGAAAAAACACATGTGTACTTTAAAAAAAGATTAAATTACATAGTTCACTATTGCTACATATTATGATACCGTCGTATCGCAGTACAACTATTAATTGGACAATTTTTTCAAAAATTTAAGGGAGATTTGAAATTTCGCAAACTAGAAGGCCTGTAAGCCACAAAACAAACCTATATTGGCTAAGGTGATCAACATTATTTAATTGTTTTCTTTCTCAAAAAAATTATTTAATTGTTTTCGAATAAAAGTTATATGTAGAACTTTTTTTTGAATAATTTTTTTTTTTTTTTGAATAAGTTCTATGTAGAACTTAGTGATGTAAATTTACAAAAATTTAGAATACCACGAAATTGGAATTGGCACTGAATTGGCTTTGGATACTGACAACCATACCTGCTTCTCAAGGTTATGGTAATGAACTCATATACCAAAAAACTTTTGCTGCTATAATGCCATGTTTTTCGTCGTCCCTCAAACACATCCCTATACCATAATATCCTTTTATGAACTATTTGGCACATCGACTTTGCACTTCAGTACCTCTGCTTTAGGCCTTCACAAGCAAGTCTTATCAACAACATCCGAGTCAGACCTAAAACTGATATGGCGTTGCTTCGTGTTGTTCTCTTCGGTTGCGCACATGCTTTCCGCTTCCATATACACAAGAGAGTGATCATAACAAACATGCAGAAATTTTGTTGCGACATAGAATCAAGAGGTTGAACGAATAATAGCATAAAATCACCAGCCATATCGATTGTGTCCTGAACAAAATCTCATAGTCCTGCGTTGTTCCATATCTCTTCAAATCTCGAACACCCAAATAAAACATGCAAGTCATTCTCAAAAGATCCATCACACTAAGCACATCTATTCGAACACCACACCTCAAGGAAGGGATTACCATATGATGCGGTCATAGAAAGGAAATATTACCCTTGGGATGAAGATTCTATGAAGTGTTCGTGTTGTATTGGATAATAGTACTTGGATAGGAATTGTGGAGTGAAATTGCTTGCTTCTTCGGCTGTTTATGCATGGCAATGTAAAATTTAGCTATTATCTTATAATATATATATTTATGCTTAATTATATAGCCCTATTATATTATATTTATTTGTAATAATTTCATTAAAAAAATTAAGTTTTGAGTTCATAGACTAGAAATTTGATTTTGAGGGATGCAAGTGATAGAAATTTATTTAATAATTCATAAATACAAGACATGTTCTATAAAGATTAAACACTCTATAAGCATATTTTAGCGCAGAATAATTCATCTATGAGAATTGATCAGTGAGCCCAGTTTGAATTATATTACCTTTAGTTATTTTTTGATTGATATTTGAGATTAAATTTGAAGAAAAAGATTTAGTTTTTTATTTGTCATTTGGTTGATTTGATTCGAGCTATCTAGTTGAATCTATTGAGCTAAGTTATTTGTAAGGCTAAAACGAATGGAGAGCAAGAAAAAACAGTTTGCACACACATACTCCTCCCATTCGTTGCAGCATGCTTCCTTTTCTAGGTAATTTTTTTGGTTTTTTTCTTTGTAGATAAAAGAAATACAGTCTCTGTGAGCTTACCTCACTTGGTAAGGGATAATGCATATTATATGTAGGAGTTGAGGTTCGAACCCCGGACATCCCATTTATTCACCTTTAAGGTGAATTTTTCTAGCCTTTAGGCTACTTGAGCAAAAAAAAAAAAAAATACAAATAACCATTGAAACTCACCCACCAAATTAAGGGGTTGGAGTTCGAATTTGAACACAGCATCCAACTTCGTAATTTTGACATTTTTGCCGGTTTAATTAGGATTTATGGATAACATTTTAACCGATGGTTGACAAAAAAAAATTAATTAGGTGCAACCATTATTTTTTCATCATAATTAATTGTTTTGCATCATACAAATAATATAATATTTTGATTTTTTCATCATACAAAATATTATAGGGAAATGCTAACATGTGTCCTTAGGACACTAGTTAAGAACTTTAAATAAGTAACTTTGTCTTGGAAATGATGCATTCAACACATTAAAATTTTAAAAAGTAACTTTTTCTACATAAAATTCACCAATTATTTCTATTTTTGAATCCTTAACTAGTGCTCTAAGGGCACTTGTTAGCAAGACCCAATATTATATTATTTGTATGATGCAAAACTATAAATCATTTAATTAGGTGCAACCATTTATTTTTGTACAATTAATTAGGTGCAACCATTATTTAACTGATGTTGTAGCTTTCCCTACGCATAATCAACTCATAAACCTGAAGTTTGATTCCAAGTAACTCTATTTTAATAAGCTTTGGTGGTGAATTCATTATTTTCGAGTACCTCTCGAATTTTAGGCCATGACATGTAAATTCAAAATACAAAAACATATTACTTATACAATCTAATCTAATATAATTAAATGATTTATAGTTTTGCATCATACAAATAATATAATATTTGATGTTTTCCTCACTCAACAAACCCTAACTCCATTCATCTGTCAACTTCCTAAGCCTTCGACCTTACAAGAAGTCATAGATCTACTGAAAGAATACATTCATTTTCCGTTGTTCATTGAAACTAAACAAGAGGTTGCGTTACTTTAGAACTTTATTTATGAAGAATTTGAGGAAAGAAAAGCTCCAGTATCGCGCCATTTTGGCTGAGAGAGTAACCATAGAAGATGTCTGCAATTATCTTCTAAATTTTTTGAAACTCATTAATGGCCACTCGAAGAAGGAATAAGTGGACAAGTGTTTGGATATTCTTTACATCTTATACTTAACCGTAAATGGAATGGAATGGCTTATGTGGTGGCTAGATGGTGTGCGAAATCTTTATTTATTAATTTTGTTAAGTCTTAACCTAATTTTTTGCCTTCATTAATTCCTTATTAGGTTTGCAACAACTCTATCCTAAAATTTTTGCTTTAAATTTGCATCATATAATGTTTTTCATTTCTCTCTCTAATAACCATGCATATTTTTCAAAGCAAAAATTTAATAGATATATTAATCTTTATCCTTATCCTTATTTATTAATTTTGTTAAGTCTTAACCTAATTTTTCCCCTCCACTAATCCCTTATTAGGTTTGCAACAACTCTATCCTAAAATTTTGGCTTTAAATTTGCATCATATATGTTTTTTATTTCTCTCTTTAATAACCGTGAATATTTTTCAAAGCAAAAATTTAATAGATATTTTAATCCTTATCCTTATTATTTATTAATTTTATTAGGTATGCGGCAACGTAACCTATTGTTTTTGTAGATTTTTTTTTACAAGTTGTTGTACACTTATTTAATACGTTTACAAACAGAATACCCTAATTTCCATGCAAACTCGGCTACCCTAAATAATTTGTTTGGAGTCATGAGCTGCATTAATTTTTTATGTTTAACTATAAAAGTAATAAATAAAATTGACCCGTGCAACAATATAATTTTGTATTCTTTTTATCTTTTTTCTTTATAATTTTATTTTATTATCATTTGATTGTAATATTTGTATCTCCAATAATCTAATTTGCGTTTATTGATCGACCCACGATCTTACGGGTTAAAGATTATTTATTGATCTCTATTATAGTCGAGAATATCCGTGCGTCGCACGGGTCAAAAGTCTAGTTATTTATTAATTTTATTAGGTTTGCAGCGACTTAACCTAATTTTTTTCCCTCAAATTGTTGTACACTTATTTAATAGGTTTACAAATAGAATACCCTAATTTTCATGCAATCTCGGCTACCCTAAATAATTTGTTAGGAATCATGAACTGTATTAATTTTTGATGTTTAACTATAAAAGTAATAAATAAAATTGACTCGTGCAACAACATAATTTTGTATTCCTTTTATCTTTTTTCTTTATAATTTTTTTATTATCATTTGATTGTAATATTGTATCTCTAATAACCTAATTTGCGTTTATTGATCGACGCATGATCTTACGGTTTAATGATTATTTATTAGTTTCTATTATAGTCGAGAATAATGAGATTAACACTATAGAACTTCAAGCTCAAAAGGTTACCAATTGAACAAGGTACCAAACAAGTATCTCCTCTTGTACCAAAAAATCTAAACTACAAGTTTCAAATGAAATGACACGAGTTTACAAAAAATGAGATCGCTCGTATTGAGCAAACATAAGGTGAATTCAGAAGAAATTATCAATTTCTCCAAAGAGAACGTAAGAGTGGTAGCAGACGGTAGGTGAGTGGTAGCTCATGAGTAATCATTCAAAGACAAAATGGATATTAGTTTAGGAGTTATTTAGCATCCAATATTGTATGGTTTGTTTGGTTAAAATGTAACAAGTGATATATTCTAACGAAATAAACTATACATTATTAAATACTTAGAGGATATTATTTATTAACCTATTTTTGTTTAATAATATATATATATGTGTGTGTGTATATATATATATATATATATATATATATATATATATATATATATATATATATATATATATATTTTGATGAACAACTCTTGTAAGCCTAGAGTTCAACAACTCTTGTGATATCCATCAATAAAAATAATTATTATTATTTTTTTATCATTATCAGGTATATACCACAATTTGTAAAAAAAAATTGAATACCACAATTCAAATGTTGTTGTTGTTTTTTTTTTTTTTTTGCAACCAAAAATGTGTGTGTTATATTTTATATTGGACCCTCAAACTCTAATTTCTTTTAATTCACATCGCTCTAACTCAAAGTCTTATTAGTCAATATTTAATTTTCCAACCTTTATATTTCTTTTCAACTTTACACCAATGTTCCAAAAAAAATGAAAGAAGTCAGGAAGAGGCAGGCTGAGGAAGATCACTGATTGAAAATGTCATTTGATATACTTAAAAGCATTTTTAATCTAAGCCATGTAATTTGATCCAATGGCTATATATGGTCCCTTTCACTCTCAATGATAATCTTATTCCCATAGGATATGTTCTCTGAAAGCTATAAACAATGTTTATAATTCTTATAAATATCATGAGGGTAAATAAAGTTTTCAAGTGTCATATTATTGATTAAAATTGACTATTTGGTAATGTTCAACATTCAAAAACCTCATTTATGAAATTCTCCCTGATTTTACTATGGAAGCTGCTCATTGAAAAATACACTCTCTTACACTATCATCTTTTCCTGTATAAAGAGTGCACCACAAAAAAAAAAAAAAAAAAAAAAAAGAGTAATGACCAACTTTGTAATCTATGATAATTGATAATTGAGCCTAGTTTGAATTATATGATCTATAGTTAACTTTTATTATTCATATTTGAGATTAAAGTTGAAGAAACAAATGTGGTCCTTTTTTGTCATTTGTTTCCATTTATTCGAACTATCGAGTTAAATCTATTGAGCAACCGAGTTTGTAAGCTTGAAAGGATCCAATTTTGAGATGGAAAACAAAAGTTTGTGACAAATTTCAGTTAAGTTTAGAGCCAATTTAATTATTAATTATTATCAGTTGAGCCTAGCTAAATCAAATTCAACTCAATTCGGCTGATTTTTAACCAAAATTACAAACACAATAAATTGGTATGCGGTACCCTAATTTTGTTCACTCAATTCCATTTTTTTTGCACAAAGGAGTGGTTTTAATATAGTTGGAGATGTCTTCATAGCATGTGATGCTGATGCAATGATTTTGCTTATAAAAAATCACAAAATCGAAAATACGAATCATGCATTTATACTTTGATTTGCATGTTTGTTGAAATATATAACTTAATAAAATGAAAATTTTAAAAAAAATCCATAAGGTCCGCACATGGATTTTAGGACCATTTCTTTGTCTTGGTCGATTTCTTTAAATAAAAAAAATAAAGGATAGAATTTTTTTAAAATTAAAAGACAATAGCAAAGCCTGCATGGTTCTAGCAATTTTCATTCATAGTCATATTACAATTTAAACATCTTCCAACATGCTTCCTTTTCTAAGCAAACTTGCAACTAAACATTGGACCTACTCAACAACTCCCTGCGTCCCTATCCACAAGGCCACATGCAAAGTCACAACTCTAAATGGTAAACAACATACACACTTTAAGAAGGAAAGAAGAAAATCAATATGTATTTTACATGTAAGATTAAATGGTTGCCAACGATGCTTTGAGGAAATAAAGGAGGTTTGGTTTTCATCTATAAAAAAAACCATTCTCATTCTCATTTTTATGAAACCATTCTCATATACAACTTCTCACAACCCTCATCACCTCGTTTACCCTATCACTGGTTTTCTCTAATACTATCTTCCTTTCTCTCCTTTTATATTCATAACACATATTTTACCTTGCATATTTATGTTATAATTTTTTAGGTTTATGTTATTAAATTCTGTTCCTTTTATTTTCTCTTACAAAATATTATTTTGATTGGGGTCTACAACCATTTGATTTAAGTTCTTTTTTATCTAATGAGCCGAAATCTCATTTTAGCTCGCCTTTTAAATTTGGGTATATAATTCTTAAATTAATAAGTTGCGACATCTTATTAATCCATAACGTATAAGACATTTGAGTTGCAATAAGTTGGTGATATATTAAACTATTGTGTAACAAACCATTTTTTGAACAATAGAATTTATTGAGATGTGATATCTTGTTAATCCTAGTTTGATATGCAGAGTTGTAACAACTCAGTGATTATAAGCTCTTATAATAATGAACTTTTTTTAATACAATTGAATTGCCTGAGACGGGACATCTTAGTTTGAGACGTCTAAGTTGAACAACTTAGATAATCTTAAACTCTCGCGATCAAATTCAAATGAATAATGAAACTTGCTCATCATAATCAACTTTCGGATAAACTTGATAATATATGTTCAATAATGAAGAAGAATTAAACATGTTAAAGTCTATCCATATCTCGTACAATTGATTAGAGGCAATTGTTTTCTAACGTATAATTGTCTCTCTAACCCGAAACCAAGTTTCAGAAAACCATTTTTTTTTAGAGGTTTTTCCATTATTTTCCCTATATTAATAAGTTTGGTGATGACTTCATTGTTTTTAAAGAATATTGTTGGATGTTAATACTTTTCCTACATATAATCAACTATCGAACTCAAAATATGGTGTCAATGACCTTTTTTTCATTTTAAAGGATTTTTCCAACGTTTTCACAATTGTCATAAGTTTTGGCGGTGAATTCATTATTTTCGAGCAACTAGTGCATGCCTTCTAACCCTCAAATTTTAGGTCACGACGTAGTAAAGTAAAATATTAAAACATATTACTTATATAATCTAATATAATTAAATGAATAATAGTTTTGCATGATAAAAATAATATAATATTTTGATTTTTTTCCTTCTTTCCTTACTCAACAAACCTTAACTTCATTCATGTCTCAGCTTCCCAAGCCTTTAACTTCACCAGAAACCATAGATAGATTGAAATAATACATCAATTCTTCATCATTTATCGAAACTTCACAAGAGGTTGAATTACTTTGGAACTTCATTGTTGAAGAATTCGAGGAAATAAGACTCATGAATCACGCCATTTTTGGCCGATAGGGTAGGCATTGATGAGGTCTACAATTATCTTCCAATTTTATTGATAATCGTGAATGTCCGCTCGGAGAAGGAATTAATGGATGAGTGTTTGGATTCTTTACAATATACTTATTGTAAATGAAATGGCTTCCATGGTGTCTAGTTAGATGTTTTACAGGATTTCACGCAAAATATTGATAATAACTCCAAGCTTAAAAGGTTAACAATAGAATGAACATAATCATATATTGTGCCAAGAAAGCTATGATATACAACTTTCCCACCTTGCTCAAAATGAAACGCTAATTGACAATAAAAAAAAGGAGATAATTTAAATTGAGGAAGCACGATGTCACTTCAAAGCAAATTATTAATTTCTAAAACGAGGACAAATGAGTGGTAGCAAAGGGTGAAAGAGTGGTAATTGAGGAGAGATTTCATTCAAATACTATATGAATAGTAGTTTATGAGTTCTTTAATATCTAACCGTGTATGGTTGTTTAGTTAAAATGTAATAGATACATTTTAACTAAACATACCATGCAACATTGTATAATTAAAAAAAATTTCTAAACTATTATTCATGTAGTTGTGGAAGAAAATTTATCTTCAAGTAACACTTTTTCGTCCCCTTCAACCAATCTTAGGCCCTAATTTGTGAAATTGATAATTTCCTCTGAAATGAACTATAGTTCGATCCATTCGAGCAGTCTCTTTTTTCATATTGTCAAAGAGGATTTCATTTTCAGCAAAGTGGGAAAATTTTACCTCAACTTTCTTGTTATAAAGACAATGTTTGTTTGGTACCTCGATCTATTGTTGAACTTTTTGATCTTGGAGTTCTGATGTGCTATTTACATTATTTGTCACAAAGTCTTGTAAACCATCAAACAAGTCATCGCGAAAACCATTCTATTTACAATCAATTATACTAATTTGTATAGAACCCAAAATATAATGATACAAGCAAAGCAAGAATACCACATATGCAAAGTTACTTCCAACACAAAAATAGGAATCACATGGAACAAGAGGTGTGTGCAAACGAGTGAGAAAGAGGTATATAATTTAGTGTAAGAAGAGGAAGGGGTTATGAAATTATTTTTGAAGACTCTAGATCCCCCTATTTATTCTATTCTCCCGATAAAGCATAAAAGATTTCCCTATCCTTTTTAGCATATATAGCTTAGTATTATACTCTCATTGCAATTCACATCTTTTCAGCACAAAACATTTGTCACCTCATCAGTTAACAAAAGTTTTTAACATCATGAACTAAACTGATAACGGAAGCGCACATTTAGGGACTATTTGGTATTTAATCCTGAGTCATAGACCTTTGTAACAACGAGGTTCAGAGTTAAGAACTAAATAACCATTTACTAAATTTTTTTGACAAATGGGATGTTCCATCCCGATTAGGAGATCCGACCACATAAATGACCCGTCCAATTTATGATACATGTGATTCAATTGAGTATATACACTAACGTTGGTTCCTCGTGTGACAGTTATTTGTTAAAATTCCCCTCAAGATCCATATTTCTTGTGACAAACCAAATCGCACAGTTGCTTCAAGGGTTCTTGCAAGTGTTTTTGAATTCTATAAACTCAAAATCACAAAGGCTATCACAGTGAAGGTTTTAAAGGCATGTACTATGGCCATGAACCATATTTTGATATTCTACTACACATGCAAGATGCAACTCATTTCATGGGACTTACAACTGTTGAGAATTAAAATAATGATAAACTAAATTTGTTTCATATTTGTCTCTTCTAGATCTTGCTCAAGAGAGGGGGTGAATGCAATTATAGATGCTAGGGAGCACTCTATGAGAGTTGCTTGTTTTAACCTTTTGTACAAAAGAATATGTGAAAGAAAATTGTGTAGGTTGGATTTTAAGGTTTGGGAAGCATGCATGTGATAGTTACATCTATCTTTTACCAATATCTTCTTCTTAATGAATATGATTTTGAACTTATTGGGACTAATTTTGTTGACATAAACAAAAGGCTTCTAAAAGAGGTGTTAACTAAAACCTCTAATTGTTTGGAATCAAGTGTTATTGGTTGTGTATGTAAGCCCTTCAAAGAAACGGGTAATAGGGTCAGTGAAAATATCTTTGGATGCAAATTTATATCACAATATTTGACATATGGCAACAAATGATGCAACTTGCATTTTTCGAATTTCCCAAACAACAAGCATTGCTAAGAGACTTCCAATTTGTGCACTAGTCTAATCTGGGTTATCATCATTATTTAGGTTCAGAGTATCCAGCATTCCAATGTCATAGTGCATTATGTACTAGGATTTAATAAAATAAGATTGACTAAGATGTGACATCTTGTTAACAATAGTTTGAGTCGAATTCAAGCTGAAAAAAGTTTGCGATGAACTCGAGTAAGCATTGACGAGGTCTACAATTATCTGCAGACTTTATTGAAACTCATGAATGACCACTTGAAGAAGGAATTAATAGAAGAGTGCTTGGATTCTTTACAATGTTGTTTGCTCGATTGTAAATGGAAATGCTGATGTGGTGACTGATAGATGGTTTACAAGACTTTGTGCGCATAATAATGTGAATATTAATCTGGAATTCCAAGCTTAAGATGTTGCTGACTGGAATTCCAAGCTAAAGATGTTGCTGATAGAATGAGGTATCAATTAAACACCGTATTTTGTAACAAGAAATCTCAGGTACGACTTGCCCACCTCGATGCAAATGAATTACTAATTGACAATCCACAAGGCATCATTGAAATCAAGAAAGCACAAAGTTAATTCAAAGGAAACTATCAATTTCCCTAAAGAGAACATATGAGCGGTAGTAAAGAGGATATGAGTTCATTTAAGAGTGATCGCATTTAAAGACCACATGAAACATAGTTTATGAGTGATGTTTGGTATCTAATGTTGTATGTATGTTTGGTTAAAATGTAATTGACATGACTGATTTATTTCATGTCAATTACATTTTAACCAAATAAACTATTCAATTACATACTAAATAGAACTCCTAATTTAATAGTCATTTAGTTTTTTGAACTAGATCCTCCTTAGTTATCATTCATATGCCCTTTGCTACCGCTCATCTATATGTTATGAGAAATTGATAATTTCCTCTAAATTCATCTTGTGCTTGCTCAATTTGAGTGCTCAGCCTTTTTGTATTGTCAAGTAGAGTCTCATTTTCAGCAAAGTGGGAAAGTTTTATGGTAGCATTCCTGGTATAAGAGACAATATTTGTTTGGTACCTAGTTCTTTCGTTAACCTGACTTTGCATGGATGAAATCCAAATAATTTTTTTTACATGGACTAAAAAAATAAAATAAAAAAGTATATGTTTATAGGGACCATTCATATATTTAAACCTATATGATTTAATCATTTTTATTCACATAAATTTCGTGGGAGAATATCGAGTTTCCCATTAATTAAGAGAATTGTTCCCCATTTAAAGTTTTTCCTCCCTTCTATAACAACATGAAGATTCAAATGAAAGCATTCAAAAGCGTCTCTATCCCGTTTTCACAGCAACTCTGTTGTATCAGACTTTGATTCTATCTAGTACGTTTGATTACTTTTGATTCTTTGCATGTTCAATCCTAATGTTTTTTTCTTTGGGTTTTCTTCTATTTTTGTATCTTTGAGGACTTTTTCTGTTCTTGAAATTAGAACTAAATGTTATGGAAATGAAACAATGAAGCAGTTGTAGTTTAATTAATTTTAGCTTGTGTGAGCTTGTTTGGAAGCTTGAGAACTTTCATGTTATGTGTATTTTTTTTCTCTATGTTATATTTTCTCTCACTGGGTTCATTAGGTTTAGAAATTTATTAGGTTTTACTTTTTGGATTATTTTGTAAATTTTGTTTTGTTCATGATTGTTCATAATCTTTTAAGAACTAATGCAAATTTAAGTTATGATTTTGCACTAATTCAAATTCAAGTTATGCTTCTGTTTTGTTCACGATTCTATTTTATTCAAATTCAATTTTATGTTTTGTTTAACTTTTGTTAATATATTTGATTCATTCTTAGAACTTGCTCCAACCCCACAAGTAAAAAAGGGGTTTTATGATATCGAATCTGATTAGTAGATGTGTTTGCAAATGATATGATTTGATTTTTTTTTTGAAGGCAATTGAATCAAGCCAAACTTTATAATTTTTGTATGGTTCATATGACTTTTTGCCTCAAAACCAAACTAAACTGCTCCGCGAACACTTCTAATATTTTTTTGACATGTTTAAAATTATTACTACATATGTTACATTTTATATTTTACCAAATCTCTTTTGTCGTATTCTACAATTAATGTTTAAAATTGTGTCTATTTGATATGGAACGAGTTCAAACATGAATCTAAGATCATAGGCTATAACAATGTGCATAACTTTGAGAAATTGAAATAGAGAAAAGAAAACATTCACACATCTGTTGGGTCACGAGGGGAGCCAGGGAGACCACCCACATCTAGGCCAGAGCAAAAGCATAAGTGAGAGAGACGCCACACTCTTACCCAAAACCTTAAGGCAATATGTGCTCTCACTTATAAAGTGTTCAACCTCCACTTTTATATTTGAGTTGGGACATATAACTCACACTTGCACACAACAATGCTCCCCCTCAAGCGGAAGCTCTTTCATCCGCATACACTCATACTTGTACCGCGTTTATGGATCCTCTCACTTATAAATTGTTGTCTCTACACACAATGAAACCCGCCGCCTGAACTTTCGACACAAGGAGCCGGTCAAACCCTTTGTCAAACCACGACTCTGATACCACTGTTGGGTCACGAGGGGAACCAAGGAGACCACCCACATCCAGGCAAGAGCAAAAGCACAAGTGAGAGAGACACTTACCCGAAACCTTAAGACAATGAGTTTATGGGTCCTCTCACTTATCAAGTGTTCAACCTCCACTTTTATATCCGATGTGGGACATATAACTCACACTTGCACACAATAGTTGTAACTCATTTTTATATTTTCTTTACTTTCTCAAACAATTTTGGTTTGCTCTTAAATTTTTTCTTGACACCTACACGTATAAGCACCATTTCTTCCGACCACAGTTGTGTGGTAACACATTGATAGCCACAAAGAGGATTTTGTAGAAAGAATTAACCTTAATCGAACTCACCAACTCAAATAATTAAAAAGTTGTTGCAATAATCAACCAACTCTTTCTACGAATAATATCATTTGTAAATTTCAAATGAGATCGTAGAAAACTCTCTTAGGGTCCGATTATGAAACCATTAAACAAGTCACATTGAACCGATTCACACATCATGCAATGTACAACTTCCACAACTATTTGAAATAGAAAATGAGAGAATGAAGCTCTTTATCTTTAGATTTTTTATAGGCCCCGCTATCATGGGAGTGGGGTTCAAATTTTTAGACCTCTTAAAATTGACGGCTCTAAACAAGACATTATCGCCTTCTTGAAATCCACTTTAAACATCGTCAATACTTTATGATCCCTTTTTTGCATCCTCCACAAACTCATTAGCAATTAGCACAGGTTTGATATTTTTTACCATGCACGAAAAGATATTGAGTATCCGAAATCACTGCTAAAATTACCACATTGATTCTATTATAAGATATCTTCGATAACACTTTATACATTCATCCAGAAAAAAACTCCAACTAGTCTCGAACTTTTAAAAATATTACAAGCTCAAGACTACTTTTTTTCATTAGACTCTCCAACAAGTGGTATTAGTTCACTTATTAATTCAACTTGGTATAGAACAGGAGTAAGATATAGGTATATTGAATCCTTGTATTGAAAGCTCAAACGAATGAGTATTTGTAAAACGGTGAAGTGTCCGTATCTCGATAGGCCTATGGTACTTCTGTAGTACTTCATTTTTTTTTCTCATTATTACATTCCAAGTGAAATTTATGACTTTCTCTTATATTAATATAATAAAATTGTATTATTTGTGTATTTGAGTTTCTTTGTTGTAATCGTATCGGGTACCGTACCTTGTTCCCATACGTATGCAACATAAATTGAAAGTCATGGTATAGTCGAGAAGAGGCGTTTTTTGTTGCTTGTAATGATATGGGAGACTCACATTTAACATAAATATTGTTGGATTCAATTGTTTACAGTTAATCTCACATCAATTATATATGAATGAAATATATGTTATTTAACAACATGAACGAACTAAATGCTGAATATGTAAAATAGGTGATCCATATATTTATTAACTTAAGGTTTTTAGACAAAGATATGAAGTGTTGATCTCTTGATAGTCCTCTAACATTCAACACTATAATTTAATCTTCATAGTTAAAGTATTTCAACAGCACACTGCCTCCTACAGTCCATGTATGCTTCACATGAGCCCACTCCTTCACCTTTAAGATCAAGCCTCTTCAATTCCTCATGATTTGCCACTTTTAATACGCTATTCCAAATTCTGACAATGTAATCTATGTCATTCTTTCATATCATGTTTAATGAGTTTTAGTTTTTCTATTCACATAAAATTCATATGCAAAGATTTGTCAAACCCTTTATAAAAGCATCTTGTCACATATTTGTCCATAATGGAAAATATCAAAATATTTTTGTATTTAGAATGACTTATGCCATCATAAATCTCTTCTAGCAACAACATTATATTCTTTCCATGCTAGTCACAAACCAAACATAAACTTCCAAAAACAATTATAATTTATGCATAGTACTGTATAATATATTTCACATGTCATGCTAAGAAGTTCCTACGTGTCTTATATGTATGAATTGTCAGATATCATACTCTAGAGTATGTGGTTCTTCTATCTATCCCGTGATCAAACAGTGATTCAAATTCAATTATTCTTATACATCCACATCAACTAGGAACAAACTTCCAAAAATACTTAGGGAAACTTTTTGGATTTTTCCTGAAAAATAAAACTACTTTTATATACTTATCTATCTAGTAGGTATGCTTGTTTTTAGGAGTGGAAAAAGAACCAATAAATTAAACTGAACTGCTCAACTAAACCAAAAAACAAAAAACTAAAATTATTATTAATAATTTTGAAACTGAATTGAAACAGTTAAGTTCAATAAAAAAACTGTTTGGTTCAATTCAAAACAGTTCGGATCGGTTCGAAACAATTCAGAATTTCTATTCTTGTTACATTTTGAATGCAAACATTTTTGTGATACATTGTTGAATAATATAATCATATAAGTTTATGAAATTGTAATATATTGTTGAATAGTTAAATAATATAACATTTTTGTAATACATTGTTTAAGAAAACAAACCTGAAACCACATTTTTTAATTAGTTTAAGATTATAGGTATTTGCATGATTGCACAAAAATAGTCTTATTTAGGTCCTTACACAAACCCTAAATTAATTTGATTGTCTTTATCATAGACAGCAAAAGGAAACTAGTCTATAAAACCTTATTATTTAGATTGTTTTCGTGGACAGCTAGAAGAAACAAAGAGCAGTAAAAAGATAGAGGACTAGATTCTATTTTTGTTTTCAACAAGTTTCTTGCACGATAGTTAATACTTTTTGAGGCACTGTGTTACACTTAAATGTCAAATTTCGTTCGGACACATTGGTGGTTCTTGGATCAAGATTAGACAAGTCAAATTTCAAGTTTAATATTATAGATTTTAAAAAAATAATCAAAACCTGCGACGTCCAATCTTAATTCAATAACTACTGATGTTCCAACTGTCTTAATGCACGAGATTTTGACTGTATGCAATCCAAATCCGTAAATGTGGATAACTCTCTCACTCGGATTAGAATTTTAGTTCGTCACATTAAGGTTTTATGCCTATTCGCTAATCCCAACATCGGTTAGTGGAATAGTTCATACTCAAACAATGTGTATTACTACGTAAAGTAGAACAAGTAACCATTTTACAATTGTTTCCGAAAAGATTTGAACTCAAATTACTTAAAGTTAAAAGATCAAACTCTTACTACGATGTGACATCTGATTGAGAAATAGTCTTAAATATATTTATATAGACCCTCATTATTTATTTAGAAGCACAATACAATTTTGCATTCCCTTCACTAGAAGACATTATTTCTGAAAACTCAAACCTCATCACAATGTCTTGGTTCCTTACAATTTTGTTTCTCACTCTTACACTTGGTACTAATCTTTCAGAAGCAAACCATGACAACAAGAAGCTTCTTCCTTCACCTGTTGTAGTTGGCACTGTCTACTGTGACACATGTTTTCAACAAGCTTTC
This sequence comes from Medicago lupulina, assembly GCA_958299785.1. Lineage (NCBI taxonomy): Eukaryota > Viridiplantae > Streptophyta > Magnoliopsida > Fabales > Fabaceae > Medicago > Medicago lupulina. The sequence continues at coordinate 6,559,209 of OY283145.1, forward strand.
TCTCTAAACAGCCACTTCATTTCAGGTATTTCATTTCAACCTCAAAAGAGTTCAATTTCATATTCTTAAAATAATGTAAAAAATTTAAACCTTATCATATTTTATTTTGTCCTTGTTTTTATGTATAGGTGCATCAATAGCTGTTGAATGCAAAATAGGGAAAACAAAACCAAGATTCTATAAAGAAGTGAAAACAAATGAACATGGAGAATTCAAAGTGAAACTACCTTTCTTAGTGAAGAAACATGTGAAGAAAATCAAAGGGTGTAATTTTAAGTTGTTAAGTAGCAATGAACCAAATTGTGCTATTGCCTCAACTTCTACTTCATCTTCACTAAGCCTAAAGAAAAAGTTGCAACAAGAACACATTTTTTCAGCTGGGATTTTCTCATTCAAGCCTATAAAAAAACCAAAATTTTGTGACAAAAAGCATAGTATTCAAAACCCTAAGAAACAATCAAAATTTTCAAGCAAAAATAAAGTACCTAATGAAATTGAAGATTTCTTTTTTCCTCCAAACCCTTTTTTTCCACCACCTATTATCCCTAATCCACTTCAACCACCACCTTTGATTCCTAACCCTTTGCAACCACCACCATTGATTCCAAATCCATTTCAACCACCAAGTCCACCCTTGATTCCTAATCCATTTCAACCTCCAAGTCCACCACTTATTCCAAATCCATTTCAACCTCCTCCATCAAATCCACCACTTTTTCCTAATCCATTTCAACCTCCTCCATCAAGTCCTCCACCATTGATACCAAATCCATTTCAGCCTCCACCATCAAGTCCACCACCATCATTTCCTTTTCCACCAATAGTAATACCAGGTTTAACTCCATCACCACCGCCGCCGCCACCACCAAAATCAATTTTCCCAGCTCCCTTACTTCCTTTTCCTCCACTATTCCCACCACCTCTTGGCCCTGGCTCACCCCCTACTTCTTCAAGTAATTTCTCTCCTTGATTATGAAGATATTATATAATATTATAGTTTTAAATTGCAATCTGCAGCTACAACTTAACCGTTTTAGAGGTATCCACAACGGCTGCAGTATAAAGGTTTCGGTGTAACTGCGAGTGCAATTTGAAACTATGATCATAATATAGTATAGTTATCTAAATATGGGGATGAATATGTCACATATGTAGTGACAAATGCAAAAAAAAAATATGTTGATACATTATTACTATGTTTGTAATTAGCAATAGATACAAGAATATTGTTATCTTAGAGATTTTCTTGTAATTACTTTTGAGTGTGTAATTTCTACACTGAATTGCTCTATAAATGTACTATTATGATTGTGATATGAATACTATTTCAATGCTTGAATAAAAGTTGCTGAAGACTATATTGTTACTTTTAACATGTTTGGTCTTTTCATTCCCACAATTATTATACTAGCATCATACCAGGGGAGACTCTAGGAGTAACGGCAATGCTATATGGATTAGATTAGGCTTATTTGGATATGAAAATCTTTATCCAAAATATATGTAGATTCTACTATGAGTCAGGCTAACTTAATCATGTAAGCTTGGTTGAGAATTCTCATGTCAATGAAACTAAGGCGTCCCTCTTCTTTCACTGCTGGAAAGAAGTATTTTGTCGCTGCGTGGATCGCAGTCGCACCGGGGAAGTTAAGGTGCAGAGTTATAAAGAGGTCAAATAGTTAAAACACAGCCTCAACGTAACAAAATTAACAATACTAACATTCGTTTTAAAAAAATAGTTCGAAATTGTCACAATTGTTTATGAAAATTCGCAAAACCAGATTTTGTATATTCAGAAGCGTAGGAGGTGTATTAATTAACAACTTGTGACACTGGTTCGAAAACAATACCTATAATTAACCTAAATGGACTAAATGGAGCATTGCCTAAATAAATGGAGCATACCTGAACTCATTCAGTGCAAGGACCGTGTTCAGGTCACATACAACATGGACTAACCCATCCTTTATACACCCCCTTTTACGAGTAGTTGGATCAAGATTTCTCTCATAGCTTTGGCTAAGTGACCAATATTTTTCTGCAATACAGCTAGAGAGATTGCTATTTAGGCCCCTCGCAATTGCTCACAGGCACCTGAAAAACACCTCCAAACAAGAAAAATTACTTGTATAAACAGAACATGATAAAGATGTATTTGATGTCATGTGTTGGTGTTCGAGATCATCTAGACACTAACTCACACGTTATTATATTCAATCACGTGTAAGTGTTAGTATTGTATTCATTTCTTGTGTCTATATATCAACACTTCACTGTGAATAGCATAATTTACGTTAAGTCATATCCATAAAATAAATTCTGCTACATCATGTAGTTTGACAGCTATTGTTAGTACTCCTGCATGAGAATTGTGTCTGAGATGACAGTGAGGGAAACAATTGATTTTGGAAGCAGAGTTCGTAAGCTTTGTTGCTTATCCAATCCTATGATTATCCACAGAATTGTAACTAACGCAATACCAGTACGCAGGCATTCGTACATACAATTTATATTGCATATATAATGGCTAAAATAACCAGGAAAGAAACTAGTCATATGCAGGTAAATGCAGTAAGGACAAACTATATGTAATAATTAGAAAGAAAAGAAACTAGTTGACAAAGAAAATAACAGACTTTCACAGGCCATTTCAGTTGAAGGGCAAAGCAAAAATATTCAAGTATACAACTTCCTATGTTACTGCTAATTGATTAAGGGGGATTCATCAAGCTTTGCAATTGACAAAAACTGGAATCAATAGCATGTGAACGACATTATTGTTGCAATCTCCAGACACTGGAATAGCAAAATCTGCAATGAAAGAGATCACGAAGGTAGGATTACAATATACACTACTAGTTTTGATCAATAACAACTCAAGCAAACTTTTAGCAGCTCAAAAAATCCCATTGATTACATTGCATAATGGTAGATAAAACCGATAGTGATCTCAAACTCGAATAACCATAAAGAAAATTAAGAAGAAAATGCTATAATTGAACATAATACATAGCTCTCCAATACTAAAGACCCATGAAACTAGTTAATGCCTCAAGTAGTGATCTCATGACTAATTTGCAGCATTATGTTGGTTATGTCACTGTCAAAAAAAAACATTGGTGCTCCGGGCTTAATGGTTCTATGAAGCTATGACTAAGTTAAAAGAGAAACCATTGGTGCTCCGGGCTTAATGGATGTAAAAACATAAATGCCTACCACTGACTAAACATTCAATAAAAAAGTGGAATAGGTGTGTAGTTAAGAGTCTTAATGTCTATTGGGAGAGAATCTACAAGGAGTACATTAAACTAATGGCTATGTACTTCAATTTTTTGTAAACCAGATTCTTTTGAGGTATATATTCAACGAAGTGGTTCCTATTTAAACTATACTAACTTCAATCAAGAGTACATTTGGATAGCCTATTCAAGAGAACAATACTATGATTGCTAGTCTTGATTCTTGTAAGTTAGGTTCAAAATCCTAAGTTTAAAGGATTATGTTATGGATATGAAAATGCTAAACTATTAAAAATAATCCCCTTTAGAACATTATAGCAGATTTGACCCTTCTATATATGACTCAGTTTAAGACTACTGCATTTGTATGTGTTTTAGGAGTTAGGACAAATGATTAGAAAAACTCATATGCCATGTAACTAAACACCTTTGTTGCTATATGAAAAAAAACGCTGCACCCAAAAGGTATCCTTCTAAATGTACTATGATATCCTACCCTCGGCAGTTCTAAAAAAACTTTAACTTACATAAGCCTGTATGACCTGCACATTCTTGAGATAACAGTGAGAGAAACCATCGACTTCTCGGTATGCTGTCAGGGAGTTGAAAGCAGAGCTGGTAAGCATTTCGTGCTTATTCGATGCCTATATGAAGGTAAATGTAGTAAAGACAAATTGGACTGCTAAACACTACCTTACATTTTACATCCAACTACCGAAACTAACTTGCTACAGACTTAATTGGGCCTTTAGCACACAGACCAACTTCCTTAAGAGTTGACCGTACCGTAGTATTATCATTATTCTATTTTGGTATAATTATTTACAGCTTGCTATAAGAGTAACAGTCTAACTAACTGAATATTAACATATTTACAAAATACTAACAGGATCGATACTAACAGACTGTAGCTGCAATGTGTGGAGACTGCAAAAACAGAAGATTGCAGTTACAATTACAATAGCTGCAATAGCTTCATCAAACAAACCCTCTTTACAAAGCCCATTAAGCATCACAGTATACATCCTAGCATCTAAATGATAGCCATTAATCAGAAGATCTTGATAAACTTGTTGCGCATCTTGAAGTCTTCCATTTTTGCATAGTCCATCAACAAGTATTGTGCATGTGAACATATCTGGTTCAATTCCCTGGTCTTTGATCTTCATCAATAATGCAATTGCCTTTTCAACCTGATGGTTTTTGAATAATGCATCGTCATGAAAGTGAAGGGCTTCTCTAACCTTACCATTAAGACATAGACCTTTAATGAGTGTGTTGATTGTTACGGTATCAGGATGAAAACCTAGTTTGATAATCTTAGCGAATACAGAAAATGACATTTTCAACGATTTCAAATCTTCTTCTTCTTCTTCAGACTTGCTGCCGGAGCTGATGCGTACCTTCTTCAGACATTACCAACCTAAATTTCTTATTTTGGGATTAGTCACTCGACTTTTTGAAATTTCATAAAATTAGACCAACAATATTTAAGAAAGAATAAATGTTTTACTCTATTCAAACGAAAAAAAACTTATGTTGTCGTGAACTTATGTCACTCGAATATATGTAAGGTATGAGATTCAAACCTCGACAACCACCAAAAATAAAAAATAAAAAACAAAAAAATATATATAAATGAAAAGAATTCAATTGAAGCTTGAAGCATTTGAATTGTTTAGAATTTTAGGCTTTTTTAGCATTTTCAATTATCTCATCCAAACACACTCTAAAAATATATCCATCAGATCTGGAGTATATCCATAAAAATATCTAAAGGGTTAAATATTTTTGGTCCATATAAAATAAAGACATTTCAAGTTTAGTCCCCTGATATCCCTCAAAAAAGAATTTAGTCCCTTGATAATTATATTCAATTTCAGCCCTATTTTGCTTTTTAGGGACTATTTTGAGGGACTAAAAAGATTAATTTCTCGTAAAAAGTTTTTATATTAGGTGCTAAAAATTATTTTATTTTTTTTGACAAAAGGTGCTAAAAATTATTATAAAACATTTAGGCCTAAAGATTTTGATTTTATAAGAATAAAAACATATTAAACTCAAATGTAAAATATATTGTGAAGTGAGAAAATAATGGGGGTTCAAAGTGAACCAATTTTATTAAATTTGAGAGACACAGTGACTTTAGCCTCCACCAACAAACGTGGGGTGTACCCTGGGGTGTGCCCTTGCCTCTTTTTTTTTTCTCTTTCTTTTTTCTATGACCTTTTTCTGGGGTCCGGATTATGTCAAGGATGGTGAAGGGGACAATGATTTTCTCCAGCACAGAAAAGGAATTAGGGGTCAAAGTGATTTTATTCCTTTTTCTGTTAAGGAAACGAACCTAAAGTCCATAATAAAAGTGGACCAATACTCTTAAAAAATATTAAATAAAAGTGGACTAATAAAATATTGTTTGGAATTTAAAAGGATAATTTCTTTTTTCACCTTCCTTATCTCTTACACGTCGTTCCAATTTTTCATTTTACTTCCGTTTGAATTACATAATATGAAGTATTTTTGTACTATTTTGTAGCAGATCATTGGTAAGGCTCAGGGAGGAAAAGATGTATAGGGTTCATGTTTTATTTGATTTGGATATTATGTTTGAAATTTGCTTTGTATGATTTGCGTATTGGTTAAAAAAAATTATTATTAATTATATTTTGCTTATAATTTGTTTTGATGCCCGCTGCAAGCATATCGGCATAAAAATGCATAAACAAAATGTGTTCTCTATCACGAATACTTTAGATATTTATGCTGGCAAATTTTGGATGATATGATTTAAACCTATGTTTTATGCTTTTATATTATAATCCAAAATGTGTCAACATATGAACTACACGTGTTTGCTAGAAAGTGGTCTGATGTGGGTTTGACACAATTCAAATCATACAATTTAACTTGTTAATATGATTATGGTTTTCGAACTATTTTGAAACAAAAATTAGAAGAACCAAGGTAATTTTTACGTGTCTACTGAGTTTTTAAGTGATTCAAATTATAATTTAAGATATTATAAAAATAGGGTTTTGTTAACCGATGCCTTGGAGCACTGGTTATGAAACTAAAATTAGAAAGTTATAATTTGCATTGAAAAGAGCAGCTTTTTAACTTTTAAAACATAGAATACACAATTTTCTAGGAATTATTTCCTTTTATAATTCCTTAACGAGTACCTCGGGGGCACCGGTTAACATTCCCTGTAACACCCTGTTTCCCAAAACAACGTAATAAAGATAATATAATCAGAGTTTTCAACAACAACGTAGTATTACATCTACTTTTCAAAATCTTTCTCAAATAGAAAATAAAACTATTTAATTCAACATAACATTCTTATGAAATTTGCAGCGGAATATTTATTTAAAAATCATAATCAACAGCTACATCAACGTCCTTGGCACAAAGGCCTCATCATACTAAAATTTATTTAATAATAAATAAATCTCCAACAACATGGTTCATCAATGATACATAAGGAAATGAAGAATGTAAACAGCAGAATCCTCATCCCGTTACATATCAGAGTCTAGGACACAAGAGCCAATAATCTAACTAGCCTTCATTACCTGCACTTGCCCACAAGACGGCAATTCCAACAGAAGGGGTGAGTTCACAAATCAAAGGTAATATATAAATATATGAATCATCAAAGTAAATTAAAAACAACAACAAATAATAACAACCAACAGCAACATCATCAACAACATCATCTCAACATTATAATTTTGATTCATCTTTGATTAACATCAACAACAACAACCCTTGTGGCGACATCTCACCAACAACAACTCCAACAAGACAACTCACACCTACAACAACTATGCAAGACCTCAACTACTAATGCAATGTGCATGTGGTACCATACTACGCGCGTTGAATGCTAAGCATTCCAGGGCGTAAGCCCCCAACAATTTGGATGGTTAAAGCATCCCAGGGCATAAGCCCCCAACAGGTGAATGACTAGCATTCCAGGGCATAAGCCCTCAACGGTTGAATGTATAAACATTCCAGGGCATAAGCCCCCAACGATGCAAATGAGTATGAATGACTCTATGGTGTATATCTGCATACAACCCAACAACATCTAATGGTGCATATCAGCATGCAACCAACAACAACTACTTAGGACATCAACTACTGTGTCTAACAACTAAGACACCCTCCCCAACTGGATAACACCATTCAACATCATCCAAAGCAACTCAAGTTTAGCAGAATATAATTATTTTCATGTAAACATACATTAATCCATCTTAACCATCTTCATATACAAGTTTTATCATCTAAACAATTTAAATTAAATCCAACAAACAAGTTAGGAAGCTTAGGTATGGCTTAGGAGCACTTGGAAAAATTACACAAAATGGTCGCACAGGACCCATCTCGCTTAAGCGAGCAGCTTCTCGCTTGAGCGAGTCAAATGACGAAAGTTTGGTTTTTCCTCGCTTGAGGCTCGCTTGCGGTTCGCTTAAGCGAACAGCCAATTTTCTAAAATCTGGGCAAAGTTTGGCGTCTCTCGCTTAAGCGACGGGAATTTCGCTTAAGCGACGCAAATGACGAAAGTTAGGTTCTAGCTCGCTTGGAGTTCGCTCATGGTTCGCTTGAGCGAGCGGGCAAAATTCTGAACTGGGCACAAAAAGGTGTCGCTCGCTTGAGCGACGACTGGCTCGCTTGAGCGTGAAGGTGGGAAAAACACAAGAAGGGGGGGGTTGAATTGTGTTTTCAAAAACGTTTCTTTCTTACGAAAAATAACACTGTTCTCAGGATACAGAGTCTGATGGAGTTTAGACTTTGATCAGAGTTCAGAGTCTTAGCAGCGGAATAAGGAACAGATGCAAGAAAGAAAGAAGACACAAGCAATTTTATACAGGTTCCTTCCACAAACCGGAAGTAGTCCTGTCCCCCTTGCACTTCCAAGGAGAGTTTCACTAAAATGTAATATCAAATTACAAGTTGCTCAAACACACAAGTAAGAGACTTCCTTTGCTCAATCACACAAGAATGAGACTTCAGATGCTCAAGCACACAAGCAAGAGACTTTAAAAACAATTACAGAGAATTGAAAAGAGTTTTGAATACTTGATATACTATCAGAGGTATTCACAATACAAAACGAAACAGAACAGACTCTGTTTTCTTAGATACTTAGAAATTCTAAAATGTGAGCTTTTGAAAGAATTATCTAAGTTGTTGATGAGCAGTGTTTGCGACTTGGAATATGAGAGAAGAACTCAATTCGCGTGTATGTATATATATTGTTCTATTTTTCTTCATGTCTTCATCTCTATTTATAGAGAATTTGAGAGACGTTGGAAAACTGCCAGCTCATCATTTTTTCTTTACCGAAGCTGATTTGACACCTTTGATCCTTTGCTTGATTTGAGGCTTGTATAATGAAATCAAATTCAAATCCATTCCATCAAATAAGGAAAAGTTTCTGCTACAGTTACTGTTATTCTTGTCGTGTATAGAAGACACTGTGCAGAGTTGGTGGTTGCAGGGACAAACGTAGGCATAGTGGTTGTACTTTTCGTACATTGCCTTTGTCAACGCTTCTTGGTGTCTGAAGAATCTTTGCTTCTGGATACCATTTGCTTCTGATGAGTCTGCCTCTGATGAACTTGCTTCTGATGACGTCATCTTCAGAAGCTCTTTCTTCAGACGCATTCTGACTCTGATTTTCCAGGAGCGCTTTCAGTCAGATGTTCTTCAAGCTTCAGTTTAAGATTTCCTTTGCTCTTTAATTTATTCAAACAGAACCTCTTGTAAATAAATCTTTGATTAATGGTCCTGTACACTTAAGTAAATATTTAGCATATCCAATTGATAATTTTTAATACCTTGTTATCATCAAAACTTAAGTGGTATACTTGTGAAACACCCTTTGTTCCAACAATCTCCCCCTTTTTGATGATGACAAACATAAGTATTTAAAAAGATCAATTGTTGTTAACTTAATTAACAAGTTGACTCTTAAGGATTCTGAGTTTTGTAAGCTCAGACTCCCCCTGAATCTGATATTCTTTAAGGTGAGTTTTGTAAGCTCCCCCTAAGTCCTATCCAGGTTAATTAAGTTCATTTTTAAGCTTAATACCAATATCATAGAATGTAGATGAAATTATGTTCTCTGAAATAAACTTTGTTAAGTTTTATTTCATTTTTGGGCTCAGCTTCTGTTAAATACTTTTCTATTACTCCCCCTTTTGTCATCTATTAAAAAGATAAAACAAACAGTAAAAAAAACATGTATAAAACAAAAGTGAAGAAATAGAAACTTTTATATAAAAGATGGTCAGAAAGGTACAGAGTATCAAAATACTGAAAGCAGGCAATTTAAACATATAACAAGAAAATAAGACAAGGTGTGCAGCTAAGGGTTTGGTTGGGGTTGATGCTGTTGCTGTTGCTGTTGGACAAGAGCCATCAGACGCTTGATGTCTTCAGACTGCTTACTAACAGTTTCTTCCAGAGCCAGCTGTCTCTGAAGAAGGTGATCTTCCCTAGCCTTAGCTTCTTCTTGTTGCTTCAGCACCTTTTGCTTCAGCATCTTGAAGACCTTGGTGTCTCTTGTTACATATTCAGATTCAGCATAGAACAGAGCATTAGCCAAAAACAGGGGCTTGTTCTGGAGTTGAGAAGAAGAGTGGGATTCTCGCAAACGTCGTGTCATGGCGCGAGCTTGAATATCACAACACTTCTGGGCAACACCGTCAAAGAAATTTAATGCTTTGTTCGTGAGATTACACCAGCTTTCTTGATACACGAATGGTAGAAATGGAGTGTTCCGAAGAAGCACCAAACTCTGCATCTCATCATTCAGAGCCACCAGACGTTCATCCAAGTATTCAGAATCCAAGATGTCTATGGGGGGTTGGTCAGACATATGGATTGGTGAGGAGGGTGAGGATTGGTCAGACTCAGTGGTATGGTTTTGTGGTGGTTCAGAATGTGAAGCAGACACAATGGGTTCAGATTCTGCCACTGGGACAGACTCTGTAGCCATAGTTTCCATTTCAGATTCTGGAATGGTTTCATTTGGGGGTTGGTTTACAGTGGTTTGTTGTTGTTGTTGGTATTCAGGAAGTTCTCCTGAATAATGTTTTTCAAGATTGGAGAGGTCATCCTGTTCTGAGGGTTTGTTTTGTGGTGAAGAGGGTGGTTGTTGTTGTTTGTTTGTTGATGGATTTTCAGTTACCACTTGCTCTTCAGCAGTAGCTGTTAAACCAGCAACTTGTGGACTGTCTGGGTTTGTGGTTGAGGAGGGTGGAATAGAAGCATCAGGAGCAAGCATATTTAGAGGTTTGATAACAGGTGGTTGGAAGGGATGATTGGCAGGTAGTTTATTACATATGCCTATCCTCCTTTCACCTAACTCACCTATTGTCTTATAAACATCATCTGACACTTCTTTGAAGGGTGTGGGTTTAGGAGAAGGTTTGGATTTTGTAGTGGTAGTTTTGGTTTTGAGGGTTCTTTTGGCCTTGGGTACAGGTATGGATATTTTGAATTTCTGACTTAGAGGTGCATCGTCTAAGTCAGAGTCTGTAGAAGATGAGTTGGAAGTAGAAGGTGGGGGAATTGGATTCTGAGTTACCTTAGATATCTCGGGAACGTCTGAGGCAGCAGCTTCTGATGTAATCCCAGTGACTGATCTTTCTGGGAGAGAAACACTTGTCTGGATTACTGGTGAAGGACCAGCAGCTCCTGAAGCAGTAGCTTCTGATGCAGTCCCTGTGACTGATCTCTCTGGGAGAGAAACACTGGTTCGCATTACTGGTGGAGGACCAGCAGCTACTGAAGCATTCTCTTGAGGGACAGCATCTGAGGTAACAGCTTCAGAAGTCCTTGAAGTTTCTTGCAGAACCTGCTGAGCTCCCTTCATAGCACTTTCTTCCAGCTTCTTGGCCAAATTTTGAGCCTCAATAACCTTCTCAATGAGGTGTTGATCTTCATCATAATCAATGCCTATAGCTTCTAGAGCCTTGTCTCTATCAATCCGGTATTGGGCTTCTAACCTCTTTTTCTCATTTTTGAGGTTCTGATAGTGCTCTTCAGTCCTCTTCTGCTGTTCAGGAGTGGGTTCAAACATGGACATCACAATCTCCCCAGTTGCTAGCCTCTTGAGTGGTCTGACAGTCTCAACAAAGCCAGCTTCTTTTTCCTCCTGGGCTCGTTGATACCTTTCCTCCATGTCTGCATCAGCCTTACCTCTTTTCCTCTTTGGAGTAGTTACAGTTCCAAAGGTAGTTGCTTGAGTGTTAGCAGCCTTCTGCTTTCTGGCCACTGCAACTTCAGATTTCCTCTGAGTCTCTCCAGACTCCTTAGCAAAAGCTGCTAGATAAGCAGATAAAGCTTCAGGATTGTTCTCTTTAAGAACAGAAGGAAAATTTCTGATGAATGGAAGAGGGGCTTCAGACTCCTTCAAATCCTTTGAATCAATGCGGATTGACGTAATGGCCTTCATGTTGTAGAGGGATGTGCCATTTATCATCCTTCCAGTAGAGACACCCAGCACTCTGTCTGACGCCAGATTGAACGTCTCCAGAGTTCTTAGTAGGCCTCCTTGGTAGAAGATTTCAGAGAGAAGTCTTCCACAAGGGATTTGTTTCCTTTTTCCTTTATAGGCTTCCTTGACAGCCCAGCATAAATGATGCATGATATATCTTGGAAGATTTATTGGCTGACATCCAGCCAAGAAATACAACACCAGTTTATGATCAGAGTTAGGTTGATCAGCACCTCCTCCCTTCTGGAAGAAGCACTCATTCATAATCTTCAGAAGCACCCTGTGCTCAATGTTCATTTCAACCAACCTGGTTGCAGGGTTTCCTTTCAGCAGCAGTCTTGTAAAACTGTCCAGCATAGCATCTTTACTGCTGACGTTCCATTGGAACCTTTTTTCCAAAGGCATCCTGCATGCCTGAGCAATCACCCCTTCAGTGATAGATACAGGGATACCCATCACAGCAGACTTGATTTCAAGGCCATGAAAAGGTTCAAGACCCATTTCTTTTCTTGTCTTTCCTCTCAGAGAAGGGTTTCTTGACACAGCTTCCCTTTCTTGAGCCTTGGCTGAATCAACATCAAAAACTTCAGCTCTAATCCAGAATTCCTTTACCAGATTCACATAAGTTGGACCGTTTAACATTTGAAAGTACCCATCCATCTTCTGAGCAGAGATAAACGCCTCCATATCAACCTTGTTTCTCTTCAAATAAGCGAAATCCACCGGTGATTCGATTTGAACAACCAACGAACCCATTGGAAGAGGAACAGTTACAGGTTTGATGATGATGTTTGATTTAGAACTTGAACCACTTGTAGACGAAGCCATTTGGAGAAGATGAAGTTTGGGGGTTTTGGGTTTCTAAGTTTGAGAGAAGAGAGAAAGTTGATTTTCAATTGAAACCGCTTAAGACTTAAAAGTGTAGGAAAGTGAGTGAGTAGTGTGTGTTTGGTATTTATAGTGATTTAAAAAAAAAAACTAACTCTTCACATTACAGAAGGAATAGCCAAACATGCGTATTTATGACTTGAGGGGCGCGAAAAATATTGAGAAGGAAAAACCATCATTGCCCTTAAAAAGCGTTGTTTCCCAATGCAGATAGACGTGTCAGAAGCCTACACAAAATAACTTTAACCTTTCCACTTCCCAGTACTTTCAGAGTCACAAAAAGATTCCTTACAGAGTCTGATAATTTTATCAGAGGCTGAGTCTTTTCAGATTCTCCTAGGAGAGTCTGAAACTTCTTCCGCGTCTGATAATTTTCAGAGTCTGATTTTTCATTCAGAGTCAAACATTACTCAGAGACAAAATGCATGTTCAAATTTTTCTTTATAAAATCGAATCTTTCAACGGTTAAGGGTTTTGTAAAGATATCAGCCCACTGATGATCAGTATCAATGAATTGAATATCTAATATTCCCTTTTGAACATAGTCTCTGATAAAATGATGTTTGATTTCAATGTGTTTGGCTCTTGAATGAAGAATAGGATTTTTAGATAGACAAATAGCAGCAGTATTGTCACAATAAATTGGGATACAGTTTTCAGTTATTTGGTAGTCTTCTAACTGATGTTTCATCCAAAGCAGTTGTGTGCAACAACTAGCAGCTGAGATGTATTCTGCTTCTGCTGTTGACAAAGCAATAGTTGCTTGTCTCTTACTGGCCCAGGATATCAGATTCTCACCAAGAAACTGACAGTTTCCACTGGTTGATTTTCTTTCAATCCTGTCACCGGCATAGTCAGCATCACAGAATCCAACTAGCTTATAATCTGAGGATTTCTTATAAAGAAGTCCAAGATTAGTTGTTCCTCTCAGATATCTAAAGATTCTTTTAACCGCAGTTAAATGTGATTCTCTAGGATCTGATTGAAATCTTGCACACAAGCAGACACTGAACAAAATATCAGGTCTAGATGCAGTGAGATACAACAGAGAACCAATCCTACCTCGATACAACTTTTGATCAACTTTGGTTCCTTGATCTTCTTTGTTCAGAGTGCAGGTAGGATGCATTGGAGTGTTCATTTCCTTGCAGTCTTCAATCTTAAACTTTTTCAGAAGCTCTTTGGTATACTTGGACTGATGAACATACACTCCTTCTTTGCATTGATTGATCTGAATTCCTAGAAAGAACTTCAGTTCTCCCATCATGCTCATTTCAAATTCTTCCTGCATCATCTTAGAAAATTCCTTGCAAAGAGATCTATTAGTTGAACCAAAAATAATATCATCAACATAAATTTGTACAATCAGAATGTCTTTCTCAAGTGTCTTCTTGAAGAGTGTTGTATCAACCTGTCCTCTTTTAAAATCATTTTTAAGCAAGAAATTACTCAGTCTGTCATACCAAGCTCTGGGAGCTTGTTTCAGACCATAGAGAGATTTCTTTAGCTTATAAACGTGGTCAGGATGTTTTAAATCCTCAAAACCAGGTGGTTGTTTTACAAACACTTCTTCAGATATGACTCCATTGAGAAATGCACTTTTAACGTCCATTTGATACAAGGTTATGTTGTGATTTACTGCGTAGGAAAGAAGTAACCTGATTGCTTCCAATCTTGCAACTGGAGCAAAAGTTTCAGTGTAATCAATGCCTTCTTGTTGACTGTATCCTTGAGCAACAAGTCTGGCTTTGTTTCTGATTACTTCTCCCTGTTCATCCAGCTTGTTCCTAAACACCCATTTAGTTCCAATAATGTTCTTGTGTTCAGGCTTAGATACAAGATCCCATACGTCATTTCTTTTAAATTGATTGAGCTCATCTTGCATTGCTAAGATCCATCCATCATCAGCTAGTGCTTCATCAACTGTTGTAGGTTCTATCATGGATAGCAGACCCAAGGCAGACTCTTCAGGTCTGAAATGAGATCTAGTTCTTCTGGGGCTTTCTTTGCTACCAATGATCTGATCCTCAGGATGAGAAGACTTGTATTTGAATGAATTTTTGGATTGGATAACTTGCTGTGAATCATCTTGATTTTCTTCAGAAGCTTCAGCAATTGGGACATCAGGAGCTGTCACAGCCTCTGAAGTTTCATGTGTCTCTGAAGTTTGATTAGGTTCTGAACAATCATCAGACTCTTCTGAACCTGCATTATTTTCACTTTGCTCTGGAATTTGACTTCCAGGCTCTTTGTCATCAAACTTGACATGTATAGACTCTTCGACACAGAGTGTTTCCAAGTTATACAGTCTGTATGCCTTAGATCTCTCAGAGTAACCTAGAAAGATTCCCTTTTGAGCTTTTGCATCAAATTTCTTCAGATAGACTTTATTGTTCAAAATGTAACAAGTACATCCAAACTGATGGAAATAAGAAATGTTGGGTTTCCTACCTTTAAAGAGTTCATATGCTGTTTTGTTCAGAATGGGTCTGATGTAGATCCGGTTCTGAACATAACATGCTGTGTTCACTGCTTCTGCCCAAAAGTGTTTTGCCAGATTGTTTTCATGAATCATGGTTCTTGCCATTTCTTGAAGAGTCCTATTCTTTCTTTCTACAACTCCATTTTGCTGTGGAGTTCTAGGAGAAGAGAATTCATGGACAATTCCAAATTTTTCACAAAATATTTCAAATGGCTCATTTTCAAATTCTCCCCCATGATCACTTCTGACTTTTAGAATTTTAAGTTCTTTTTCAGATTGAACTTGAATACAGAATTTTGTGAACACATCATATGAATCGTCTTTGGATTTGAGAAACTTAACCCAACTCCATCTACTGTAATCATCAACAATCACCAACCCATATTTACTTCCATATATGGATGCAGTACTGACTGGTCCAAATAAATCAATATGGAGTAGTTCTAAGGGTCTGGAGGTAGAAACAATGTCTTTAGATTTGAAAGAAGTTTTAACAATTTTTCCCTTCTGACATGCACCACAAAGTGCATCTGAGTGATAATCAATGTCTGGTAGCCCTTTGATAAGTTGTAACTTGCTAAGCTTGGAGATTAATCTCCAATTAGCATGTCCCAACCTTCTGTGCCACAGCCATTTCTTATCACTCACTGACAGGAGGCAGAATACCTTCTGATCAGTCAGTTCTGAAAAATTTATCTTATAGACATTGTTCTTTCTTTTTCCCTTAAACACTACAGATTGGTCATCAGTGTTGATTACTGTGCAGTTGTTCTTATTAAACAAGACGTCATAACCATTATCACAAATTTGACTTATGCTAAGTAGGTTATGCCTTAGTCCATCTACAAACCACACATTATTAATTGAGACTGAGGAATTACCAATTGTTCCAGTACCAATGATTTTGCCAGTTTGGTTTCCTCCAAATCCCACAGTTCCTCCCTCTTTCATGGTCAGGGTTAGGAACATAGACTTTTCTCCCGTCATATGTCGCGAGCAGCCACTGTCCAGATACCAGGACTTCTGCTTTGTATTTCCTTTTAGACATATCTGCAGCATCAACAATTTGTGTCTTAGGTACCCATACTTTCATGGGTCCTTTTGGGTTAGTCCTAGAAGTTCTGAATCTCTTTTGTGTACTCTGTCTGAATTTTTCTTTGTCAGTCTTCTTCCAGACTTTGGGTTCAGAACCTTTAGTCTTAGAATGTGACTTAGTAAAAATAGCTTCTTTTCTCTGAAATCTAGGCTTTTGAGTTTCAGACTCTGTTTTCTTCAGAACCTGTTTGATGGGTTCTGATCTTTTCAGAATCTGTAACGCTAGAGCTTTTGATTTAGAGTCATTCGTGACCTTTGTCTTATGATTCTTAGGTTTTGACTTAGTCAATTCCTCTGAATTTGAAGACTTAGATTTTGAATGAGAAGCCTTTTCAGATTCAGATACAAAATGAGTTTTCAGACCTTCTTTGATGTTATCAGAACAAGGTTTCAGAATTACTTCACTAGAGTTTCCTCCTGTGAAACCAATTCCCTTTTTGTTGTTCTGATTTATGCTATAAATCATGGATGCAACTTTGGTTCTATCAATTCCTGTGTTAATAAACTCCTAAAGAGCAGCATCCTGCTCAGTCATGGTTTTATTATCACCCTTCTTAGTCATTGTTTTCAAGTCATAATTTTCTTGTTTTAAAGCTTCCATTTCCGTCTTAGTTGATTCATGGAGTTTCAGCAGCTTATTGTATCGTTGCTTGACTCTCCTCAACTCAGTGGATTGGTTTTCATAATGACAAAGAAGTTCTTTGAGAGAATCAATTAGTTCAGATCTGGTGAGTTTAGAATATACCTCAGTTTCAGTTTCAGAATCTGTACTTGACTCAGCATCAGATGATTCTTCTTTGTTATTAGCAGTAGCTACTAAAGCCAGAGCTATTTTAGCTTCATCTTCAGCATCATCTTTGTCAGACTCAGACTCATTATCCAGATCTTCCCAAGTTGCCATCAAGCTCTTCTTGAATTGCTTCTTGAACTTGTTAGACTTGAAGAACGCTTTCTTAGATTTTTCTTTGGATTTCTCTTTCTGCAAGTCTGGACATTCAGCAATGAAGTGTCCAACCTTTTTACAGTTGAAGCAACCTTTCTGATCTTCCTTTCTTGAACTTTTGTGATTACTACCTCTGTTCATAAACTTCTTGTTCTTCTTAGCAAGGTATTGTAATCTGTTGGTGAGCATAGCCATCTCTTGAACAATCTCAGAGTCTTCATCAGAATCTTCAGATGTAGATTCTTCTTCAGACTCCAAAGCCTTCAGAGCCTTACTTGACTTGCCTCTGGACTTTAGTGCGATGGACTTGGACTTCTTGACAGGTTCTTGCTCATTAAGACCTATTTCATGACATTTCAAGGAGCTTATGAGATCCTCAACACTCAAAGTGTTCAAATCTTTAGCTTCCTCAATGGCTATCACTTTTGGTCTCCACTTTGCAGGTAAACTTCTCAGAATCTTGTTCACATGATCAGACGTTACGTAGCTTTTCTTCAGAATCTGAAGTCCAGAAACAAGAGTCTGAAACCTTGAGTACATGGTCTCAATGTTTTCATCCTCCTTCATTCTGAACAACTCATACTGATGAACAAGCATAGTAGCCTTGGCCTCTCTGACTTTCTTGTTACCCTCATAAAGTGAGCACAATGAGGTGAACATAGCCTTTGCTGTTGATTTGTCACTCATCTTTAAGTACTCTTTATGAGGCAAGGAAGCCACAAGAATGCCTCTGATCGTATGATGTTTCTTATAAAGCTTTTTCTGCTCAGGAGTGTGAGCTTTCCTATCAAGAGCAGCACCTTCTTCATCTAACCTTAGATCACCAACACCATCTTCAAGAACATCCCACAACTCTTCATCCATTCCCATGATGTGACTGTACATCTTGGTCTTCCACCAAGAGAACATTTCAGGATCACCATTGAACATAGGTGGTTTGTTGTGATTAGAAGATTTTTCACTTTTGTTGATGTTGCTGTAGTCATAATGCACAGCAGCTCCAGAACCAACACCAGAACCAGATGCAGATGCAGAAGCTTCATCCCCAGACATGTTTTTCACCGATCGTTTACTGTAACACGGTTAAGTGCTAACTACAGAGCCGAAGCTCTGATACCAACTGAAGGTGGGAAAAACACAAGAAGGGGGGGTTGAATTGTGTTTTCAAAAACGTTTCTTTCTTACGAAAAATAACACTGTTCTCAGGATACAGAGTCTGATGGAGTTCAGACTTTGATCAGAGTTCAGAGTCTTAGCAGCGGAATAAGGAACAGATGCAAGAAAGAAAGAAGACACAAGCAATTTTATACAGGTTCCTTCCACAAACCGGAAGTAGTCCTGTCCCCCTTGCACTTCCAAGGAGAGTTTCACTAAAATGTAATATCAAATTACAAGTTGCTCAAACACACAAGTAAGAGACTTCCTTTGCTCAATCACACAAGAATGAGACTTCAGATGCTCAAGCACACAAGCAAGAGACTTTAAAAAAAAATACAGAGAATTGAAAAGAGTTTTGAATACTTGATATACTATCAGAGGTATTCACAATACAAAACGAAACAGAACAGACTCTGTTTTCTTAGATACTTAGAAATTCTAAAATGTGAGCTTTTGAAAGAATTATCTAAGTTGTTGATGAGCAGTGTTTGCGACTTGGAATATGAGAGAAGAACTCAATTCGCGTGTATGTATATATATTGTTCTATTTTTCTTCATGTCTTCATCTCTATTTATAGAGAATTTGAGAGACGTTGGAAAACTGCCAGCTCATCATTTTTTCTTTACCGAAGCTGATTTGACACCTTTGATCCTTTGCTTGATTTGAGGCTTGTATAATAAAATCAAATTCAAATCCATTCCATCAAATAAGGAAAAGTTTCTGCTACAGTTACTGTTATTCTTGTCGTGTATAGAAGACACTGTGCAGAGTTGGTGGTTGCAGGGACAAACGTAGGCATAGTGGTTGTACTTTTCGTACATTGCCTTTGTCAACGCTTCTTGGTGTCTGAAGAATCTTTGCTTCTGGATACCATTTGCTTCTGATGAGTCTGCCTCTGATGAACTTGCTTCTGATGACGTCATCTTCAGAAGCTCTTTCTTCAGACGCATTCTGACTCTGATTTTCCAGGAGCGCTTTCAGTCAGATGTTCTTCAAGCTTCAGTTTAAGATTTCCTTTGCTCTTTAATTTATTCAAACAGAACCTCTTGTAAATAAATCTTTGATTAATGGTCCTGTACACTTGAGTAAATATTTAGCATATCCAATTGATAATTTTTAATACCTTGTTATCATCAAAACTTAAGTGGTATACTTGTGAAACACCCTTTGTTCCAACAGAGCGAGCGTTCATCTGGGCAGAATTTCAACTACGATTTTCTAAGCCCTAAATCATCCAAAAACCCAATTTTGATCCCCCAATCACCCAAAATGAATTAGAACAATGGTTATGGGTTCACCACACATCAAAACAACAGAAACATCTCATAGAAACATCATCAATCATACATAATTCATCAACAATGGCATTTTTATAATTCTTTAACCTAATCCAACAAACCACCATTTTCAATCCATTTCATGAAATCATATACATATACATTAGCAATTGAAAAGTACACCCACCCTTACCTTAATTCAGCAAATTCCTACAGCAATTGGATGGATTCCCTCTTCCTAGTTCTTCCCTTGGCTTCTTCTCTCTTTCTCCCAAAAAGCTTACTTTTCTTGTTTTACTGATACGTACAAAAATGTTTCTTTTTGTCTGACTTCTTCCTATTTCCTTACCAACCAAAACATAACCTCTCTCTTTACTCTTAACTCCCTCACTAATTTCTATTAATTTCTCCTTAACCCCTCCTTAACTCTATTAACTCTAAATAAATCCCCTTTTTCTAAAATAAATATTATTTCTTCTATTTTCATAAAACAATGCAAATAATCACCAATTTTCATATAAATGAATATAAATCAAATAACACACCACATATCACATAATTATTTATAAATTCAAATAAATTATGCAAAACAACTAAAAATAACAAATTAGAAATTAGGGCGTTACATTCCCCATAAAAATATTTTAAATTACATAATTTAAATATTGGTAAAATGACAAATATGAAAGACGCGCGACAGCGCGAGAGGTTAGAAGAGTAGAAAAAGTAAGGCTAAATTATACTAAGGGTTCTTTAAGTTTGAGGTTTGTAATAAATTGGTCCTTTTAAGTTATTTTGATCACACATAAGTACTTTAAGTTTGAAGTTTGTAACAGATTGGTCCTTTAAGTTCTTTTGGTCTCACATAAGTCCTTTAAGTTCGTAACGTTTTTAATTTAGTCCTTCTATTAACCAAATCGATGATGTGGCAGAAACATTAAATTGAAAACGTTTACAAGCATAAAGAACTTATGTGTGACTAAAATAACTTAAAGGACCAATCTGTTATGAGACTTAAACTTAAAAGACTTATGTGTGATTAAAATAACTTAAATGACCAATATGTTACAAACCTCAAACTTAAAGGATCTATAGTGTAATTTAACCGAGTAATTTACATTTGAAAAAATAGGCAAAGGCTCCAAAAGCCGGTTTACATTATTGACAGAAACAATTTTTTAACAATAAATTAGTCAAAATATATAGGTTCCAAAATTCCAAAGAAAAGAGATTTTATTTTTATTTTTTTTACATGTTGGGTCCAAGTGTCCAAATGACCATTTGCACATTTTCACCTAAACAAGGGAAAAATACAAAAGTAAGATAAAAAAGCTAACAAACAAATGATGTTAATTTAACAAAGCTATGTTAAAATTGAATAATTAGAGTAGTACACATCTTAGTGTGTGTATTTGGTATCACAATATATTTGATATAATCACGATGGATAATCGTGTAAAAGCTTTATTACGCAACCTTTACAAAATTACGGTAGTTCATCGTAATTTTAACCCAATTATAAATTACCAGTGTCTACTTAACGTTGATGTCGTCGTAAAAGATACTCAAAAGCACTAACACCACGTTTCAGAGGCTGATACTGTCGACTTAACCTACGATGCACCATATATAGCTTTAGACCAACAAGGTATGGTTGACACTAAACATAGCGTTAGGTTGGTCTAGAACATTAAGACAATATTCAAATTCTTAACTCCATTAATGTTCTTACAAAAACACCATTTTCATCAAGGTTACAATGGAATACTGGAGTACAATGGAATGATAATTTTAATTCTTTTTTCAACAAGGTAAACTTGAAAAAACAATAACACTTAGTAACAAATTTAATCTTATCACTATATTTTAGTTTTATTTAGTTAACGTAATTTTTCAATTTAATTAATATATTTAGCTAACAATTATTAATAAATAATTAATCCACAACTGGTGTCCATTAGTAAACCACTTTTGAAATTGGAATAATCAGCATCACCATCCTAGCTGTATCTTCCTCTATCAATGGCCTCAATCACTTTGTTTTGCAAGTTACATTTGTATCTTTAACTGTTAACCAGCTTAGGTGTTGACTTCCACTCAACCAATAAACCAAAGAGAAAAAGTATGACATCTTGATTGAAAAAGTGTATGGTCGCTTGCCATTGTCATTGTTCCTTTGAAATGCCAAGGCAAACATCACCATGGTTGATCAAATTCTTTCAGCTTAATCAAAACAAAAGGATGTTTTAGAATTTATAATGACAATAATCACTTGAAAACTCAAAACACTTAAGTGGAAATTTCGGGTTTGAATCTGGGTTTCGACGTCCAATATAATTATTTTGACATTTTTTAATTGAGTTAAGACTGATGGACATATTCTAACACGTATTATTAATGAAATCCAATAAACATGTTTTTCTTAAAAAAATATAAAATTAACCGTAGTCAATAAGAAAGGATAAAATAATCTATAAATATCCAAATTCTTTTTTCTTTTACAAAATATCCAAATTCTTTTATGATTTAAATATGGTATGTATCCTCTAAGATTATGGAGGTAAGTTCTTGTATTTGACACAATTGTAAAGTGATTTACAAGTTTTTTCTTAAATTGACATATAATAAAATACCAAGAGGTAACAAATTCTTTTATTTTAACAATTTAATATCAATTTAAACCTTATAATTCATCACTTATTATCATTTCAGTCTCTAATATTACAATTAAATTAAATCCCTAACTTTCCAAATGATTAATGTGAATATAATTTGAAAGAGTCAGACACCTTTTTAAAATATTAATAATTTCAGAAATATGAATAACCCAATAAAATGACGACAAATTTAATTTTGTACTGTGCTTTTTTTATTTTTTGAAGGATTGTTCTGTGCTTATTCTTTAGAACTAAGTAGCCAATGTTTTTTAGGCAATGGGTGCATTCAATTAGTAAAACGAAGTTAATCAAATCTGTCATAATCAATCAATTTTAAACCATCAGACACATTGAATGAATGTGGATTTTAGAAGCTAAAACCATTCCATTAATTTCAATTTCAACTAATAAAACTGATTATCATAATTAAAGCGTGATACATATGCTAAAACTTTTCTCAGCTAATGGACGATGATTGTGAAATTTTCTTGTACGAATTGCTGAATTTTCTGCTTTCCACTTGATTTGTTCTTTGTCATTTCCTCTGCGTTCTAGGAATTCTTACATATATGAATATGATATTATATCAAACTATGCAAAGTTAGTCTAATATAGGTTTAATGACATTTGATAACCTATGGCTGGTAGTGATTTGGTGACACCAGAGAGTTGACATCACTAGGTACATCTTTTTCTTATATAGTAGTAGGAAAAAGTAATTACTCTAACTTCTAAGTACCCTATTATTAGGGTTTAGGGTGGCAAAACAAGTCAATCCATTTAGTATTTGTTTGCTTCTATGTTTGCAAAGCACGGCAACTCACCACGTTAATTCAGAAGCTTCAAATGCTAGCTTTTAGAAATCACCACAATTTTGTTTTGGGAATTCCACAAATGTATGTTTGTGTTTGCAAATTCCAAACCAAACATTCACTTAATTCATTTCAAGTGAGATGAGATGAGATATTGAATTTCACCTCTTAAATTGGTCCATCTCTTGTAACCACTGATGAGTCGTAGTATTGAACCAGGTTAGTTGACATGTGAGATCAATCGAAAAAATAAATACACTTTTTTATTTCAATTGTTTTTACCATGTAATTTTTTCTATTAATCAATTTTCTACTTAGTAAACTTAGGGTTTGATCGGTTGTGTAATGATTGTCGAGTGAAGTGAAAAAGATAACTTAGAGAGCAAGTTATCTATGTAGAAAGTTAGTTAGGGAGTTAGTTACTCAAAATCACTATAAATAAGCTACACCTATGTACTATTTCATATCTTTTATTCAATTGTTACTTTGTGATGACTCCTAGAGAGAATTACACAATCTATCTTTCCATTGCATTTAACCTTGAACCATGGAATCCTTCGATTCATAAAATGGTATCAGAGCGCTATGGAGATAGCGATTTTGATCCAGTTTCTGATGAAGATGATGATTCCGATGGTGATGAAGAAGAAGATCTTGAAGGTTCCGCATCAGCAACCTCGTGTTCTTCAGCTTCACAAGTTTCAATCGTTTTCGGCAGTTTCGGCGATTCAGTTTCCACCACTGCTCATTCACCATGGGTTGCTCCAACCGTTGATGAATTCACCATCAAGATCGGTGCATTTCCTTGTTCTCTGATTGATTCACGTTGCAGCAATCGCAAATCTGCCATTGATGCTTCGGGAGAAGACCAGAAAACACAAATTCTTGATTCGGAGTTGATCGTCTCTGCCAAATCAACGAATTCTACACATCGCGAATCTGAGTTCAATGTTTCTGAAGCCGCCGCCAAGAACTCAAAGCATCTCATCATCAATACAGTTTTCTCATGCTTTGGACCTGTTTACGACTTTTGCTGCTTCGCCGGAAAACGGGAACCAATAGCTTCTGCCGTCAACAACAAGATTAGGATTTTTCAGTTACATGACGAAATTATCGTCGATTTCGATCCCAGCAGAGGAACTTCTTCACACTCGTTGTTCTCTATTTTCACTGTTCTCCGACAAATCTAATTTCGTTTATGGTGGATACCTTGGGATCGAGGCAAACATAATTTGATTTCGGTGAAACTTTCTTTTCACAATCTGTTTCCAAACTACATCTCTAGCTTGAATCTCAATGGAACACACAATTTCAACACAGCAAACACAGTTTCTACTCAAAAAGCACTTGCAGATTCGATTGAGATCGATCAAGAATTGGAAGCATACGAAGACAAATTCGAGAGTACATCGACAACGAAAATTGATTTTGCGACGAATTCGCGTTTCTCTTGCAGAAGAGTGCTTTCAACAGTCCGTTGGGAAAAAAGTAGTTTTGGTTCGTACGCGTTCTTTGTCCAGTTCGCATAATCCATTGCATAATCATTATTTAGAAAAGTTGTTTTTTGACAAAGTGTGTTTGTAGAAAGTTGTTTTGATTGAAGAAACGCGTTTGTAAACAATTACTTTTTTGATTGAAGAGTGCTTTTCATTTGTGTCATTTACTAGTTTTAACCCCCATTTTACTTAGTTACTTCAGTATGAATAATCATTGTAATTTCACTGTATTTCAAACTCAAATTGGTGAATTTTCCCCACTGAGTTTGAGGGGGACTATTAGAGTAAAGTGAAGAAGATGACTTGGAGAGCAAGTTATCTATGTAGAAAGTTAGTTAGGGAGTTAGTTACTCCAAATCACTATAAATAAGTTACATCTATGTACTATTTCATATTTTTTATTCAATTGTTACTTTGTGATGACTCCTAGAGAGAATTACACAATCTATCTTTTCATTGCATTTGACCTTGAACCATGGAATCCTTTGATTCATAATAGTTATGTTATTTTTCTTTTTATTTTTTACAAAAAATTAACACCTCTAAAAATCAATATGTTTCATTTTTTTTTTTTGAGAAAATGTTTCATTTGTTTATATATATTTTTTATATTTTCGACGGGTCAATCCGCTAAAACGTCAACTCAATAAATACGACATAAATCTTGATACACCTATCTAAATTGATTTGTCATGAGTTGATTGTGAGGCAGATAATAACTTGTTCATGTAGCCATAAATTATTTACAATTCTTCAAAGGTAACATATGCAAAAAAAATAAAAAATTACGAACTGGCAATTTTTTTTTATTTTAAATAAACGAACGTACAATTATCTTTACTTCAAATGATACATATATTAATAATCCTTACTTACATACAACTACGTACCCTCTTTTATATAAAAAAAAATAGAGGGGTGCGTCATTTAAATGGGAATGGAACTTCCCTAATGTAATTTTTTTTAATAACCATCTAGGCTTGTGAGAAGTGGATTCACCACCCATTTTTATCTCTCCTCACCATTGAGGTCATTACAACATGCCTCATGAGAGGTCAATGCAAATAAAGTGAAAGAATGTGTCATCAAAACATGCTTCGTGAGAGGTCAATGCAATTTTTCTAATTATTTTAAGTTATAACACCTACTTTAACAAGAATTTGTTATGTATTCGTGTCATACAAAGCGTGGGTGTGTGCACAATAATATATTAGGGTAATTAGCACAGTATAATTAATTGAATTTTTTATTCTTCCTATTCTGTTAACTGCTCACCTTGATCAAACCATGAAAAGTAAGTAGGGATGACAAATATTTGAAAAAAAAAAAACATAAATTACAGATTTTTTGTTGTCAAATAATCTGGTGATAAAAATAAACGTGCATTTAATGTGTACGTCTCATATCTATATTCCAAAAATACTCGCCAATAAAGTATTTCATGGATTTTGCAATATTTGAGGGTATATGTCGATATCCATGAATACCATGATTTTTATAGTTCTGTTTGTTTGTAAATGTACAATTACTTCCTTCTCTTACACAACAAAAGATTATACGCATCAAAATATTAACATCATATTCTTTAAGTACGGACGCATATGTAAGTGAGATTGTGCGCCTATACACCTTGATCTTTTAAAAAGTATGCTATATTTATTGCATTTTGACCACCCTAAAAAAATTTGCACCCTGGCCCTAGAGACCTCGCTATCATCTCATATTCATTTCTCACATTTTTCTTCTCTCAACAAACTCTAATCTCCACAATTATCATCCGACCAAATGGTTAATCTCCAAAAAATTTGAGGTATTATTTCGTCGAAACATTCAAGACCAGCTGAAAATATTTTGGACTTGCATCTATGATTGGTATGATTAAAAATTTAGTATTCAATTCATCAAGGACGAGGTTTGACCAAAAATCAATTCTTGAAGCGGTAAAACGTTGTCTAGGGCTGCTGATACGAAAGTTCTCATCAAATTCTTGTTTTAATCCATGCCAATTGATATGATGAGAACTTTCTTAATCCCTTAATCATTTAGGGTGACTTTTAAAGATGATGAACTCATTTTAATTGGGTTCAAAAAGAGGTAACAATCACGATATTCGCTAGTTATCATGAGACAAGCTCTCGGTATCAAAGGATCACAAATGCATGGGATTTAGAAATTTATATGCTTTAAATCTAGTTATGTTAGCCAAGAAAAATTGGAAAATTATTACCAATCCTAATTCATTAGTCGCTCAAGTGCTCAAAGCCAAATATTTTTCTTATAGTAATTTCCTTAAAGTGAGAATTTGGTAATAACTTGAATTTTACTTGGAGAAGCATATGCACATCACGTGTTTTGTTGAAAGGCTAAAGTGGAATATTGGAGATAGTACTTCATAAATCATGAACTTATGGTGAGAATGCATGACATCTCTTCGCTACATGTTCTGTTGTTATAGAAACTTGAACAAATTATGGGACATGTCTACCACACCACATATTTTACATGTTGTTGGAATTGTCAAATTATTTTTTGGCAAAAACATGCCTCAAGAGAGACATGGTATGTGGTGTGCAACTTTATGAAGTTTATGGAAAGGTCTAAATAAGAAATTGTGGGTTAAGTGGATGAAATTGTGTTCTCAATCAATGACAATGAACAAATTTACATCAAAAATCGAAAGATGGAGCATGCACTCGACCGAATATAGTCAAATGAAAGAAGCCTCCCTTCCTTATGCAGAAACGTAATGTGGATGCAACTGTTATGCGTAATACATTTGATATCGGTATGTGTGTTAGAGATCTGGAGAGAAATTTTATCAAAACAAACGAGGGATGCTATATCAAGCGAATGAAAATTTCCCGAAAACCACAAAGGTGTATTTTAGCACAAGTTTGTTCACACTTTAATTCTTGATTTTGTGGCATTCATACAAGTAGTGGAACATGTGTAGCAATTAACACTTCTCGGAATAATTTACATCTTAATTTACATCTTAAGTAATATATTTAAGTTTGATGAAAAAAGTGTTGGTTGACAATTTACATCTTAATTTATCTCCTTACAATTTTATCATTAAAGATTATTTTTTTCATCTATCCCAATTATGTTTAAACTCTTCGGTTGAGTTCTCTAGAAGTTAAGCTAATATAATAGCCCATAAATTTGCTAGAACCAAACATTGAAGATTCTCAATCTTAATTATAAACATCAAAAACCTAATTAATCTGAAAAACTGAAGCAAATTAAGGTAACACTTTGGTTGAGTTCTTTAGAAGATATTCTAATATGATAGCCTATAAATTAGCTAGAACCAAACATTAAAGAATCTCACTTTTTATAAACACAAAAAACATATTTAATTTAAAAAAACAAAAGAAGATTAGGATGGTAATTAAAAAAGAAAATTATAGAAAGTGGGGTTAGTTACTGTTAAAGATGGGTCCCACATGACACCCTTCTCTGCCGCCTTAATTAGAGCCTTCATTTTCTTCCCTTTTCACTTCTTCCCATTTTCCTTCTCCAATTCCTCTCTTTTTCTTTTCTCCGGCGACCTTCGCCGGAATCTCATCAGAAAACTCACCGGAAAATCATATCTCCATTAATATCACACTTAACTTCCAAAATTCACCATTTTCAACATTGCTACTTCAACTTCTTCAAGTAACACAATCCAAAAAAAACCCTTTTGGAGATTTTTCTGAATTCTTATTCACTTCATCAATGCCATTGAAAAGTGATTAATCTTTGACCCTTTTGAGAGAATTTCAAATTTTCAAATTCAAAATCATAACTTTCCTTCTGGGGGGTCTTCATTCTCCAATCTTCTTATATGGATGCAACTTAAATGTAATTATGGTTATCTTTGAATTCTGTTTTTGGAATGTTGTTTTTGAATATTTGTCATATATGATTTGTCAAAATGATAACAACCTCTTTTAGCTAAGAATTCTGAAAATTTAATGATGTTTTGAATTTTGTTTGATAACAACCTCTTTTAGCTAAGAATTCTGAAAATTTAATGATGTTTTGATTTTTGTTGTTTTTGAATTTTTGTTATATGTGGATGTCAAAATGATAACAATAACAATCTCTAAGTGCTAAGAAAT
This sequence comes from Medicago lupulina, assembly GCA_958299785.1. Classification (NCBI taxonomy): domain Eukaryota; kingdom Viridiplantae; phylum Streptophyta; class Magnoliopsida; order Fabales; family Fabaceae; genus Medicago; species Medicago lupulina. Next base: position 6,587,881 of record OY283145.1, read on the forward strand.
CCGAAAATTCAATGATGTTTTGATATTTTGATGTTTTTAAGGTTATCATTGATTATACTACTATATGAATTTAGTGAATTTAATGTATTTACTCAAAACATTGCCTTGTCTGGTGGGGTGGAATTTGACCACCTTATTTTTTGGCTTGAAATTTATTATTTTTGTGAAGTCAATGGTTTTTCATTTGATTGGCATTTATTTCATGGTTGAAAAATCCTAACTTCAAGCATCATCAACATTTGTCTAGATTTTTTTGTGAATATATTAAGCATCACAAAATTCCAAGTCCTTTGTTTTTTATATCTTTATATCTATATTCAATTTATTATTTATTGTATTTTTTTATTTTTTTTGTATTTTTTAAGGCTTTGATTGTTGAAGATTGAAGAAGAGTGAAGCTCAAGCAAGTAATTGGAATGTGCGAAAAAATCGAAGTTAAAAAGGATCAATGATGTTGTTGAGGTTATCAAAAGTATCTGATGGAAAAAGTGATCATTGTGATAGTGAGGAAATGGAGATGGGATTCAATGTTTTGAGTGGTGATGAAGTTGTGAAATCTAAGAGGTTTGTCGTAAAGCCAAGGATCAAAGTATGGATGGCACGCGCTATTACTACTGTGATTCTTTGGACTAGTGTTGTTCAGTTGATTGCAATTGGTGAGTTTTGGGGTCCAAAGTTGTTGAAGGGTATGCCTTATTGTTTCAGTCACCAAGATGCATCTTCATCTGTAGTTGTAGCAAAGGCTAGTGTTTCGGCTAAGGTTGCACTTCCACCAAAAAGTAAGTTTTTTGTTGTTTATATGATAGTTGAAGTAATTGTTGATTGTCTGTGAACTTTAAGAACTTCGAAGCACAAACACTGACACATAGAAATCAATATCGGTAATAAGTTAATAAAATGGAAGCGATTGAATGCGACTGTGTGTCAGTGTCAGACACTATCAAGGCTACATTGTTTGAGTTTTTCTCATTACAAAAAGTCGTAATGAGATTATCATTGATTATGTTTGAGCCATATATCGTGGTCACAGTCGGTCGTGATCCATGATATTGCAGAAAATTCTTCTCATTACAGAAAGTCCTAATTAGATTCTGCCTTTATATTATGGTTGGAGTCGGGTGTGATCCATGATAGTGCAGTAAATTGTTGTCAAATAGGGCTTACAATAGCAATCACATTGTGATTGAAGAGACGTCAAACTCGATAATGTCGCTGTCTAAATCACAGTTGCAGACCTTTTTTTTTTTTAAATAAAAAATAAAAAACTCTATATATTTACTAAAAAGCTTGTTTCTTCTTATGATAAGAATAAGAATCTTATGGATATTAACTGAATTTGATAATTCTTTTCATCAGGGATTTATAAGAATAATGGTTATCTTATGGTTTCTTGCAATGGAGGACTCAATCAAATGAGAGCAGCAGTGAGTTCCAAGTACTTAGCATTAGTTACCTTTGTTGCAATCATTAAAATGATACGAGTACACTAAGTTTGATTCTGTTTTTCTCAAAATTTGGAATTCTCTTCTGCAGATATGCGACATGGTTGCTATTGCAAGACATTTAAATGTCACTCTCATAGTTCCAGAGCTTGATAAATCGTCTTTCTGGGCTGATCCAAGGTTTGCACATTGTTATTGTTTGCATCATGAATAATTTTAGTTGAGAAAACATCTCCATTTGTGATTATCTACCTGATTTCTTAATTGAAATGTCCTCTTTTTGTTACCTTAATTGTTGCAGTGAGTTCCAAGACATATTTGATGTAGATAATTTCATTGCATCTTTGAGAGATGAAGTTAGAATATTAAAGCAACTACCACCTAGGCTCAAGAAAAGAGTTGAATTAGGATTGTCTTACTCATTGCCCCCGATTAGTTGGTCGGATATTTCGTACTACGAAAAACAGGTCTTCAAATTAATAGTTTCTTTCATTTATCAGTATTTTTTTCTTGAGATACTTCAGTGCAACTAATTCTCTTACGTTTCTCGCAGATTCTTCCTCTCATACGGAAACACAAGGTTGTGCACCTAAATAAGACCGATGCTCGACTTGCTAACAATGGATTACCTATTGAGATTCAAAAGTTGAGATGCCGAGTAAATTTTAATGCATTGAGGTTTACTTCTCAGATAGAACAACTTGGTAGGAAGATAGTGAGGATTTTGAGAGAGAGAGGACCTTTCCTAGTACTTCATCTTAGATATGAAATGGACATGTTGGCTTTCTCTGGCTGCACTCATGGATGTGATAGCAGTGAGGTTGATGAACTCACAAGAATGAGGTAATGAACTAAATCTTATGTTTATGTATTACAACATCTATTTTTGCTTACTCTTTGAATGTGATTTTGAAAAATTGTATTTCTTAGATATGCTTATCCTTGGTGGAAGGAAAAAGTCATAAATTCCGAACTTAAGAGGAAAGACGGTTTATGTCCGTTAACACCTGAGGAAACTGCTCTAATACTTAAAGCACTGGACATAGATCAAAATATTCAAATTTATATTGCTGCTGGAGAAATATTCGGTGGAAAGAGAAGAATGGCACGTTTACGAGCTACTTATCCTAACTTGGTCGGTACAAAGAAGCAAAATCATATGTGTCTGTCTATTTATCTATTTGTGCGTGTTTGTTTGTAACTTTTTTTTTTCCGGTTCTACTACCACAGGTAAGGAAGGAAACTCTGCTGGAACCTTCAGATTTGATGTATTTCCAAAACCACTCATCACAAATGGCTGCACTGGATTATCTCGTGTCTCTAGAAAGTGATATATTTGTTCCAACATATGATGGAAACATGGCTAAAGTTGTTGAAGGCCATAGAAGGTATTATTTTATTGCTAGATATCTCTTTCTATGTCATCTTCTTCGTAACCTCATCCTTTATTGTACTATTTAGATTGCATGATACGTCATTACACTGATATTAAAATGAACAAATCGTCATTTTAGTCCTTAAATGTGCGAGGCGGTGTCATTATAGCCTCTTAATGAATTGAAATTACCAAAACATCCATGACCGTGATTTTTGTTAGTACTTTCATAGACTAAACTGACTAACGGAAAACACATTTAAGTACCAAACAAACTAAGGGAAGACACATTCGAAAAATCAAACTCACTTTAAGAAAGACACATTCAGGGGTGTTTTTGTAATTTTGATACATTCAAGAATTGTAGTGATACATTCAAAGAACAAAATGATTATTGGCTCTATTAAAATTTTATTTTTGTTACTGATATCATCATTTTATTCAGATTCCAAGGTTTCAAAAGGACTATACTACTGGATAGAAAGCATCTGGTGCCCCTCATAGATCTATATATGAATAAGTCATTAAGTTGGGATGAATTTTCCATTAAGGTGAAGAAATCTCATGCCAAGAGGATGGGAAACCCAAAAAGAAGAGTTATCATCCCAAATAGACCAAAAGAAGAAGACTATTTTTATTCCAACCCTCATGAATGCTTGCCACTTCAAGATGAACTATAGAGAATCACATTATCTTAGCTAAGGCATGCCTCTAATTTATTCATAGTCCTCCTTTCAGGCTATTCTTCACTAAAATCACAATGGTTTAAATATGTTTTTAGCCCCCTCATATTCAATTATGCTTTCTTCTTGGTATATTCGAAACACATTTTTGTTCGCGATCTTTGAAAAATCGAAAGTTTTGTTTTTTGTCCTCGTTATTTAGTTTTGTTTAGTCCATTTAATGTTTAGTTCATGTTAAATTAGTCCTTTCAATATGTGGAGAGTAATGTTTCTCTTCCCTAAAATATGACACTAGTTCCTTTTTACATGGACTAATTCAACATGATTCAAATATTAGAAGAACTAAATCAAAATAATGATGACTAAAATCAATATTTTCAAAGACTCAAATGAAAGAAATATTTTGAGAGGGACTAAAACCAGTGCAAAACATATTTGTGGGACTAAAAACATATTTATACCATAAAAAATTTATGTTTTGAGGAACAATGTTTTTTGTTATTTAAAGCAATAGCAAAGTGGGGTTGTATCTTGTACATTATAAAGAAAAGCAAAAGATAGATCACTTTTACAATAATCTTTTTTTTTTTCTTTTCCTAACTTCAAAATTGGTACTTTACCAAATATTCATAGCTGACTCTTTAAATCATGCGGAAAATGTAAAAGAAAAATGCTGAAGTGTCTTGGAACCTACTTCTGATTAAGATATTGTGTGCTTGCATAATGCTACCTATGATTATTGTCTCTTACTATGTATGTGGACCAAACTAAGATTACATGGGAAAACCTTAAATAAAGTGGTGTTGGTAAGGCAGAAAAATATGTAGCTGGAAGGTTAATGTAGGGCCAAGAGTCATGATTAATTACCATTATATATATATATATATATATATATATATATATATATATATATATATTGTTGTAGGAATAACTACTACTTTTGTGGTTTAGGGAAAATGGAACTAGAAAAACCAACTTAAGAGAAATTTTTAATGGAGACTAGTGGTGTTGGTGGTGTGTCCTATGTGCCATATGCCTATTTTCATTTTCTTCCACTTGTAAGTGATGTGGGTGTTAGTTGACCTTTACATGACCACTGACTTATTTTGGGGGAGCTCAATACACCATGTCATCTAGCACCTTTTCATCCCTATTTAGGGGTCTTAACATAATGATCATGAAATCATCAATAGAAATATAGAATGCTTACTTTTTTAAAGTTTGATATTCAATTTAAAGACTGATCATCTGATTGAAAAATTAATTATTTTGAGGAATCAATCTCACCGTCTATTATCGAAGATTCAATTGATATAAGAGTAAAACTTTGTATAGATTGAATCAACACATAAATTGTTGACATATGAGAGATTTGAAGATTAAACTCAAAAAAAGCGCATGAATGCTACATATAATAATCAAATTGTATTTTATTTAATGAAGAGGTTAGGAATTCAATATTTTGATGCCATCTCAAATAAAACAAAATTTGATGTACAATATTTTCATCTCAGATCCCCAAATTTATATCGTTTGGAGGATAAGAATTTGGGTTAGTGATCCAATAATGTAAATAATTATACTTGGAATTTGAAGGGCATCATCACCAAGACAACAAGATGTCATCTTCAAGTTTGCATTATTTAGTTAGTTGCCTTCATGTGATCCTTAACTTCATCGAGCTCACATATTGACCATAGTAAATTTGTAATCCGTTTTCACCGGATCAGGTAGTAAGATCCCAATGAAACATTTGTGTTGGAACACTAGTATATATTGGGAGGAACTTGGAGTATGCTAGTGAGGAATGGGGAGCCATTGGAATATAAACACAAGGAAGAAGAAACTAGTGTTAGTGTGAATTGAAAATTTTCTATGACCCACATTGGGTAAATCACACACTCTAGTAGTGTTTATATATGTGGGATTTCAATCCCAAGGGTGTGCCCTTGGGGTACCCACTTTTGTGAACGGAGTGAGCCATGCCAAAAATAATATAACACGCGCGCGGCGGCGACGACACCGACCGGGCCGGGCTTGGGTCTGGGTCGAAAAAGGGATATTTTTTTGGGCTCAGAAAATAAAAAAAAAAACTTTCAGATTTTTTTTGCTCCGAAATTTCCGCGAGACCAAGTCTCTCCCACGTTTTCCTTGCTCGCGCGTCCGCCCATGCTTATCCCCACGTTTACGCGTCGTGGGTGACCGTTATCCGGGTCGTGGGCGAATTCTGGCGGGTCGCGAACTGGGTCGTGGGCTAAACCACGGGTTGCGAACCGGAAATTCTCCCTATAAATAGAGAGCTCGGGACTCTCATTTTCTTCATCCCAAAACCGAGAATCGAACGCTCTTCTCTGGTTTTCTCCCCCTTCTCATCTCCCGCGGTTTGTGTTGACGAACCGTTCTTTTCTCCTCCTCTGTGGGCTTTCGGTTTTTCTGTGGCTTTCGGTAAATAGAGTGGTTTGCGAACCATATCAGAGTGGTTTTTATAAACCATATTGAGGTGTTATTCTCGAGCGATTTTTGGCAGTGCAGCCTTTAATCGTACAGAAAGAATCTGGGCTGTTTTATCCTGAGACGCCACGGTTGATAGTCTACCTTGCACAATTTAGGTAGTGCCGTGAAACGTCTTAAAGAAAGCGACCTGGTTGTGACTCACCCCGGTAATAGTTTCAAAGCTCTCTCGTAATTTTTTTTTAAAATCAAAAACAACATTTTTAAGACGTTTCAATACGATACGATGAGTTCTGAAAAGATTACCGCGGTTTCAGCTGATGATTTTAACAAACCGTTTCTGTTTACGGGCAGCCACTTCAAACGTTGGCAACAAAAGATGCTGTTTTTTCTAACTACTAAGAAAGTTGCCTACGTTCTGAAGGATGCTATGCCTGTAGCACCTACGAGTTCGACTCCTGCTGGATCGAATACAAACGGTGGTGCAGCAACAGACAATGCTGCTGAGAAAGCTGATACTGATAAACAGCTAGCCATAGACATTGCTCTATGGAAGGAAAATGACTACCTCTGTAAGAATTATATTCTTAATAGACTCACAGACCCTCTGTATGATTACTACAGACTCTGTGACACTGCCAAACATTTATGGGAGGCACTGCAAAAGAAATATGACACGGAAGAGGCTGGTGTTAAGAAATACGCCGTAAGCCGCTACCTGAATTTCAAAATGAGTGATGATAAGTCCGTCGAGGCACAATCACATGAGCTGCAACAGATTGCTCACAAGATCATAGCTGAAGGGATGGAACTTCCCGAACAATTTCAAATAGCTGTGATTATTGATAAGCTGCCTCCTGCTTGGAAGGACTTCAAGAGTCTTCTTAGACACAAAACTAAGGAGTTCTCTCTTGAAAGTCTGATTACTCGCCTTCGTATTGAAGAAGAAGCGAGGAGGCAGGACCAGAATGAAGAGGTGTTTGCTGTTTCTAACAACAACACTAAAAAGAAATCTGTAGGCGCTGTTCTGAAGCCTGTTGGCAAACAATTTAAGAATCAGAACCGCCCTATGAATAAGAATTCCAACAGGAATAAGACTGGGAACAATCCACGACCCCAGATTCAACAGCCACCAAGGAATGATGCTGCTACTCCCTTCAATTGTTACAATTGTGGACTACCAGGTCATATGGCACGCAAGTGCAGAAACAGAACCAACCGACCAGCACAGGCTCACATGACTACTGCTGCTGCACCGGATGAGCCCTATGTGGCTATGATTACTGAAATTAACATGATTGCAGGTTCTGATGGCTGGTGGGTGGACACTGGTGCTTCTCGCCATGTCTGTTACGATAAAGATATGTTCAAGGACATATACTGCTTGTGATGATCAGAAGGTGTTGCTGGAGACTCCCACTCCACTGATGTTGCTGGAATCGGAGATGTAGAGCTGAAGTTCACCTCTGAAAGACTCTGATATTGAAGGATGTGCTGCACACTCCTAAGATTAGGAAAAATTTAGTTTCAGGTTTTCTTTTAAATAAGGCTGGTTTGTTCAAAGCATTGGGGCTGATTTGTACACCATCACTAAGAATGGTATTTTTGTTGGGAAAGGGTACGCCACTGATGGCATGTTTAAGTTGAACATTGATATTAATAAAATTTCTTCTTCTGCTTATATGTTGTGTGATTTTAATATTTGGCATTCTAGACTCTGTCATGTTAACAAAAGAATTATTTCTAATATGAGCGGTTTAGGATTAATTCCTAAAATATCTTTAAACGATTTTGAAAAATGTCAATCTTGTAGTCAAGCGAAAATAACCAAAGAATCACATAAATCAGTAACAAGAATAACCGAACCTTTTGATTTAATTCATTCTGATTTATGCGAATTAGATGGAAACTTGACTAGAAATGGAAAAAGATATTTCATCACTTTTATAGATGACTGCTCGGATTACACCCATGTGTATTTAATGAGAAATAAAAATGAAGCGCTTGAAATGTTTAAACTGTATGTAAAAGAAATTGAAAATCAATTCAATATTAGAATCAAGCGTTTTAGAAGTGACAGAGGGACTGAATATGGATCACATACATTCAATGAGTATTATAAAGAACTCGGAATTATTCATGAAACAACTGCTCCTTATTCTCCTGAAATGAACGGTAAAGCGGAAAGAAAAAATAGAACGTTTACCGAATTAGTAGTTGCAACAATGCTTAATTCCGGAGCAGCGCCTCATTGGTGGGGAGAAATTTTATTGACTGTTTGCTATGTGCTAAACAGAGTACCCAAAACAAAGAACAAAATTTCTCCATATGAAATTTTGAAGAAAAGACAACCAAACTTGTCTTATTTTAAGAACATGGGCAGTCTTGCCTATGTAAGAAAACCAGACCCCAAAAGAGTCAAACTAGCAAGTAGAGCCTATGAATGTGTATTCATTGGGTATGCCTTAAATAGTAAAGCCTATAGGTTTTACGACCTGAAATCTAAAATGATCATAGAATCAAATGATGCTGACTTCTATGAAAATAAATTTCCTTTTAGGTCAGGAGACAGTGGGGGTAATAGTGGGGGCACCATTAACGAATCTCTGGATCAACCTTCTGAAATCCGAACAAGCAATGAAAACATCGAAAGAGATGTTATAGAACCTCGTAGAGGTAAGAGAGCAAGGATTGCTAAAGATTATGGGCCCGAATACGTGGCCTATACACTAGAGGAGGATCCATCAAGCATCAAGGAAGCTCTGTCTTCCATTGACGCTGATTTATGGCAAGAAGCTATAAATGATGAAATGGATTCTCTAATGTCCAATGAAACCTGGCACCTAACTGACTTGCCTCCTGGATGCAAAAACTATAGGTTGTAAATGGATTTTGAAAAAGAAACTAAAACCTGATGGATCAATCGATAAATACAAGGCACGCCTTGTAGCCAAAGGTTTTAGACAAAGAGAAAAGGTAGATTTCTTTGATACATATTCACCGGTAACTAGAATTACGTCCATTAGGGTACTAATCTCTTTGGCGGCTATCCACAATTTGAAAGTACACCAAATGGATGTAAAAATGCTTTTTTTAAACGGTGAATTAGAAGAAGAAATCTATATGGATCAACTGAAGGTTTCATAATCCATGGACAGGAGAACAAAGTTTGTAAGTTAGACAAATCTTTGTATGGTCTAAAACAAGCACCGAAACAATGGCATGAGAAATTCGACAATCTAATGATTGAGAATGAGTATAAGGTGAATGAAAGTGACAAGTGCATTTATTATAAGTACGAAAATAACACTTGCACGATCATATGTCTATATGTAGACGACTTACTCATATTTGGTTCAAACCTCAATGTCATTGAAGATGTGAAATCATTGTTGTGCCGCAACTTTGATATGAAAGACCTAGAGAAGCAGATGTAATTCTTGGAATCAAGATTACTAGAACTGATAATGGAATTTCCTTGAATCAATCTCACTACATCGAGAAGATCTTAAGGAAATATAATTACTTCGATTGTAAACCTGCGAGCACACCTTGTGACCCAAGTGTGAAGCTATTTAAGAACACTGGAGATAGTGTTCGACAAACTGAGTATGCGAGCATCATTGGCAGTCTTAGATATGCCACTGATTGTACTAGACCCGACATCGGCTACGCCGTGGGACTACTATGCAAGTTTACGAGCAGGCCAAGCATGAGCATTGGCAAGCTATCGAAAGAGTCATGAGATATTTGAAGAAGACCATGACTCTAGGACTACATTATCAGAGATATCCTGCAGTGCTTGAAGGATACAGTGACGCAGATTGGAACACCTTATCAGATGATTCCAAAGCGACCAGTGGCTATATATTTAGCATTGCTGGAGGAGCTGTTTCCTGGAAATCCAAGAACAGACCATTCTGGCTCAGTCCACAATGGAATCTGAGATGATAGCTCTAGCTACTGCTAGTGAAGAAGCAAGTTGGCTAAGATGCTTGCTATCAGAAATCCCTTTATGGGAGAGACCGTTACCAGCTGTGTTAATTCATTGCGATAGTACCGCGGCTATTGCAAAGATTGAGAATCGTTATTACAATGGTAAGAGACGACAGATAAGACGAAAACACAGCACGATAAGAGAATATCTCTCGAATGGAACGGTAAAGTAGATTTCGTACGAACAAATGAAAACTTAGCTGATCCTTTGACGAAAGACTAAACAGAGAGAAAGTCGCAAATACATCCAGTAGGATGGGACTAATGCCTATTGATCATAAGTGATGGTAACCCGACCTATATGACTGGAGATCCAAGAACTAGGTTCAATGGGTAATAACAAGTCGCAAGTGATAGAACATGCTATGAGATCGCATGATCCTGCAGTGACCGAAGGATGAGATAATAGAAACTCTTAATGAGATCTATACTCCCGATGGAGTGAAGTACATAGCTACAGGAGTACTTCTGATAGACTCACCTATACGTATGTAGAACTGAGGCCGGTTCTTATGGAATTTCGAGGCAGAATTCCTAGAGCATTCGTTAAAATTGGGATAGACGTGCAAGGCCATTAACGCACGGGCTTTTAGAAAACACCCTAAGGAAAAAGGTTGTGTGTGGGTCCTATGTCTGAGATAGAGTTCAATGCTGTAAGCAACTCTCGTTAATCGAATACTACTCACTATGCAAAGGTTCAAGTTGTTGGCGACACCTTTGTTACTAGCAATCTTTAAGAAACGTCCTAAGACGTAACTATCGAAAACCAATTTTGAATTCAAGTGGGGATTGTTGGAACACTAGTATATATTGGAGGAACTTGGAGTATGCTAGTGAGGAATGGGGAGCCATTGGAATATAAACACAAGGAAGAAGAAACTAGTGTTAGTGTGAATTGAAAATTTTCTATGTCCCACATTGGGTAAATCACACACTCTAGTAGTGTTTATATATGTGGGATTTCAATCCCAAGGGTGTGCCCTTGGGGTACCCACTTTTGTGAACGGAGTGAGCCATGCCAAAAATAATTAACACACGCGCGGCGACGCCGCCGACCGGACCGGGCCGGGCTTGGGTCTGGG